>JALIRH010000024.1:11587705-11909977 GCA_023055505.1 Callipepla californica brunnescens | reverse complement strand
TTGGTAACCTGCACTGACTGCAAGGGGCTCCGGTACTGACACGCAACCCAGGCGTGGGACAAAAGAGCCAAAGTTGCAGAGGGGCCAGGAGAGCGGTTGGCTGGCATTCAGCAGCTTTCAGAAGGCTTTCTCCAGGCCGTGTGAAGGAACCTGTAGACACCCCATAAAAGAATATTAGGCCCCTTGAGATTTTCTAACTGGCAGACCTCTGAGACACAGACAGCAAGCAAGCTCGACGCTGGCAGCACGGAGCAGCCCAGAAACAGTGAGGGCCCATGCTTTTCATGGAGAAGAACCCCCTGGCCAGTGGAGGCGGGGAACCCTTGCCGAACTGTCTCCACACAGTTGGACACATGTCAGTGAAATGAAGACTGGTGTTTTACCTCTGGCGTCCAAGCCAGGCTCGGGGACAGGACTGTGCCGCTCAGAATGACCAAGAGGACCTGCAGGGACAAGTGTGATCAGGCACCGGTGAGGAACGCATGGCCGAAGATACATCCCCATGGCCGAGCAGCAGAGCCATGGCCCGTTTCAGTCCTGGGGAGCAGTGCTGCCACGGGCTCTTGCCTGGCTCGTGCAGCACTGCCTGTCACCCCCTGCCTAACGCCCACCATGGAGGGCAGCCCAAGGAAAGGATGACGTACGGCCGTGGCGACACAGCCTGACTTCTTGCCCCCAGTGGTGCTCGATTTTGGGCCCGTCTCTGCCCACTCACCTGCTCCCCGTGCTCGCCAAGGAGCAGCAGAGACCGCCTGTGGAAGCACAGCAATAAGCAGCAGGAGGAAGACAAGGCAGGCAGAGGGCACGGCCTTCTGCCCCAGGGCCATGTTGTCCCTCTGCTGCTGCTGCCACAGCAAGTGCTGCTGTTGGGGCAGGCGCACAGCAATGCCCTGTGTCATGAGCAGCAGTCACAGCTGGGCCTTGTGACGTCATGGCTCAGCGCAGGCATACGAGTGGGGCACTGTGAGCTCACAGTCCCATGAGGCCGGGTGGAAGCTCTTGTGATGCGCTGCACCAGAGCTGCCTGGGGCCGCTGCTTTCATCATAGAATCATGGAATCATGGGGTGTCTCGCTTTTCACTGCAGCATCTCTCCTAAGGCTACAAATACACATGCTTTGAACAGAAAACTTGCATTTGCCCAATAGCTTGTGTGGATGCCACATCCTCACACACACCTCATATACCTCACATGAAAAAGCAAGTGTCAGGATTCCTGGTGTCGGCAGTTCTCCGTGTTCCTGCCTTGTTAGAGGCACTGCACCTCACCACGAGCCATCTGCATGCACCCACCCGAACAGCGGCAGAAGGGAGCTCCAGAGCAGATGGACATGGCGCACAGTGGCACTTTGTGCAGCAGAGGCATCTTGCGGGGTTCCAAGAAGGGCCCGGGTCTGCGCTGCAGGCAGAACAAACCCATTCACCCAGGCAGACTGTGCCCTGGGCAACACAGCAGCTTCTACGTGAGCCACTGAATCTCCTCGTTCTGGACAAGGGGCAGGATCTCAAGAGATTCCAGACGAGAGCTGTGAACGTGGGGTTAGAGACGTACAGGCAGCCTCTCTGCGTAGATGGGGAAGCTGAGGGAGACAAATCTCTGGCATGCGCTGTAAGAGGTCACCAATTTTTGTACCATTGCCTCGAAGTTTGCTGATGAACATGTCCAAGCAAGCCCTGGGCAAGGGTTGCAAATTCCTCTGTCTAAGGGACAAGCAGATGGGCACGTCTGTCAACGGTTTTACCCGGGCTGGTTCAGGCCCGGTTTGGTGACAATTGGTGCGGGGGACCCGCAGACCCACTCCCCAGGAAAGGGAAAGGGGAAAAGGGAAAAGGGAGATGGGCCTAGAAACAAAACAGCGGCAACGATCCGAGCAGGAAAGCTAATTTACTAAATAAGATATCAGAAAGTAAAATAACACAATATAATACAGTGTAATTCGAATTGATCCTAACGAATCAAATAAAATGAGCGAGAGAGAGTGACCGATAAACCAAAGGCCTCACGCTAACGCTGAAGGGGATTCAGCAGCAAGCACCCACTGCTGAGTCGATCCCAAAGGAAAGAGAGCGTCCCGTGACCGCAGACAGTTTCTATCTTTTCCCTCTGAGCAGAAATACGTAAAAAAATGCAAAGCATCTCACAGCCCTCTGGGGAATGGAGTTCTTATCTTCTGAGACAGGTTTACCCACAACTATCGATGATCCACAGAGCTGGAGCATTAACTCTTTAACTCTCAATGCACTACATGATGCAGTGATGTGGAATACCAATGCCAAAAATCATAAAACCATGACACCGTCCTGGGGGCAACGAAGGAGAGAAAAGTGTCAGCTCAATGGCCAGAGAACACTCTTTTGTGTGGTACTCATCTCCGGGAGGTGTGGGGTGGGTGAGATTGCCATCTCAGGAGATGCTTGCCTGGCATCCTAGCACAGGATTTGTCACGTAGGCTGAAAAAAACAGAGGATAAAAGAGGGATCGACCATCATGAGCAGAGGTGTTCTACCATCTGAACCCTCACGAGCTGATCACTGTTTGCTGCTTCCTGGAGAGTCCTTCTCTTAGGAGAGACCACAGGAGCTGATCACTGTTTGCTGCTGCCCCTCCCGGTGCTGACCCCACGCTACTTCTCCGGTGCTGGCTGACGCTGTTCCTGTGCTGACCCAGTGCATCTTCTCCGGGACAACTGCTTGCTGCTCAGGGCTGCCTGTCCCTGCTGCTGTTCTCCCCGCTTCTGCCACCCCTGCTCTTCTGCCACGGACCATCAGAGTCGCTTGCAACTGGACCACCCCTAGGATCCTGGCTGGCGACTTTCCCTGCGTTGTACAGATCCTTGCTTCTTTCCCATCTCTCACCTTCCCTTCCCCATCACCCTTATCGGTAACAGTGTCCGCCTTCCCCATCCCCCTGGTCAATATTTGTAAGAAACTGGTCGGACCAACATTTGAACCGTTGCTTCTTAATCTCACGCTGGGTATACATATAATCAAAGAATCTCGTCTCCCTCCCTTATATTGGAGCATGACATCTGTCCACGGGAAGGCACCAAACAACACCCTCAAACCCCAACTGTTTCTCTCTCTCTTGGTCGTAAATACATGAGAGGCGGAGGGAAGCCTCACCAGAGTCCTTGGCAGTGCTGAGTGTGCCCTGATTTGGAGCAGTTGCTCAGAAGAGCTCAAGGACACACCTCTTCCCATATCAAGCCTCCCCAGCACTTTGCAGTTGTGCCGGTGCTTTGGTGACCGTCCAGTTAGACAAGCAAGCTGAGGCTCAGACCAAGGAGGCCCTCCCCGGCGCGCAGCTCTCCCACTGCTTCCCTGGCCCCAAGTGCTGGCCCCAGCACTATGCACTCTATCCCAGTGGAAATGATCACAGCAGCAGCTTTTGGACACAGTGTCTTTATTTGCCAATAAGTGGGTCTTTCTAACAATCTGAGACTTCCCTGTACCACTTAAAGTGGTACTGGCTGGAATTCTCAGGCAAATCCATAGAGTCATCTTCGCTGGTGGAGGAGTCACTGTCAGAGGGAGAACTCCAGGACTGGTGGGAGGGGTATGTCCAGGGTCTCCTCCACACTGACCCAAATTCTTTATCAAAAAATGGCCTGAAGATGTTGTTACTTTTCTGGGCATGCTCATTCTCCTCTGTAGCCTCTCCGAGATCTGCTCTGCTTTCATCTCCACTCAAGTTGGAGCCTGGACGATCCAGATCTGGTGCTGCCCGTTCCCTCTTGCGTGCTCTGTGGGAATAAGTTTGCAGTACTCACTGATAGGAACCGAGGGGACACTTGAAAGACCTCGAACCGTAAATCCTGGCAGTGTACTGCCAGCAGCTGATTTGGCTGTCCAGGATCCTGGCAGCACAAATGCTTTGTTACCAAACGCAGCGTTAGTGTTATGGGGAAAAGACAACTCACGGATTTTGCCTCCACATCCATATAATAAGAATAAAGTTCAGCACCAGCACGGACAGCACTATGGCCAGCAGCACAGCAAGGACCACTTCCATCACAGGGATGTGCACTTTTGGCAGCTCTTTTCCAACAGGAGCTGTGGTGGTATTCCCAGCATCTACCCCTGGGGAAGAAAAGAGACAATGCCGCAGGTTACCGTCATCAGCACTGCGGATAATCTCTCAGTGTGCTTCATGGACCCAAGAGTTGTCCTTTTTCATCAGTGGGCAGCTCTTTCTCTCTTGCCTGGCCACCAGAGGACAAGGAGGATTGCTTCCTCTTCTCCTTGGCTGGGGAGAGGCAGCGCCGGCTCTGCCCATGTCTTGCTCAGGGTCGAGGGCCAAGGCTCTGCTCTGGGGTCTGGGCTTTCACCGTGGGGAGCCCAGAAACCCGCAGAAACCCTCACACTCTCCCCAGCACACAAGCCCCGATGTCTCCCTCAGGATATCCCCCAGGCTCAAGGTCGAGCTCCAGCCAGCACAAGCAGAGCTGGAGCCAGCCCAGGGGGGAGAAACACTCCTGCAGACTTCTGCCACACAGGCCCCGGCTCCTGGCCTGCGGGAGGCTTCTTTTACAGCACGGGCTTCTGTGTGAACATGCCCAGGTTTGGCTGCCGGTCTGCTGTGCCAGAGCAGGCAGGAAGAGCCTGCTGGCACACAGTGATTCTGCTCCGTGACAGCGGGATGACCGCTGGACAGAAATTACCTGGCAAACCAGTTCCTTGCACTGCCTGTGTTCTGTTGTCAGACACCGGCTGTGTGTCACTGCTGCCTTCCTGCAGTGGCTCCTGCTGCACGGTCTCTTCCTCAGTCCCGCCGTTAGTCCCACCACGCTCTTCATTGTCAATGTCCCGCAAGAATTTCATTAAGATCTCAAATGACCTCCGCACTAATTCCTCCATTTTCGATGCATCCTTTCGACGGGCAGCTGGATCACCTTCACCTGCAGCCACACCTGCACACAAACAGCACAGAGCGACTCTCTGTCAACGTTCTTCCAGTCAGAATGATGCAGTGAAAACAGGGGGTTCCTCCATGACACTACTCTCTCCCTTCCACACAGGAGCTGCTTGGAAACAGTTCCTGGGTGACCGCAGGGCACACAGACACAGCCGTAAGCAAGGGCAGAGGAGAACTTTCCCATTGCACGTGGCGACCTCTCTCCCCCTTGGTAACCTGCACTGACTGCAAGGGGCTCCGGTACTGACACGCAACCCAGGCGTGGGACAAAAGAGCCAAAGTTGCAGAGGGGCCAGGAGAGCGGTTGGCTGGCATTCAGCAGCTTTCAGAAGGCTTTCTCCAGGCCGTGTGAAGGAACCTGTAGACAACCCCATAAAAGAATATTAGGCCCCTTGAGATTTTCTAACTGGCAGACCTCTGAGACACAGACAGCAAGCAAGCTCGACGCTGGCAGCACGGAGCAGCCCAGAAACAGTGAGGGCCCATGCTTTTCATGGAGAAGAACCCCCTGGCCAGTGGAGGCGGGAACCCTTGCCGAACTGTCTCCACACAGTTGGACACATGTCAGTGAAATGAAGACTGGTGTTTTACCTCTGGCGTCCAAGCCAGGCTCGGGGACAGGACTGTGCCGCTCAGAATGACCAAGAGGACCTGCAGGGACAAGTGTGATCAGGCACCGGTGAGGAACGCATGGCCGAAGATACATCCCCATGGCCGAGCAGCAGAGCCATGGCCCGTTTCAGTCCTGGGGAGCAGTGCTGCCACGGGCTCTTGCCTGGCTCGTGCAGCACTGCCTGTCACCCCCTGCCTAACGCCCACCATGGAGGGCAGCCCAAGGAAAGGATGACGTACGGCCGTGGCGACACAGCCTGACTTCTTGCCCCCAGTGGTGCTCGATTTTGGGCCCGTCTCTGCCCACTCACCTGCTCCCCGTGCTCGCCAAGGAGCAGCAGAGACCGCCTGTGGAAGCACAGCAATAAGCAGCAGGAGGAAGACAAGGCAGGCAGAGGGCACGGCCTTCTGCCCCAGGGCCATGTTGTCCCTCTGCTGCTGCTGCCACAGCAAGTGCTGCTGTTGGGGCAGGCGCACAGCAATGCCCTGTGTCATGAGCAGCAGTCACAGCTGGGCCTTGTGACGTCATGGCTCAGCGCAGGCATAGAGTGGGGCACTGTGAGCTCACAGTCCCATGAGGCCGGGTGGAAGCTCTTGTGATGCGCTGCACCAGAGCTGCCTGGGGCCGCTGCTTTCATCATAGAATCATGGAATCATGGGGTGTCTCGCTTTTCACTGCAGCATCTCTCCTAAGGCTACAAATACACATGCTTTGAACAGAAAACTTGCATTTGCCCAATAGCTTGTGTGGATGCCACATCCTCACACACACCTCATATACCTCACATGAAAAAGCAAGTGTCAGGATTCCTGGTGTCGGCAGTTCTCCGTGTTCCTGCCTTGTTAGAGGCACTGCACCTCACCACGAGCCATCTGCATGCACCCACCCGAACAGCGGGCAGAAGGGAGCTCCAGAGCAGATGGACATGGCGCACGTGGCACTTTGTGCAGCAGAGGCATCTTGCGGGGTTCCAAGAAGGGCCCGGGTCTGCGCTGCAGGCAGAACAAACCCATTCACCCAGGCAGACTGTGCCCTGGGCAACACAGCAGCTTCTACGTGAGCCACTGAATCTCCTCGTTCTGGACAAGGGGCAGGATCTCAAGAGATTCCAGACGAGAGCTGTGAACGTGGGGTTAGAGACGTACAGGCAGCCTCTCTGCGTAGATGGGGAAGCTGAGGGAGACAAATCTCTGGCATGCGCTGTAAGAGGTCACCAATTTTTGTACCATTGCCTCGAAGTTTGCTGATGAACATGTCCAAGCAAGCCCTGGGCAAGGGTTGCAAATTCCTCTGTCTAAGGGACAAGCAGATGGGCACGTCTGTCAACGGTTTACCGGGCTGGTTCAGCCCGGTTTGGTGACAATTGGTGCGGGGGACCCGCAGACCCACTCCCCAGGAAAGGGAAAGGGGAAAAGGGAAAAGGGAGATGGGCCTAGAAACAAAACAGCGGCAACGATCCGAGCAGGAAAGCTAATTTACTAAATAAGATATCAGAAAGTAAAATAACACAATATAATACAGTGTAATTCGAATTGATCCTAACGAATCAAATAAAATGAGCGAGAGAGAGTGACCGATAAACCAAAGGCCTCACGCTAACGCTGAAGGGGATTCAGCAGCAAGCACCCACTGCTGAGTCGATCCCAAAGGAAAGAGAGCGTCCCGTGACCGCAGACAGTTTCTATCTTTTCCCTCTGAGCAGAAATACGTAAAAAAATGCAAAGCATCTCACAGCCCTCTGGGGAATGGAGTTCTTATCTTCTGAGACAGGTTTACCCACAACTATCGATGATCCACAGAGCTGGAGCATTAACTCTTTAACTCTCAATGCACTACATGATGCAGTGATGTGGAATACCAATGCCAAAAATCATAAAACCATGACACCGTCCTGGGGCAACGAAGGAGAGAAAAGTGTCAGCTCAATGGCCAGAGAACACTCTTTTGTGTGGTACTCATCTCCGGGAGGTGTGGGGTGGGTGAGATTGCCATCTCAGGAGATGCTTGCCTGGCATCCTAGCACGGGATTTGTCACGTAGGCTGAAAAAACAGAGGATAAAAGAGGGATCGACCATCATGAGCAGAGGTGTTCTACCATCTGAACCCTCACGAGCTGATCACTGTTTGCTGCTTCCTGGAGAGTCCTTCTCTTAGGAGAGACCACAGGAGCTGATCACTGTTTGCTGCTGCCCCTCCCGGTGCTGACCCCACGCTACTTCTCCGGTGCTGGCTGACGCTGTTCCTGTGCTGACCCAGTGCATCTTCTCCGGGACAACTGCTTGCTGCTCAGGGCTGCCTGTCCCTGCTGCTGTTCTCCCCGCTTCTGCCACCCCTGCTCTTCTGCCACGGACCATCAGAGTCGCTTGCAACTGGACCACCCCTAGGATCCTGGCTGGCGACTTTCCCTGCGTTGTACAGATCCTTGCTTCTTTCCCATCTCTCACCTTCCCTTCCCCATCACCCTTATCGGTAACAGTGTCCGCCTTCCCCATCCCCCTGGTCAATATTTGTAAGAAACTGGTCGGACCAACATTTGAACCGTTGCTTCTTAATCTCACGCTGGGTATACATATAATCAAAGAATCTCGTCTCCCTCCCTTATATTGGAGCATGACATCTGTCCACGGGAAGGCACCAAACAACACCCTCAAACCCCAACTGTTTCTCTCTCTCTTGGTCGTAAATACATGAGAGGCGGAGGGAAGCCTCACCAGAGTCCTTGGCAGTGCTGAGTGTGCCCTGATTTGGAGCAGTTGCTCAGAAGAGCTCAAGGACACACCTCTTCCCATATCAAGCCTCCCCAGCACTTTGCAGTTGTGCCGGGTGCTTTGGTGACCGTCCAGTTAGACAAGCAAGCTGAGGCTCAGACCAAGGAGGCCCTCCCCGGCGCGCAGCTCTCCCACTGCTTCCCTGGCCCCAAGTGCTGGCCCCAGCACTATGCACTCTATCCCAGTGGAAATGATCACAGCAGCAGCTTTTGGACACAGTGTCTTTATTTGCCAATAAGTGGGTCTTTCTAACAATCTGAGACTTCCCTGTACCACTTAAAGTGGTACTGGCTGGAATTCTCAGGCAAATCCATAGAGTCATCTTCGCTGGTGGAGGAGTCACTGTCAGAGGGAGAACTCCAGGACTGGTGGGAGGGGTATGTCCAGGGTCTCCTCCACACTGACCCAAATTCTTTATCAAAAAATGGCCTGAAGATGTTGTTACTTTTCTGGGCATGCTCATTCTCCTCTGTAGCCTCTCCGAGATCTGCTCTGCTTTCATCTCCACTCAAGTTGGAGCCTGGACGATCCAGATCTGGTGCTGCCCGTTCCCTCTTGCGTGCTCTGTGGGAATAAGTTTGCAGTACTCACTGATAGGAACCGAGGGGACACTTGAAAGACCTCGAACCGTAAATCCTGGCAGTGTACTGCCAGCAGCTGATTTGGCTGTCCAGGATCCTGGCAGCACAAATGCTTTGTTACCAAACGCAGCGTTAGTGTTATGGGGAAAAGACAACTCACGGATTTTGCCTCCACATCCATATAATAAGAATAAAGTTCAGCACCAGCACGGACAGCACTATGGCCAGCAGCACAGCAAGGACCACTTCCATCACAGGGATGTGCACTTTTGGCAGCTCTTTTCCAACAGGAGCTGTGGTGGTATTCCCAGCATCTACCCCTGGGGAAGAAAAGAGACAATGCCGCAGGTTACCGTCATCAGCACTGCGGATAATCTCTCAGTGTGCTTCATGGACCCAAGAGTTGTCCTTTTTCATCAGTGGGCAGCTCTTTCTCTCTTGCCTGGCCACCAGAGGACAAGGAGGATTGCTTCCTCTTCTCCTTGGCTGGGGAGAGGCAGCGCCGGCTCTGCCCATGTCTTGCTCAGGGTCGAGGGCCAAGGCTCTGCTCTGGGGTCTGGGCTTTCACCGTGGGGAGCCCAGAAACCCGCAGAAACCCTCACACTCTCCCCAGCACACAAGCCCCGATGTCTCCCTCAGGATATCCCCCAGGCTCAAGGTCGAGCTCCAGCCAGCACAAGCAGAGCTGGAGCCAGCCCAGGGGGAGAAACACTCCTGCAGACTTCTGCCACACAGGCCCCGGCTCCTGGCCTGCGGGAGGCTTCTTTTACAGCACGGGCTCTGTGTGAACATGCCCAGGTTTGGCTGCCGGTCTGCTGTGCCAGAGCAGGCAGGAAGAGCCTGCTGGCACACAGTGATTCTGCTCCGTGACAGCGGATGACCGCTGGACAGAAATTACCTGGCAAACCAGTTCCTTGCACTGCCTGTGTTCTGTTGTCAGACACCGGCTGTGTGTCACTGCTGCCTTCCTGCAGTGGCTCCTGCTGCACGGTCTCTTCCTCAGTCCCGCCGTTAGTCCCACCACGCTCTTCATTGTCAATGTCCCGCAAGAATTTCATTAAGATCTCAAATGACCTCCGCACTAATTCCTCCATTTTCGATGCATCCTTTCGACGGGCAGCTGGATCACCTTCACCTGCAGCCACACCTGCACACAAACAGCACAGAGCGACTCTCTGTCAACGTTCTTCCAGTCAGAATGATGCAGTGAAAACAGGGGGTTCCTCCATGACACTACTCTCTCCCTTCCACACAGGAGCTGCTTGGAAACAGTTCCTGGGTGACCGCAGGGCACACAGACACAGCCGTAAGCAAGGGCAGAGGAGAAACTTTCCCATTGCACGTGGCGACCTCTCTCCCCCTTGGTAACCTGCACTGACTGCAAGGGGCTCAGGTACTGACACGCAACCCAGGCGTGGGACAAAAGAGCCAAAGTTGCAGAGGGGCCAGGAGAGCGGTTGGCTGGCATTCAGCAGCTTTCAGAAGGCTTTCTCCAGGCCGTGTGAAGGAACCTGTAGACACCCCATAAAAGAATATTAGGCCCCTTGAGATTTTCTAACTGGCAGACCTCTGAGACACAGACAGCAAGCAAGCTCGACGCTGGCAGCACGGAGCAGCCCAGAAACAGTGAGGGCCCATGCTTTTCATGGAGAAGAACCCCCTGGCCAGTGGAGGCGGGAACCCTTGCCGAACTGTCTCCACACAGTTGGACACATGTCAGTGAAATGAAGACTGGTGTTTTACCTCTGGCGTCCAAGCCAGGCTCGGGGACAGGACTGTGCCGCTCAGAATGACCAAGAGGACCTGCAGGGACAAGTGTGATCAGGCACCGGTGAGGAACGCATGGCCGAAGATACATCCCCATGGCCGAGCAGCAGAGCCATGGCCCGTTTCAGTCCTGGGGAGCAGTGCTGCCACGGGCTCTTGCCTGGCTCGTGCAGCACTGCCTGTCACCCCCTGCCTAACGCCCACCATGGAGGGCAGCCCAAGGAAAGGATGACGTACGGCCGTGGCGACACAGCCTGACTTCTTGCCCCCAGTGGTGCTCGATTTTGGGCCCGTCTCTGCCCACTCACCTGCTCCCCGTGCTCGCCAAGGAGCAGCAGAGACCGCCTGTGGAAGCACAGCAATAAGCAGCAGGAGGAAGACAAGGCAGGCAGAGGGCACGGCCTTCTGCCCCAGGGCCATGTTGTCCCTCTGCTGCTGCTGCCACAGCAAGTGCTGCTGTTGGGGCAGGCGCACAGCAATGCCCTGTGTCATGAGCAGCAGTCACAGCTGGGCCTTGTGACGTCATGGCTCAGCGCAGGCATACAGTGGGGCACTGTGAGCTCACAGTCCCATGAGGCCGGGTGGAAGCTCTTGTGATGCGCTGCACCAGAGCTGCCTGGGGCCGCTGCTTTCATCATAGAATCATGGAATCATGGGGTGTCTCGCTTTTCACTGCAGCATCTCTCCTAAGGCTACAAATACACATGCTTTGAACAGAAAACTTGCATTTGCCCAATAGCTTGTGTGGATGCCACATCCTCACACACACCTCATATACCTCACATGAAAAAGCAAGTGTCAGGATTCCTGGTGTCGGCAGTTCTCCGTGTTCCTGCCTTGTTAGAGGCACTGCACCTCACCACGAGCCATCTGCATGCACCCACCCGAACAGCGGGCAGAAGGGAGCTCCAGAGCAGATGGACATGGCGCACGTGGCACTTTGTGCAGCAGAGGCATCTTGCGGGGTTCCAAGAAGGGCCCGGGTCTGCGCTGCAGGCAGAACAAACCCATTCACCCAGGCAGACTGTGCCCTGGGCAACACAGCAGCTTCTACGTGAGCCACTGAATCTCCTCGTTCTGGACAAGGGGCAGGATCTCAAGAGATTCCAGACGAGAGCTGTGAACGTGGGGTTAGAGACGTACAGGCAGCCTCTCTGCGTAGATGGGGAAGCTGAGGGAGACAAATCTCTGGCATGCGCTGTAAGAGGTCACCAATTTTTGTACCATTGCCTCGAAGTTTGCTGATGAACATGTCCAAGCAAGCCCTGGGCAAGGGTTGCAAATTCCTCTGTCTAAGGGACAAGCAGATGGGCACGTCTGTCAACGGTTTACCGGGCTGGTTCAGCCCGGTTTGGTGACAATTGGTGCGGGGGACCCGCAGACCCACTCCCCAGGAAAGGGAAAGGGGAAAAGGGAAAAGGGAGATGGGCCTAGAAACAAAACAGCGGCAACGATCCGAGCAGGAAAGCTAATTTACTAAATAAGATATCAGAAAGTAAAATAACACAATATAATACAGTGTAATTCGAATTGATCCTAACGAATCAAATAAAATGAGCGAGAGAGAGTGACCGATAAACCAAAGGCCTCACGCTAACGCTGAAGGGGATTCAGCAGCAAGCACCCACTGCTGAGTCGATCCCAAAGGAAAGAGAGCGTCCCGTGACCGCAGACAGTTTCTATCTTTTCCCTCTGAGCAGAAATACGTAAAAAAATGCAAAGCATCTCACAGCCCTCTGGGGAATGGAGTTCTTATCTTCTGAGACAGGTTTACCCACAACTATCGATGATCCACAGAGCTGGAGCATTAACTCTTTAACTCTCAATGCACTACATGATGCAGTGATGTGGAATACCAATGCCAAAAATCATAAAACCATGACACCGTCCTGGGGCAACGAAGGAGAGAAAAGTGTCAGCTCAATGGCCAGAGAACACTCTTTTGTGTGGTACTCATCTCCGGGAGGTGTGGGGTGGGTGAGATTGCCATCTCAGGAGATGCTTGCCTGGCATCCTAGCACAGGATTTGTCACGTAGGCTGAAAAAACAGAGGATAAAAGAGGGATCGACCATCATGAGCAGAGGTGTTCTACCATCTGAACCCTCACGAGCTGATCACTGTTTGCTGCTTCCTGGAGAGTCCTTCTCTTAGGAGAGACCACAGGAGCTGATCACTGTTTGCTGCTGCCCCTCCCGGTGCTGACCCCACGCTACTTCTCCGGTGCTGGCTGACGCTGTTCCTGTGCTGACCCAGTGCATCTTCTCCGGGACAACTGCTTGCTGCTCAGGGCTGCCTGTCCCTGCTGCTGTTCTCCCCGCTTCTGCCACCCCTGCTCTTCTGCCACGGACCATCAGAGTCGCTTGCAACTGGACCACCCCTAGGATCCTGGCTGGCGACTTTCCCTGCGTTGTACAGATCCTTGCTTCTTTCCCATCTCTCACCTTCCCTTCCCCATCACCCTTATCGGTAACAGTGTCCGCCTTCCCCATCCCCCTGGTCAATATTTGTAAGAAACTGGTCGGACCAACATTTGAACCGTTGCTTCTTAATCTCACGCTGGGTATACATATAATCAAAGAATCTCGTCTCCCTCCCTTATATTGGAGCATGACATCTGTCCACGGGAAGGCACCAAACAACACCCTCAAACCCCAACTGTTTCTCTCTCTCTTGGTCGTAAATACATGAGAGGCGGAGGGAAGCCTCACCAGAGTCCTTGGCAGTGCTGAGTGTGCCCTGATTTGGAGCAGTTGCTCAGAAGAGCTCAAGGACACACCTCTTCCCATATCAAGCCTCCCCAGCACTTTGCAGTTGTGCCGGGTGCTTTGGTGACCGTCCAGTTAGACAAGCAAGCTGAGGCTCAGACCAAGGAGGCCCTCCCCGGCGCGCAGCTCTCCCACTGCTTCCCTGGCCCCAAGTGCTGGCCCCAGCACTATGCACTCTATCCCAGTGGAAATGATCACAGCAGCAGCTTTTGGACACAGTGTCTTTATTTGCCAATAAGTGGGTCTTTCTAACAATCTGAGACTTCCCTGTACCACTTAAAGTGGTACTGGCTGGAATTCTCAGGCAAATCCATAGAGTCATCTTCGCTGGTGGAGGAGTCACTGTCAGAGGGAGAACTCCAGGACTGGTGGGAGGGGTATGTCCAGGGTCTCCTCCACACTGACCCAAATTCTTTATCAAAAAATGGCCTGAAGATGTTGTTACTTTTCTGGGCATGCTCATTCTCCTCTGTAGCCTCTCCGAGATCTGCTCTGCTTTCATCTCCACTCAAGTTGGAGCCTGGACGATCCAGATCTGGTGCTGCCCGTTCCCTCTTGCGTGCTCTGTGGGAATAAGTTTGCAGTACTCACTGATAGGAACCGAGGGGACACTTGAAAGACCTCGAACCGTAAATCCTGGCAGTGTACTGCCAGCAGCTGATTTGGCTGTCCAGGATCCTGGCAGCACAAATGCTTTGTTACCAAACGCAGCGTTAGTGTTATGGGGAAAAGACAACTCACGGATTTTGCCTCCACATCCATATAATAAGAATAAAGTTCAGCACCAGCACGGACAGCACTATGGCCAGCAGCACAGCAAGGACCACTTCCATCACAGGGATGTGCACTTTTGGCAGCTCTTTTCCAACAGGAGCTGTGGTGGTATTCCCAGCATCTACCCCTGGGGAAGAAAAGAGACAATGCCGCAGGTTACCGTCATCAGCACTGCGGATAATCTCTCAGTGTGCTTCATGGACCCAAGAGTTGTCCTTTTTCATCAGTGGGCAGCTCTTTCTCTCTTGCCTGGCCACCAGAGGACAAGGAGGATTGCTTCCTCTTCTCCTTGGCTGGGGAGAGGCAGCGCCGGCTCTGCCCATGTCTTGCTCAGGGTCGAGGGCCAAGGCTCTGCTCTGGGGTCTGGGCTTTCACCGTGGGGAGCCCAGAAACCCGCAGAAACCCTCACACTCTCCCCAGCACACAAGCCCCGATGTCTCCCTCAGGATATCCCCCAGGCTCAAGGTCGAGCTCCAGCCAGCACAAGCAGAGCTGGAGCCAGCCCAGGGGGAGAAACACTCCTGCAGACTTCTGCCACACAGGCCCCGGCTCCTGGCCTGCGGGAGGCTTCTTTTACAGCACGGGCTCTGTGTGAACATGCCCAGGTTTGGCTGCCGGTCTGCTGTGCCAGAGCAGGCAGGAAGAGCCTGCTGGCACACAGTGATTCTGCTCCGTGACAGCGGATGACCGCTGGACAGAAATTACCTGGCAAACCAGTTCCTTGCACTGCCTGTGTTCTGTTGTCAGACACCGGCTGTGTGTCACTGCTGCCTTCCTGCAGTGGCTCCTGCTGCACGGTCTCTTCCTCAGTCCCGCCGTTAGTCCCACCACGCTCTTCATTGTCAATGTCCCGCAAGAATTTCATTAAGATCTCAAATGACCTCCGCACTAATTCCTCCATTTTCGATGCATCCTTTCGACGGGCAGCTGGATCACCTTCACCTGCAGCCACACCTGCACACAAACAGCACAGAGCGACTCTCTGTCAACGTTCTTCCAGTCAGAATGATGCAGTGAAAACAGGGGGTTCCTCCATGACACTACTCTCTCCCTTCCACACAGGAGCTGCTTGGAAACAGTTCCTGGGTGACCGCAGGGCACACAGACACAGCCGTAAGCAAGGGCAGAGGAGAAACTTTCCCATTGCACGTGGCGACCTCTCTCCCCCTTGGTAACCTGCACTGACTGCAAGGGGCTCAGGTACTGACACGCAACCCAGGCGTGGGACAAAAGAGCCAAAGTTGCAGAGGGGCCAGGAGAGCGGTTGGCTGGCATTCAGCAGCTTTCAGAAGGCTTTCTCCAGGCCGTGTGAAGGAACCTGTAGACACCCCATAAAAGAATATTAGGCCCCTTGAGATTTTCTAACTGGCAGACCTCTGAGACACAGACAGCAAGCAAGCTCGACGCTGGCAGCACGGAGCAGCCCAGAAACAGTGAGGGCCCATGCTTTTCATGGAGAAGAACCCCCTGGCCAGTGGAGGCGGGAACCCTTGCCGAACTGTCTCCACACAGTTGGACACATGTCAGTGAAATGAAGACTGGTGTTTTACCTCTGGCGTCCAAGCCAGGCTCGGGGACAGGACTGTGCCGCTCAGAATGACCAAGAGGACCTGCAGGGACAAGTGTGATCAGGCACCGGTGAGGAACGCATGGCCGAAGATACATCCCCATGGCCGAGCAGCAGAGCCATGGCCCGTTTCAGTCCTGGGGAGCAGTGCTGCCACGGGCTCTTGCCTGGCTCGTGCAGCACTGCCTGTCACCCCCTGCCTAACGCCCACCATGGAGGGCAGCCCAAGGAAAGGATGACGTACGGCCGTGGCGACACAGCCTGACTTCTTGCCCCCAGTGGTGCTCGATTTTGGGCCCGTCTCTGCCCACTCACCTGCTCCCCGTGCTCGCCAAGGAGCAGCAGAGACCGCCTGTGGAAGCACAGCAATAAGCAGCAGGAGGAAGACAAGGCAGGCAGAGGGCACGGCCTTCTGCCCCAGGGCCATGTTGTCCCTCTGCTGCTGCTGCCACAGCAAGTGCTGCTGTTGGGGCAGGCGCACAGCAATGCCCTGTGTCATGAGCAGCAGTCACAGCTGGGCCTTGTGACGTCATGGCTCAGCGCAGGCATACAGTGGGGCACTGTGAGCTCACAGTCCCATGAGGCCGGGTGGAAGCTCTTGTGATGCGCTGCACCAGAGCTGCCTGGGGCCGCTGCTTTCATCATAGAATCATGGAATCATGGGGTGTCTCGCTTTTCACTGCAGCATCTCTCCTAAGGCTACAAATACACATGCTTTGAACAGAAAACTTGCATTTGCCCAATAGCTTGTGTGGATGCCACATCCTCACACACACCTCATATACCTCACATGAAAAAGCAAGTGTCAGGATTCCTGGTGTCGGCAGTTCTCCGTGTTCCTGCCTTGTTAGAGGCACTGCACCTCACCACGAGCCATCTGCATGCACCCACCCGAACAGCGGGCAGAAGGGAGCTCCAGAGCAGATGGACATGGCGCACGTGGCACTTTGTGCAGCAGAGGCATCTTGCGGGGTTCCAAGAAGGGCCCGGGTCTGCGCTGCAGGCAGAACAAACCCATTCACCCAGGCAGACTGTGCCCTGGGCAACACAGCAGCTTCTACGTGAGCCACTGAATCTCCTCGTTCTGGACAAGGGGCAGGATCTCAAGAGATTCCAGACGAGAGCTGTGAACGTGGGGTTAGAGACGTACAGGCAGCCTCTCTGCGTAGATGGGGAAGCTGAGGGAGACAAATCTCTGGCATGCGCTGTAAGAGGTCACCAATTTTTGTACCATTGCCTCGAAGTTTGCTGATGAACATGTCCAAGCAAGCCCTGGGCAAGGGTTGCAAATTCCTCTGTCTAAGGGACAAGCAGATGGGCACGTCTGTCAACGGTTTACCGGGCTGGTTCAGCCCGGTTTGGTGACAATTGGTGCGGGGGACCCGCAGACCCACTCCCCAGGAAAGGGAAAGGGGAAAAGGGAAAAGGGAGATGGGCCTAGAAACAAAACAGCGGCAACGATCCGAGCAGGAAAGCTAATTTACTAAATAAGATATCAGAAAGTAAAATAACACAATATAATACAGTGTAATTCGAATTGATCCTAACGAATCAAATAAAATGAGCGAGAGAGAGTGACCGATAAACCAAAGGCCTCACGCTAACGCTGAAGGGGATTCAGCAGCAAGCACCCACTGCTGAGTCGATCCCAAAGGAAAGAGAGCGTCCCGTGACCGCAGACAGTTTCTATCTTTTCCCTCTGAGCAGAAATACGTAAAAAAATGCAAAGCATCTCACAGCCCTCTGGGGAATGGAGTTCTTATCTTCTGAGACAGGTTTACCCACAACTATCGATGATCCACAGAGCTGGAGCATTAACTCTTTAACTCTCAATGCACTACATGATGCAGTGATGTGGAATACCAATGCCAAAAATCATAAAACCATGACACCGTCCTGGGGCAACGAAGGAGAGAAAAGTGTCAGCTCAATGGCCAGAGAACACTCTTTTGTGTGGTACTCATCTCCGGGAGGTGTGGGGTGGGTGAGATTGCCATCTCAGGAGATGCTTGCCTGGCATCCTAGCACGGGATTTGTCACGTAGGCTGAAAAAACAGAGGATAAAAGAGGGATCGACCATCATGAGCAGAGGTGTTCTACCATCTGAACCCTCACGAGCTGATCACTGTTTGCTGCTTCCTGGAGAGTCCTTCTCTTAGGAGAGACCACAGGAGCTGATCACTGTTTGCTGCTGCCCCTCCCGGTGCTGACCCCACGCTACTTCTCCGGTGCTGGCTGACGCTGTTCCTGTGCTGACCCAGTGCATCTTCTCCGGGACAACTGCTTGCTGCTCAGGGCTGCCTGTCCCTGCTGCTGTTCTCCCCGCTTCTGCCACCCCTGCTCTTCTGCCACGGACCATCAGAGTCGCTTGCAACTGGACCACCCCTAG
This sequence comes from Callipepla californica brunnescens, assembly GCA_023055505.1. Classification (NCBI taxonomy): domain Eukaryota; kingdom Metazoa; phylum Chordata; class Aves; order Galliformes; family Odontophoridae; genus Callipepla; species Callipepla californica. Next base: position 11,891,838 of record JALIRH010000024.1, on the reverse strand, counting down.
GATCCTGGCTGGCGACTTTCCCTGCGTTGTACAGATCCTTGCTTCTTTCCCATCTCTCACCTTCCCTTCCCCATCACCCTTATCGGTAACAGTGTCCGCCTTCCCCATCCCCCTGGTCAATATTTGTAAGAAACTGGTCGGACCAACATTTGAACCGTTGCTTCTTAATCTCACGCTGGGTATACATATAATCAAAGAATCTCGTCTCCCTCCCTTATATTGGAGCATGACATCTGTCCACGGGAAGGCACCAAACAACACCCTCAAACCCCAACTGTTTCTCTCTCTCTTGGTCGTAAATACATGAGAGGCGGAGGGAAGCCTCACCAGAGTCCTTGGCAGTGCTGAGTGTGCCCTGATTTGGAGCAGTTGCTCAGAAGAGCTCAAGGACACACCTCTTCCCATATCAAGCCTCCCCAGCACTTTGCAGTTGTGCCGGGTGCTTTGGTGACCGTCCAGTTAGACAAGCAAGCTGAGGCTCAGACCAAGGAGGCCCTCCCCGGCGCGCAGCTCTCCCACTGCTTCCCTGGCCCCAAGTGCTGGCCCCAGCACTATGCACTCTATCCCAGTGGAAATGATCACAGCAGCAGCTTTTGGACACAGTGTCTTTATTTGCCAATAAGTGGGTCTTTCTAACAATCTGAGACTTCCCTGTACCACTTAAAGTGGTACTGGCTGGAATTCTCAGGCAAATCCATAGAGTCATCTTCGCTGGTGGAGGAGTCACTGTCAGAGGGAGAACTCCAGGACTGGTGGGAGGGGTATGTCCAGGGTCTCCTCCACACTGACCCAAATTCTTTATCAAAAAATGGCCTGAAGATGTTGTTACTTTTCTGGGCATGCTCATTCTCCTCTGTAGCCTCTCCGAGATCTGCTCTGCTTTCATCTCCACTCAAGTTGGAGCCTGGACGATCCAGATCTGGTGCTGCCCGTTCCCTCTTGCGTGCTCTGTGGGAATAAGTTTGCAGTACTCACTGATAGGAACCGAGGGGACACTTGAAAGACCTCGAACCGTAAATCCTGGCAGTGTACTGCCAGCAGCTGATTTGGCTGTCCAGGATCCTGGCAGCACAAATGCTTTGTTACCAAACGCAGCGTTAGTGTTATGGGGAAAAGACAACTCACGGATTTTGCCTCCACATCCATATAATAAGAATAAAGTTCAGCACCAGCACGGACAGCACTATGGCCAGCAGCACAGCAAGGACCACTTCCATCACAGGGATGTGCACTTTTGGCAGCTCTTTTCCAACAGGAGCTGTGGTGGTATTCCCAGCATCTACCCCTGGGGAAGAAAAGAGACAATGCCGCAGGTTACCGTCATCAGCACTGCGGATAATCTCTCAGTGTGCTTCATGGACCCAAGAGTTGTCCTTTTTCATCAGTGGGCAGCTCTTTCTCTCTTGCCTGGCCACCAGAGGACAAGGAGGATTGCTTCCTCTTCTCCTTGGCTGGGGAGAGGCAGCGCCGGCTCTGCCCATGTCTTGCTCAGGGTCGAGGGCCAAGGCTCTGCTCTGGGGTCTGGGCTTTCACCGTGGGGAGCCCAGAAACCCGCAGAAACCCTCACACTCTCCCCAGCACACAAGCCCCGATGTCTCCCTCAGGATATCCCCCAGGCTCAAGGTCGAGCTCCAGCCAGCACAAGCAGAGCTGGAGCCAGCCCAGGGGGAGAAACACTCCTGCAGACTTCTGCCACACAGGCCCCGGCTCCTGGCCTGCGGGAGGCTTCTTTTACAGCACGGGCTCTGTGTGAACATGCCCAGGTTTGGCTGCCGGTCTGCTGTGCCAGAGCAGGCAGGAAGAGCCTGCTGGCACACAGTGATTCTGCTCCGTGACAGCGGATGACCGCTGGACAGAAATTACCTGGCAAACCAGTTCCTTGCACTGCCTGTGTTCTGTTGTCAGACACCGGCTGTGTGTCACTGCTGCCTTCCTGCAGTGGCTCCTGCTGCACGGTCTCTTCCTCAGTCCCGCCGTTAGTCCCACCACGCTCTTCATTGTCAATGTCCCGCAAGAATTTCATTAAGATCTCAAATGACCTCCGCACTAATTCCTCCATTTTCGATGCATCCTTTCGACGGGCAGCTGGATCACCTTCACCTGCAGCCACACCTGCACACAAACAGCACAGAGCGACTCTCTGTCAACGTTCTTCCAGTCAGAATGATGCAGTGAAAACAGGGGGTTCCTCCATGACACTACTCTCTCCCTTCCACACAGGAGCTGCTTGGAAACAGTTCCTGGGTGACCGCAGGGCACACAGACACAGCCGTAAGCAAGGGCAGAGGAGAAACTTTCCCATTGCACGTGGCGACCTCTCTCCCCCTTGGTAACCTGCACTGACTGCAAGGGGCTCCGGTACTGACACGCAACCCAGGCGTGGGACAAAAGAGCCAAAGTTGCAGAGGGGCCAGGAGAGCGGTTGGCTGGCATTCAGCAGCTTTCAGAAGGTTTTCTCCAGGCCGTGTGAAGGAACCTGTAGACACCCCATAAAAGAATATTAGGCCCCTTGAGATTTTCTAACTGGCAGACCTCTGAGACACAGACAGCAAGCAAGCTCGACGCTGGCAGCACGGAGCAGCCCAGAAACAGTGAGGGCCCATGCTTTTCATGGAGAAGAACCCCCTGGCCAGTGGAGGCGGGAACCCTTGCCGAACTGTCTCCACACAGTTGGACACATGTCAGTGAAATGAAGACTGGTGTTTTACCTCTGGCGTCCAAGCCAGGCTCGGGGACAGGACTGTGCCGCTCAGAATGACCAAGAGGACCTGCAGGGACAAGTGTGATCAGGCACCGGTGAGGAACGCATGGCCGAAGATACATCCCCATGGCCGAGCAGCAGAGCCATGGCCCGTTTCAGTCCTGGGGAGCAGTGCTGCCACGGGCTCTTGCCTGGCTCGTGCAGCACTGCCTGTCACCCCCTGCCTAACGCCCACCATGGAGGGCAGCCCAAGGAAAGGATGACGTACGGCCGTGGCGACACAGCCTGACTTCTTGCCCCCAGTGGTGCTCGATTTTGGGCCCATCTCTGCCCACTCACCTGCTCCCCGTGCTCGCCAAGGAGCAGCAGAGACCGCCTGTGGAAGCACAGCAATAAGCAGCAGGAGGAAAACAAGGCAGGCAGAGGGCACGGCCTTCTGCCCCAGGGCCATGTTGTCCCTCTGCTGCTGCTGCCACAGCAAGTGCTGCTGTTGGGGCAGGCGCACAGCAATGCCCTGTGTCATGAGCAGCAGTCACAGCTGGGCCTTGTGACGTCATGGCTCAGCGCAGGCATACAGTGGGGCACTGTGAGCTCACAGTCCCATGAGGCCGGGTGGAAGCTCTTGTGATGCGCTGCACCAGAGCTGCCTGGGGCCGCTGCTTTCATCATAGAATCATGGAATCATGGGGTGTCTCGCTTTTCACTGCAGCATCTCTCCTAAGGCTACAAATACACATGCTTTGAACAGAAAACTTGCATTTGCCCAATAGCTTGTGTGGATGCCACATCCTCACACACACCTCATATACCTCACATGAAAAAGCAAGTGTCAGGATTCCTGGTGTCGGCAGTTCTCCGTGTTCCTGCCTTGTTAGAGGCACTGCACCTCACCACGAGCCATCTGCATGCACCCACCCGAACAGCGGGCAGAAGGGAGCTCCAGAGCAGATGGACATGGCGCACGTGGCACTTTGTGCAGCAGAGGCATCTTGCGGGGTTCCAAGAAGGGCCCGGGTCTGCGCTGCAGGCAGAACAAACCCATTCACCCAGGCAGACTGTGCCCTGGGCAACACAGCAGCTTCTACGTGAGCCACTGAATCTCCTCGTTCTGGACAAGGGGCAGGATCTCAAGAGATTCCAGACGAGAGCTGTGAACGTGGGGTTAGAGACGTACAGGCAGCCTCTCTGCGTAGATGGGGAAGCTGAGGGAGACAAATCTCTGGCATGCGCTGTAAGAGGTCACCAATTTTTGTACCATTGCCTCGAAGTTTGCTGATGAACATGTCCAAGCAAGCCCTGGGCAAGGGTTGCAAATTCCTCTGTCTAAGGGACAAGCAGATGGGCACGTCTGTCAACGGTTTACCGGGCTGGTTCAGCCCGGTTTGGTGACAATTGGTGCGGGGGACCCGCAGACCCACTCCCCAGGAAAGGGAAAGGGGAAAAGGGAAAAGGGAGATGGGCCTAGAAACAAAACAGCGGCAACGATCCGAGCAGGAAAGCTAATTTACTAAATAAGATATCAGAAAGTAAAATAACACAATATAATACAGTGTAATTCGAATTGATCCTAACGAATCAAATAAAATGAGCGAGAGAGAGTGACCGATAAACCAAAGGCCTCACGCTAACGCTGAAGGGGATTCAGCAGCAAGCACCCACTGCTGAGTCGATCCCAAAGGAAAGAGAGCGTCCCGTGACCGCAGACAGTTTCTATCTTTTCCCTCTGAGCAGAAATACGTAAAAAAATGCAAAGCATCTCACAGCCCTCTGGGGAATGGAGTTCTTATCTTCTGAGACAGGTTTACCCACAACTATCGATGATCCACAGAGCTGGAGCATTAACTCTTTAACTCTCAATGCACTACATGATGCAGTGATGTGGAATACCAATGCCAAAAATCATAAAACCATGACACCGTCCTGGGGCAACGAAGGAGAGAAAAGTGTCAGCTCAATGGCCAGAGAACACTCTTTTGTGTGGTACTCATCTCCGGGAGGTGTGGGGTGGGTGAGATTGCCATCTCAGGAGATGCTTGCCTGGCATCCTAGCACGGGATTTGTCACGTAGGCTGAAAAAACAGAGGATAAAAGAGGGATCGACCATCATGAGCAGAGGTGTTCTACCATCTGAACCCTCACGAGCTGATCACTGTTTGCTGCTTCCTGGAGAGTCCTTCTCTTAGGAGAGACCACAGGAGCTGATCACTGTTTGCTGCTGCCCCTCCCGGTGCTGACCCCACGCTACTTCTCCGGTGCTGGCTGACGCTGTTCCTGTGCTGACCCAGTGCATCTTCTCCGGGACAACTGCTTGCTGCTCAGGGCTGCCTGTCCCTGCTGCTGTTCTCCCCGCTTCTGCCACCCCTGCTCTTCTGCCACGGACCATCAGAGTCGCTTGCAACTGGACCACCCCTAGGATCCTGGCTGGCGACTTTCCCTGCGTTGTACAGATCCTTGCTTCTTTCCCATCTCTCACCTTCCCTTCCCCATCACCCTTATCGGTAACAGTGTCCGCCTTCCCCATCCCCCTGGTCAATATTTGTAAGAAACTGGTCGGACCAACATTTGAACCGTTGCTTCTTAATCTCACGCTGGGTATACATATAATCAAAGAATCTCGTCTCCCTCCCTTATATTGGAGCATGACATCTGTCCACGGGAAGGCACCAAACAACACCCTCAAACCCCAACTGTTTCTCTCTCTCTTGGTCGTAAATACATGAGAGGCAGAGGGAAGCCTCACCAGAGTCCTTGGCAGTGCTGAGTGTGCCCTGATTTGGAGCAGTTGCTCAGAAGAGCTCAAGGACACACCTCTTCCCATATCAAGCCTCCCCAGCACTTTGCAGTTGTGCCGGGTGCTTTGGTGACCGTCCAGTTAGACAAGCAAGCTGAGGCTCAGACCAAGGAGGCCCTCCCCGGCGCGCAGCTCTCCCACTGCTTCCCTGGCCCCAAGTGCTGGCCCCAGCACTATGCACTCTATCCCAGTGGAAATGATCACAGCAGCAGCTTTTGGACACAGTGTCTTTATTTGCCAATAAGTGGGTCTTTCTAACAATCTGAGACTTCCCTGTACCACTTAAAGTGGTACTGGCTGGAATTCTCAGGCAAATCCATAGAGTCATCTTCGCTGGTGGAGGAGTCACTGTCAGAGGGAGAACTCCAGGACTGGTGGGAGGGGTATGTCCAGGGTCTCCTCCACACTGACCCAAATTCTTTATCAAAAAATGGCCTGAAGATGTTGTTACTTTTCTGGGCATGCTCATTCTCCTCTGTAGCCTCTCCGAGATCTGCTCTGCTTTCATCTCCACTCAAGTTGGAGCCTGGACGATCCAGATCTGGTGCTGCCCGTTCCCTCTTGCGTGCTCTGTGGGAATAAGTTTGCAGTACTCACTGATAGGAACCGAGGGGACACTTGAAAGACCTCGAACCGTAAATCCTGGCAGTGTACTGCCAGCAGCTGATTTGGCTGTCCAGGATCCTGGCAGCACAAATGCTTTGTTACCAAACGCAGCGTTAGTGTTATGGGGAAAAGACAACTCACGGATTTTGCCTCCACATCCATATAATAAGAATAAAGTTCAGCACCAGCACGGACAGCACTATGGCCAGCAGCACAGCAAGGACCACTTCCATCACAGGGATGTGCACTTTTGGCAGCTCTTTTCCAACAGGAGCTGTGGTGGTATTCCCAGCATCTACCCCTGGGGAAGAAAAGAGACAATGCCGCAGGTTACCGTCATCAGCACTGCGGATAATCTCTCAGTGTGCTTCATGGACCCAAGAGTTGTCCTTTTTCATCAGTGGGCAGCTCTTTCTCTCTTGCCTGGCCACCAGAGGACAAGGAGGATTGCTTCCTCTTCTCCTTGGCTGGGGAGAGGCAGCGCCGGCTCTGCCCATGTCTTGCTCAGGGTCGAGGGCCAAGGCTCTGCTCTGGGGTCTGGGCTTTCACCGTGGGGAGCCCAGAAACCCGCAGAAACCCTCACACTCTCCCCAGCACACAAGCCCCGATGTCTCCCTCAGGATATCCCCCAGGCTCAAGGTCGAGCTCCAGCCAGCACAAGCAGAGCTGGAGCCAGCCCAGGGGGAGAAACACTCCTGCAGACTTCTGCCACACAGGCCCCGGCTCCTGGCCTGCGGGAGGCTTCTTTTACAGCATGGGCTCTGTGTGAACATGCCCAGGTTTGGCTGCCGGTCTGCTGTGCCAGAGCAGGCAGGAAGAGCCTGCTGGCACACAGTGATTCTGCTCCGTGACAGCGGATGACCGCTGGACAGAAATTACCTGGCAAACCAGTTCCTTGCACTGCCTGTGTTCTGTTGTCAGACACCGGCTGTGTGTCACTGCTGCCTTCCTGCAGTGGCTCCTGCTGCACGGTCTCTTCCTCAGTCCCGCCGTTAGTCCCACCACGCTCTTCATTGTCAATGTCCCGCAAGAATTTCATTAAGATCTCAAATGACCTCCGCACTAATTCCTCCATTTTCGATGCATCCTTTCGACGGGCAGCTGGATCACCTTCACCTGCAGCCACACCTGCACACAAACAGCACAGAGCGACTCTCTGTCAACGTTCTTCCAGTCAGAATGATGCAGTGAAAACAGGGGGTTCCTCCATGACACTACTCTCTCCCTTCCACACAGGAGCTGCTTGGAAACAGTTCCTGGGTGACCGCAGGGCACACAGACACAGCCGTAAGCAAGGGCAGAGGAGAAACTTTCCCATTGCACGTGGCGACCTCTCTCCCCCTTGGTAACCTGCACTGACTGCAAGGGGCTCCGGTACTGACACGCAACCCAGGCGTGGGACAAAAGAGCCAAAGTTGCAGAGGGGCCAGGAGAGCGGTTGGCTGGCATTCAGCAGCTTTCAGAAGGTTTTCTCCAGGCCGTGTGAAGGAACCTGTAGACACCCCATAAAAGAATATTAGGCCCCTTGAGATTTTCTAACTGGCAGACCTCTGAGACACAGACAGCAAGCAAGCTCGACGCTGGCAGCACGGAGCAGCCCAGAAACAGTGAGGGCCCATGCTTTTCATGGAGAAGAACCCCCTGGCCAGTGGAGGCGGGAACCCTTGCCGAACTGTCTCCACACAGTTGGACACATGTCAGTGAAATGAAGACTGGTGTTTTACCTCTGGCGTCCAAGCCAGGCTCGGGGACAGGACTGTGCCGCTCAGAATGACCAAGAGGACCTGCAGGGACAAGTGTGATCAGGCACCGGTGAGGAACGCATGGCCGAAGATACATCCCCATGGCCGAGCAGCAGAGCCATGGCCCGTTTCAGTCCTGGGGAGCAGTGCTGCCACGGGCTCTTGCCTGGCTCGTGCAGCACTGCCTGTCACCCCCTGCCTAACGCCCACCATGGAGGGCAGCCCAAGGAAAGGATGACGTACGGCCGTGGCGACACAGCCTGACTTCTTGCCCCCAGTGGTGCTCGATTTTGGGCCCGTCTCTGCCCACTCACCTGCTCCCCGTGCTCGCCAAGGAGCAGCAGAGACCGCCTGTGGAAGCACAGCAATAAGCAGCAGGAGGAAGACAAGGCAGGCAGAGGGCACGGCCTTCTGCCCCAGGGCCATGTTGTCCCTCTGCTGCTGCTGCCACAGCAAGTGCTGCTGTTGGGGCAGGCGCACAGCAATGCCCTGTGTCATGAGCAGCAGTCACAGCTGGGCCTTGTGACGTCATGGCTCAGCGCAGGCATACAGTGGGGCACTGTGAGCTCACAGTCCCATGAGGCCGGGTGGAAGCTCTTGTGATGCGCTGCACCAGAGCTGCCTGGGGCCGCTGCTTTCATCATAGAATCATGGAATCATGGGGTGTCTCGCTTTTCACTGCAGCATCTCTCCTAAGGCTACAAATACACATGCTTTGAACAGAAAACTTGCATTTGCCCAATAGCTTGTGTGGATGCCACATCCTCACACACACCTCATATACCTCACATGAAAAAGCAAGTGTCAGGATTCCTGGTGTCGGCAGTTCTCCGTGTTCCTGCCTTGTTAGAGGCACTGCACCTCACCACGAGCCATCTGCATGCACCCACCCGAACAGCGGGCAGAAGGGAGCTCCAGAGCAGATGGACATGGCGCACGTGGCACTTTGTGCAGCAGAGGCATCTTGCGGGGTTCCAAGAAGGGCCCGGGTCTGCGCTGCAGGCAGAACAAACCCATTCACCCAGGCAGACTGTGCCCTGGGCAACACAGCAGCTTCTACGTGAGCCACTGAATCTCCTCGTTCTGGACAAGGGGCAGGATCTCAAGAGATTCCAGACGAGAGCTGTGAACGTGGGGTTAGAGACGTACAGGCAGCCTCTCTGCGTAGATGGGGAAGCTGAGGGAGACAAATCTCTGGCATGCGCTGTAAGAGGTCACCAATTTTTGTACCATTGCCTCGAAGTTTGCTGATGAACATGTCCAAGCAAGCCCTGGGCAAGGGTTGCAAATTCCTCTGTCTAAGGGACAAGCAGATGGGCACGTCTGTCAACGGTTTACCGGGCTGGTTCAGCCCGGTTTGGTGACAATTGGTGCGGGGGACCCGCAGACCCACTCCCCAGGAAAGGGAAAGGGGAAAAGGGAAAAGGGAGATGGGCCTAGAAACAAAACAGCGGCAACGATCCGAGCAGGAAAGCTAATTTACTAAATAAGATATCAGAAAGTAAAATAACACAATATAATACAGTGTAATTCGAATTGATCCTAACGAATCAAATAAAATGAGCGAGAGAGAGTGACCGATAAACCAAAGGCCTCACGCTAACGCTGAAGGGGATTCAGCAGCAAGCACCCACTGCTGAGTCGATCCCAAAGGAAAGAGAGCGTCCCGTGACCGCAGACAGTTTCTATCTTTTCCCTCTGAGCAGAAATACGTAAAAAAATGCAAAGCATCTCACAGCCCTCTGGGGAATGGAGTTCTTATCTTCTGAGACAGGTTTACCCACAACTATCGATGATCCACAGAGCTGGAGCATTAACTCTTTAACTCTCAATGCACTACATGATGCAGTGATGTGGAATACCAATGCCAAAAATCATAAAACCATGACACCGTCCTGGGGCAACGAAGGAGAGAAAAGTGTCAGCTCAATGGCCAGAGAACACTCTTTTGTGTGGTACTCATCTCCGGGAGGTGTGGGGTGGGTGAGATTGCCATCTCAGGAGATGCTTGCCTGGCATCCTAGCACGGGATTTGTCACGTAGGCTGAAAAAACAGAGGATAAAAGAGGGATCGACCATCATGAGCAGAGGTGTTCTACCATCTGAACCCTCACGAGCTGATCACTGTTTGCTGCTTCCTGGAGAGTCCTTCTCTTAGGAGAGACCACAGGAGCTGATCACTGTTTGCTGCTGCCCCTCCCGGTGCTGACCCCACGCTACTTCTCCGGTGCTGGCTGACGCTGTTCCTGTGCTGACCCAGTGCATCTTCTCCGGGACAACTGCTTGCTGCTCAGGGCTGCCTGTCCCTGCTGCTGTTCTCCCCGCTTCTGCCACCCCTGCTCTTCTGCCACGGACCATCAGAGTCGCTTGCAACTGGACCACCCCTAGGATCCTGGCTGGCGACTTTCCCTGCGTTGTACAGATCCTTGCTTCTTTCCCATCTCTCACCTTCCCTTCCCCATCACCCTTATCGGTAACAGTGTCCGCCTTCCCCATCCCCCTGGTCAATATTTGTAAGAAACTGGTCGGACCAACATTTGAACCGTTGCTTCTTAATCTCACGCTGGGTATACATATAATCAAAGAATCTCGTCTCCCTCCCTTATATTGGAGCATGACATCTGTCCACGGGAAGGCACCAAACAACACCCTCAAACCCCAACTGTTTCTCTCTCTCTTGGTCGTAAATACATGAGAGGCGGAGGGAAGCCTCACCAGAGTCCTTGGCAGTGCTGAGTGTGCCCTGATTTGGAGCAGTTGCTCAGAAGAGCTCAAGGACACACCTCTTCCCATATCAAGCCTCCCCAGCACTTTGCAGTTGTGCCGGGTGCTTTGGTGACCGTCCAGTTAGACAAGCAAGCTGAGGCTCAGACCAAGGAGGCCCTCCCCGGCGCGCAGCTCTCCCACTGCTTCCCTGGCCCCAAGTGCTGGCCCCAGCACTATGCACTCTATCCCAGTGGAAATGATCACAGCAGCAGCTTTTGGACACAGTGTCTTTATTTGCCAATAAGTGGGTCTTTCTAACAATCTGAGACTTCCCTGTACCACTTAAAGTGGTACTGGCTGGAATTCTCAGGCAAATCCATAGAGTCATCTTCGCTGGTGGAGGAGTCACTGTCAGAGGGAGAACTCCAGGACTGGTGGGAGGGGTATGTCCAGGGTCTCCTCCACACTGACCCAAATTCTTTATCAAAAAATGGCCTGAAGATGTTGTTACTTTTCTGGGCATGCTCATTCTCCTCTGTAGCCTCTCCGAGATCTGCTCTGCTTTCATCTCCACTCAAGTTGGAGCCTGGACGATCCAGATCTGGTGCTGCCCGTTCCCTCTTGCGTGCTCTGTGGGAATAAGTTTGCAGTACTCACTGATAGGAACCGAGGGGACACTTGAAAGACCTCGAACCGTAAATCCTGGCAGTGTACTGCCAGCAGCTGATTTGGCTGTCCAGGATCCTGGCAGCACAAATGCTTTGTTACCAAACGCAGCGTTAGTGTTATGGGGAAAAGACAACTCACGGATTTTGCCTCCACATCCATATAATAAGAATAAAGTTCAGCACCAGCACGGACAGCACTATGGCCAGCAGCACAGCAAGGACCACTTCCATCACAGGGATGTGCACTTTTGGCAGCTCTTTTCCAACAGGAGCTGTGGTGGTATTCCCAGCATCTACCCCTGGGGAAGAAAAGAGACAATGCCGCAGGTTACCGTCATCAGCACTGCGGATAATCTCTCAGTGTGCTTCATGGACCCAAGAGTTGTCCTTTTTCATCAGTGGGCAGCTCTTTCTCTCTTGCCTGGCCACCAGAGGACAAGGAGGATTGCTTCCTCTTCTCCTTGGCTGGGGAGAGGCAGCGCCGGCTCTGCCCATGTCTTGCTCAGGGTCGAGGGCCAAGGCTCTGCTCTGGGGTCTGGGCTTTCACCGTGGGGAGCCCAGAAACCCGCAGAAACCCTCACACTCTCCCCAGCACACAAGCCCCGATGTCTCCCTCAGGATATCCCCCAGGCTCAAGGTCGAGCTCCAGCCAGCACAAGCAGAGCTGGAGCCAGCCCAGGGGGAGAAACACTCCTGCAGACTTCTGCCACACAGGCCCCGGCTCCTGGCCTGCGGGAGGCTTCTTTTACAGCACGGGCTCTGTGTGAACATGCCCAGGTTTGGCTGCCGGTCTGCTGTGCCAGAGCAGGCAGGAAGAGCCTGCTGGCACACAGTGATTCTGCTCCGTGACAGCGGATGACCGCTGGACAGAAATTACCTGGCAAACCAGTTCCTTGCACTGCCTGTGTTCTGTTGTCAGACACCGGCTGTGTGTCACTGCTGCCTTCCTGCAGTGGCTCCTGCTGCACGGTCTCTTCCTCAGTCCCGCCGTTAGTCCCACCACGCTCTTCATTGTCAATGTCCCGCAAGAATTTCATTAAGATCTCAAATGACCTCCGCACTAATTCCTCCATTTTCGATGCATCCTTTCGACGGGCAGCTGGATCACCTTCACCTGCAGCCACACCTGCACACAAACAGCACAGAGCGACTCTCTGTCAACGTTCTTCCAGTCAGAATGATGCAGTGAAAACAGGGGGTTCCTCCATGACACTACTCTCTCCCTTCCACACAGGAGCTGCTTGGAAACAGTTCCTGGGTGACCGCAGGGCACACAGACACAGCCGTAAGCAAGGGCAGAGGAGAAACTTTCCCATTGCACGTGGCGACCTCTCTCCCCCTTGGTAACCTGCACTGACTGCAAGGGGCTCCGGTACTGACACGCAACCCAGGCGTGGGACAAAAGAGCCAAAGTTGCAGAGGGGCCAGGAGAGCGGTTGGCTGGCATTCAGCAGCTTTCAGAAGGCTTTCTCCAGGCCGTGTGAAGGAACCTGTAGACACCCCATAAAAGAATATTAGGCCCCTTGAGATTTTCTAACTGGCAGACCTCTGAGACACAGACAGCAAGCAAGCTCGACGCTGGCAGCACGGAGCAGCCCAGAAACAGTGAGGGCCCATGCTTTTCATGGAGAAGAACCCCCTGGCCAGTGGAGGCGGGAACCCTTGCCGAACTGTCTCCACACAGTTGGACACATGTCAGTGAAATGAAGACTGGTGTTTTACCTCTGGCGTCCAAGCCAGGCTCGGGGACAGGACTGTGCCGCTCAGAATGACCAAGAGGACCTGCAGGGACAAGTGTGATCAGGCACCGGTGAGGAACGCATGGCCGAAGATACATCCCCATGGCCGAGCAGCAGAGCCATGGCCCGTTTCAGTCCTGGGGAGCAGTGCTGCCACGGGCTCTTGCCTGGCTCGTGCAGCACTGCCTGTCACCCCCTGCCTAACGCCCACCATGGAGGGCAGCCCAAGGAAAGGATGACGTACGGCCGTGGCGACACAGCCTGACTTCTTGCCCCCAGTGGTGCTCGATTTTGGGCCCGTCTCTGCCCACTCACCTGCTCCCCGTGCTCGCCAAGGAGCAGCAGAGACCGCCTGTGGAAGCACAGCAATAAGCAGCAGGAGGAAGACAAGGCAGGCAGAGGGCACGGCCTTCTGCCCCAGGGCCATGTTGTCCCTCTGCTGCTGCTGCCACAGCAAGTGCTGCTGTTGGGGCAGGCGCACAGCAATGCCCTGTGTCATGAGCAGCAGTCACAGCTGGGCCTTGTGACGTCATGGCTCAGCGCAGGCATACAGTGGGGCACTGTGAGCTCACAGTCCCATGAGGCCGGGTGGAAGCTCTTGTGATGCGCTGCACCAGAGCTGCCTGGGGCCGCTGCTTTCATCATAGAATCATGGAATCATGGGGTGTCTCGCTTTTCACTGCAGCATCTCTCCTAAGGCTACAAATACACATGCTTTGAACAGAAAACTTGCATTTGCCCAATAGCTTGTGTGGATGCCACATCCTCACACACACCTCATATACCTCACATGAAAAAGCAAGTGTCAGGATTCCTGGTGTCGGCAGTTCTCCGTGTTCCTGCCTTGTTAGAGGCACTGCACCTCACCACGAGCCATCTGCATGCACCCACCCGAACAGCGGGCAGAAGGGAGCTCCAGAGCAGATGGACATGGCGCACGTGGCACTTTGTGCAGCAGAGGCATCTTGCGGGGTTCCAAGAAGGGCCCGGGTCTGCGCTGCAGGCAGAACAAACCCATTCACCCAGGCAGACTGTGCCCTGGGCAACACAGCAGCTTCTACGTGAGCCACTGAATCTCCTCGTTCTGGACAAGGGGCAGGATCTCAAGAGATTCCAGACGAGAGCTGTGAACGTGGGGTTAGAGACGTACAGGCAGCCTCTCTGCGTAGATGGGGAAGCTGAGGGAGACAAATCTCTGGCATGCGCTGTAAGAGGTCACCAATTTTTGTACCATTGCCTCGAAGTTTGCTGATGAACATGTCCAAGCAAGCCCTGGGCAAGGGTTGCAAATTCCTCTGTCTAAGGGACAAGCAGATGGGCACGTCTGTCAACGGTTTACCGGGCTGGTTCAGCCCGGTTTGGTGACAATTGGTGCGGGGGACCCGCAGACCCACTCCCCAGGAAAGGGAAAGGGGAAAAGGGAAAAGGGAGATGGGCCTAGAAACAAAACAGTGGCAACGATCCGAGCAGGAAAGCTAATTTACTAAATAAGATATCAGAAAGTAAAATAACACAATATAATACAGTGTAATTCGAATTGATCCTAACGAATCAAATAAAATGAGCGAGAGAGAGTGACCGATAAACCAAAGGCCTCACGCTAACGCTGAAGGGGATTCAGCAGCAAGCACCCACTGCTGAGTCGATCCCAAAGGAAAGAGAGCGTCCCGTGACCGCAGACAGTTTCTATCTTTTCCCTCTGAGCAGAAATACGTAAAAAAATGCAAAGCATCTCACAGCCCTCTGGGGAATGGAGTTCTTATCTTCTGAGACAGGTTTACCCACAACTATCGATGATCCACAGAGCTGGAGCATTAACTCTTTAACTCTCAATGCACTACATGATGCAGTGATGTGGAATACCAATGCCAAAAATCATAAAACCATGACACCGTCCTGGGGCAACGAAGGAGAGAAAAGTGTCAGCTCAATGGCCAGAGAACACTCTTTTGTGTGGTACTCATCTCCGGGAGGTGTGGGGTGGGTGAGATTGCCATCTCAGGAGATGCTTGCCTGGCATCCTAGCACAGGATTTGTCACGTAGGCTGAAAAAACAGAGGATAAAAGAGGGATCGACCATCATGAGCAGAGGTGTTCTACCATCTGAACCCTCACGAGCTGATCACTGTTTGCTGCTTCCTGGAGAGTCCTTCTCTTAGGAGAGACCACAGGAGCTGATCACTGTTTGCTGCTGCCCCTCCCGGTGCTGACCCCACGCTACTTCTCCGGTGCTGGCTGACGCTGTTCCTGTGCTGACCCAGTGCATCTTCTCCGGGACAACTGCTTGCTGCTCAGGGCTGCCTGTCCCTGCTGCTGTTCTCCCCGCTTCTGCCACCCCTGCTCTTCTGCCACGGACCATCAGAGTCGCTTGCAACTGGACCACCCCTAGGATCCTGGCTGGCGACTTTCCCTGCGTTGTACAGATCCTTGCTTCTTTCCCATCTCTCACCTTCCCTTCCCCATCACCCTTATCGGTAACAGTGTCCGCCTTCCCCATCCCCCTGGTCAATATTTGTAAGAAACTGGTCGGACCAACATTTGAACCGTTGCTTCTTAATCTCACGCTGGGTATACATATAATCAAAGAATCTCGTCTCCCTCCCTTATATTGGAGCATGACATCTGTCCACGGGAAGGCACCAAACAACACCCTCAAACCCCAACTGTTTCTCTCTCTCTTGGTCGTAAATACATGAGAGGCGGAGGGAAGCCTCACCAGAGTCCTTGGCAGTGCTGAGTGTGCCCTGATTTGGAGCAGTTGCTCAGAAGAGCTCAAGGACACACCTCTTCCCATATCAAGCCTCCCCAGCACTTTGCAGTTGTGCCGGGTGCTTTGGTGACCGTCCAGTTAGACAAGCAAGCTGAGGCTCAGACCAAGGAGGCCCTCCCCGGCGCGCAGCTCTCCCACTGCTTCCCTGGCCCCAAGTGCTGGCCCCAGCACTATGCACTCTATCCCAGTGGAAATGATCACAGCAGCAGCTTTTGGACACAGTGTCTTTATTTGCCAATAAGTGGGTCTTTCTAACAATCTGAGACTTCCCTGTACCACTTAAAGTGGTACTGGCTGGAATTCTCAGGCAAATCCATAGAGTCATCTTCGCTGGTGGAGGAGTCACTGTCAGAGGGAGAACTCCAGGACTGGTGGGAGGGGTATGTCCAGGGTCTCCTCCACACTGACCCAAATTCTTTATCAAAAAATGGCCTGAAGATGTTGTTACTTTTCTGGGCATGCTCATTCTCCTCTGTAGCCTCTCCGAGATCTGCTCTGCTTTCATCTCCACTCAAGTTGGAGCCTGGACGATCCAGATCTGGTGCTGCCCGTTCCCTCTTGCGTGCTCTGTGGGAATAAGTTTGCAGTACTCACTGATAGGAACCGAGGGGACACTTGAAAGACCTCGAACCGTAAATCCTGGCAGTGTACTGCCAGCAGCTGATTTGGCTGTCCAGGATCCTGGCAGCACAAATGCTTTGTTACCAAACGCAGCGTTAGTGTTATGGGGAAAAGACAACTCACGGATTTTGCCTCCACATCCATATAATAAGAATAAAGTTCAGCACCAGCACGGACAGCACTATGGCCAGCAGCACAGCAAGGACCACTTCCATCACAGGGATGTGCACTTTTGGCAGCTCTTTTCCAACAGGAGCTGTGGTGGTATTCCCAGCATCTACCCCTGGGGAAGAAAAGAGACAATGCCGCAGGTTACCGTCATCAGCACTGCGGATAATCTCTCAGTGTGCTTCATGGACCCAAGAGTTGTCCTTTTTCATCAGTGGGCAGCTCTTTCTCTCTTGCCTGGCCACCAGAGGACAAGGAGGATTGCTTCCTCTTCTCCTTGGCTGGGGAGAGGCAGCGCCGGCTCTGCCCATGTCTTGCTCAGGGTGGAGGGCCGGGGCTCTGCTCTGGGGTCTGGGCTTTCACCGTGGGGAGCCCAGAAACCCGCAGAAACCCTCACACTCTCCCCAGCACACAAGCCCCGATGTCTCCCTCAGGATATCCCCCAGGCTCAAGGTCGAGCTCCAGCCAGCACAAGCAGAGCTGGAGCCAGCCCAGGGGGAGAAACACTCCTGCAGACTTCTGCCACACAGGCCCCGGCTCCTGGCCTGCGGGAGGCTTCTTTTACAGCACGGGCTCTGTGTGAACATGCCCAGGTTTGGCTGCCGGTCTGCTGTGCCAGAGCAGGCAGGAAGAGCCTGCTGGCACACAGTGATTCTGCTCCGTGACAGCGGATGACCGCTGGACAGAAATTACCTGGCAAACCAGTTCCTTGCACTGCCTGTGTTCTGTTGTCAGACACCGGCTGTGTGTCACTGCTGCCTTCCTGCAGTGGCTCCTGCTGCACGGTCTCTTCCTCAGTCCCGCCGTTAGTCCCACCACGCTCTTCATTGTCAATGTCCCGCAAGAATTTCATTAAGATCTCAAATGACCTCCGCACTAATTCCTCCATTTTCGATGCATCCTTTCGACGGGCAGCTGGATCACCTTCACCTGCAGCCACACCTGCACACAAACAGCACAGAGCGACTCTCTGTCAACGTTCTTCCAGTCAGAATGATGCAGTGAAAACAGGGGGTTCCTCCATGACACTACTCTCTCCCTTCCACACAGGAGCTGCTTGGAAACAGTTCCTGGGTGACCGCAGGGCACACAGACACAGCCGTAAGCAAGGGCAGAGGAGAAACTTTCCCATTGCACGTGGCGACCTCTCTCCCCCTTGGTAACCTGCACTGACTGCAAGGGGCTCAGGTACTGACACGCAACCCAGGCGTGGGACAAAAGAGCCAAAGTTGCAGAGGGGCCAGGAGAGCGGTTGGCTGGCATTCAGCAGCTTTCAGAAGGCTTTCTCCAGGCCGTGTGAAGGAACCTGTAGACACCCCATAAAAGAATATTAGGCCCCTTGAGATTTTCTAACTGGCAGACCTCTGAGACACAGACAGCAAGCAAGCTCGACGCTGGCAGCACGGAGCAGCCCAGAAACAGTGAGGGCCCATGCTTTTCATGGAGAAGAACCCCCTGGCCAGTGGAGGCGGGAACCCTTGCCGAACTGTCTCCACACAGTTGGACACATGTCAGTGAAATGAAGACTGGTGTTTTACCTCTGGCGTCCAAGCCAGGCTCGGGGACAGGACTGTGCCGCTCAGAATGACCAAGAGGACCTGCAGGGACAAGTGTGATCAGGCACCGGTGAGGAACGCATGGCCGAAGATACATCCCCATGGCCGAGCAGCAGAGCCATGGCCCGTTTCAGTCCTGGGGAGCAGTGCTGCCACGGGCTCTTGCCTGGCTCGTGCAGCACTGCCTGTCACCCCCTGCCTAACGCCCACCATGGAGGGCAGCCCAAGGAAAGGATGACGTACGGCCGTGGCGACACAGCCTGACTTCTTGCCCCCAGTGGTGCTCGATTTTGGGCCCGTCTCTGCCCACTCACCTGCTCCCCGTGCTCGCCAAGGAGCAGCAGAGACCGCCTGTGGAAGCACAGCAATAAGCAGCAGGAGGAAGACAAGGCAGGCAGAGGGCACGGCCTTCTGCCCCAGGGCCATGTTGTCCCTCTGCTGCTGCTGCCACAGCAAGTGCTGCTGTTGGGGCAGGCGCACAGCAATGCCCTGTGTCATGAGCAGCAGTCACAGCTGGGCCTTGTGACGTCATGGCTCAGCGCAGGCATACAGTGGGGCACTGTGAGCTCACAGTCCCATGAGGCCGGGTGGAAGCTCTTGTGATGCGCTGCACCAGAGCTGCCTGGGGCCGCTGCTTCCATCATAGAATCACGGAATCATGGGGTGTCTCGCTTTTCACTGCAGCATCTCTCCTAAGGCTACAAATACACATGCTTTGAACAGAAAACTTGCATTTGCCCAATAGCTTGTGTGGATGCCACATCCTCACACACACCTCATATACCTCACATGAAAAAGCAAGTGTCAGGATTCCTGGTGTCGGCAGTTCTCCGTGTTCCTGCCTTGTTAGAGGCACTGCACCTCACCACGAGCCATCTGCATGCACCCACCCGAACAGCGGGCAGAAGGGAGCTCCAGAGCAGATGGACATGGCGCACGTGGCACTTTGTGCAGCAGAGGCATCTTGCGGGGTTCCAAGAAGGGCCCGGGTCTGCGCTGCAGGCAGAACAAACCCATTCACCCAGGCAGACTGTGCCCTGGGCAACACAGCAGCTTCTACGTGAGCCACTGAATCTCCTCGTTCTGGACAAGGGGCAGGATCTCAAGAGATTCCAGACGAGAGCTGTGAACGTGGGGTTAGAGACGTACAGGCAGCCTCTCTGCGTAGATGGGGAAGCTGAGGGAGACAAATCTCTGGCATGCGCTGTAAGAGGTCACCAATTTTTGTACCATTGCCTCGAAGTTTGCTGATGAACATGTCCAAGCAAGCCCTGGGCAAGGGTTGCAAATTCCTCTGTCTAAGGGACAAGCAGATGGGCACGTCTGTCAACGGTTTACCGGGCTGGTTCAGCCCGGTTTGGTGACAATTGGTGCGGGGGACCCGCAGACCCACTCCCCAGGAAAGGGAAAGGGGAAAAGGGAAAAGGGAGATGGGCCTAGAAACAAAACAGCGGCAACGATCCGAGCAGGAAAGCTAATTTACTAAATAAGATATCAGAAAGTAAAATAACACAATATAATACAGTGTAATTCGAATTGATCCTAACGAATCAAATAAAATGAGCGAGAGAGAGTGACCGATAAACCAAAGGCCTCACGCTAACGCTGAAGGGGATTCAGCAGCAAGCACCCACTGCTGAGTCGATCCCAAAGGAAAGAGAGCGTCCCGTGACCGCAGACAGTTTCTATCTTTTCCCTCTGAGCAGAAATACGTAAAAAAATGCAAAGCATCTCACAGCCCTCTGGGGAATGGAGTTCTTATCTTCTGAGACAGGTTTACCCACAACTATCGATGATCCACAGAGCTGGAGCATTAACTCTTTAACTCTCAATGCACTACATGATGCAGTGATGTGGAATACCAATGCCAAAAATCATAAAACCATGACACCGTCCTGGGGCAACGAAGGAGAGAAAAGTGTCAGCTCAATGGCCAGAGAACACTCTTTTGTGTGGTACTCATCTCCGGGAGGTGTGGGGTGGGTGAGATTGCCATCTCAGGAGATGCTTGCCTGGCATCCTAGCACAGGATTTGTCACGTAGGCTGAAAAAACAGAGGATAAAAGAGGGATCGACCATCATGAGCAGAGGTGTTCTACCATCTGAACCCTCACGAGCTGATCACTGTTTGCTGCTTCCTGGAGAGTCCTTCTCTTAGGAGAGACCACAGGAGCTGATCACTGTTTGCTGCTGCCCCTCCCGGTGCTGACCCCACGCTACTTCTCCGGTGCTGGCTGACGCTGTTCCTGTGCTGACCCAGTGCATCTTCTCCGGGACAACTGCTTGCTGCTCAGGGCTGCCTGTCCCTGCTGCTGTTCTCCCCGCTTCTGCCACCCCTGCTCTTCTGCCACGGACCATCAGAGTCGCTTGCAACTGGACCACCCCTAGGATCCTGGCTGGCGACTTTCCCTGCGTTGTACAGATCCTTGCTTCTTTCCCATCTCTCACCTTCCCTTCCCCATCACCCTTATCGGTAACAGTGTCCGCCTTCCCCATCCCCCTGGTCAATATTTGTAAGAAACTGGTCGGACCAACATTTGAACCGTTGCTTCTTAATCTCACGCTGGGTATACATATAATCAAAGAATCTCGTCTCCCTCCCTTATATTGGAGCATGACATCTGTCCACGGGAAGGCACCAAACAACACCCTCAAACCCCAACTGTTTCTCTCTCTCTTGGTCGTAAATACATGAGAGGCGGAGGGAAGCCTCACCAGAGTCCTTGGCAGTGCTGAGTGTGCCCTGATTTGGAGCAGTTGCTCAGAAGAGCTCAAGGACACACCTCTTCCCATATCAAGCCTCCCCAGCACTTTGCAGTTGTGCCGGGTGCTTTGGTGACCGTCCAGTTAGACAAGCAAGCTGAGGCTCAGACCAAGGAGGCCCTCCCCGGCGCGCAGCTCTCCCACTGCTTCCCTGGCCCCAAGTGCTGGCCCCAGCACTATGCACTCTATCCCAGTGGAAATGATCACAGCAGCAGCTTTTGGACACAGTGTCTTTATTTGCCAATAAGTGGGTCTTTCTAACAATCTGAGACTTCCCTGTACCACTTAAAGTGGTACTGGCTGGAATTCTCAGGCAAATCCATAGAGTCATCTTCGCTGGTGGAGGAGTCACTGTCAGAGGGAGAACTCCAGGACTGGTGGGAGGGGTATGTCCAGGGTCTCCTCCACACTGACCCAAATTCTTTATCAAAAAATGGCCTGAAGATGTTGTTACTTTTCTGGGCATGCTCATTCTCCTCTGTAGCCTCTCCGAGATCTGCTCTGCTTTCATCTCCACTCAAGTTGGAGCCTGGACGATCCAGATCTGGTGCTGCCCGTTCCCTCTTGCGTGCTCTGTGGGAATAAGTTTGCAGTACTCACTGATAGGAACCGAGGGGACACTTGAAAGACCTCGAACCGTAAATCCTGGCAGTGTACTGCCAGCAGCTGATTTGGCTGTCCAGGATCCTGGCAGCACAAATGCTTTGTTACCAAACGCAGCGTTAGTGTTATGGGGAAAAGACAACTCACGGATTTTGCCTCCACATCCATATAATAAGAATAAAGTTCAGCACCAGCACGGACAGCACTATGGCCAGCAGCACAGCAAGGACCACTTCCATCACAGGGATGTGCACTTTTGGCAGCTCTTTTCCAACAGGAGCTGTGGTGGTATTCCCAGCATCTACCCCTGGGGAAGAAAAGAGACAATGCCGCAGGTTACCGTCATCAGCACTGCGGATAATCTCTCAGTGTGCTTCATGGACCCAAGAGTTGTCCTTTTTCATCAGTGGGCAGCTCTTTCTCTCTTGCCTGGCCACCAGAGGACAAGGAGGATTGCTTCCTCTTCTCCTTGGCTGGGGAGAGGCAGCGCCGGCTCTGCCCATGTCTTGCTCAGGGTCGAGGGCCAAGGCTCTGCTCTGGGGTCTGGGCTTTCACCGTGGGGAGCCCAGAAACCCGCAGAAACCCTCACACTCTCCCCAGCACACAAGCCCCGATGTCTCCCTCAGGATATCCCCCAGGCTCAAGGTCGAGCTCCAGCCAGCACAAGCAGAGCTGGAGCCAGCCCAGGGGGAGAAACACTCCTGCAGACTTCTGCCACACAGGCCCCGGCTCCTGGCCTGCGGGAGGCTTCTTTTACAGCACGGGCTCTGTGTGAACATGCCCAGGTTTGGCTGCCGGTCTGCTGTGCCAGAGCAGGCAGGAAGAGCCTGCTGGCACACAGTGATTCTGCTCCGTGACAGCGGATGACCGCTGGACAGAAATTACCTGGCAAACCAGTTCCTTGCACTGCCTGTGTTCTGTTGTCAGACACCGGCTGTGTGTCACTGCTGCCTTCCTGCAGTGGCTCCTGCTGCACGGTCTCTTCCTCAGTCCCGCCGTTAGTCCCACCACGCTCTTCATTGTCAATGTCCCGCAAGAATTTCATTAAGATCTCAAATGACCTCCGCACTAATTCCTCCATTTTCGATGCATCCTTTCGACGGGCAGCTGGATCACCTTCACCTGCAGCCACACCTGCACACAAACAGCACAGAGCGACTCTCTGTCAACGTTCTTCCAGTCAGAATGATGCAGTGAAAACAGGGGGTTCCTCCATGACACTACTCTCTCCCTTCCACACAGGAGCTGCTTGGAAACAGTTCCTGGGTGACCGCAGGGCACACAGACACAGCCGTAAGCAAGGGCAGAGGAGAAACTTTCCCATTGCACGTGGCGACCTCTCTCCCCCTTGGTAACCTGCACTGACTGCAAGGGGCTCCGGTACTGACACGCAACCCAGGCGTGGGACAAAAGAGCCAAAGTTGCAGAGGGGCCAGGAGAGCGGTTGGCTGGCATTCAGCAGCTTTCAGAAGGCTTTCTCCAGGCCGTGTGAAGGAACCTGTAGACACCCCATAAAAGAATATTAGGCCCCTTGAGATTTTCTAACTGGCAGACCTCTGAGACACAGACAGCAAGCAAGCTCGACGCTGGCAGCACGGAGCAGCCCAGAAACAGTGAGGGCCCATGCTTTTCATGGAGAAGAACCCCCTGGCCAGTGGAGGCGGGAACCCTTGCCGAACTGTCTCCACACAGTTGGACACATGTCAGTGAAATGAAGACTGGTGTTTTACCTCTGGCGTCCAAGCCAGGCTCGGGGACAGGACTGTGCCGCTCAGAATGACCAAGAGGACCTGCAGGGACAAGTGTGATCAGGCACCGGTGAGGAACGCATGGCCGAAGATACATCCCCATGGCCGAGCAGCAGAGCCATGGCCCGTTTCAGTCCTGGGGAGCAGTGCTGCCACGGGCTCTTGCCTGGCTCGTGCAGCACTGCCTGTCACCCCCTGCCTAACGCCCACCATGGAGGGCAGCCCAAGGAAAGGATGACGTACGGCCGTGGCGACACAGCCTGACTTCTTGCCCCCAGTGGTGCTCGATTTTGGGCCCGTCTCTGCCCACTCACCTGCTCCCCGTGCTCGCCAAGGAGCAGCAGAGACCGCCTGTGGAAGCACAGCAATAAGCAGCAGGAGGAAGACAAGGCAGGCAGAGGGCACGGCCTTCTGCCCCAGGGCCATGTTGTCCCTCTGCTGCTGCTGCCACAGCAAGTGCTGCTGTTGGGGCAGGCGCACAGCAATGCCCTGTGTCATGAGCAGCAGTCACAGCTGGGCCTTGTGACGTCATGGCTCAGCGCAGGCATACAGTGGGGCACTGTGAGCTCACAGTCCCATGAGGCCGGGTGGAAGCTCTTGTGATGCGCTGCACCAGAGCTGCCTGGGGCCGCTGCTTTCATCATAGAATCATGGAATCATGGGGTGTCTCGCTTTTCACTGCAGCATCTCTCCTAAGGCTACAAATACACATGCTTTGAACAGAAAACTTGCATTTGCCCAATAGCTTGTGTGGATGCCACATCCTCACACACACCTCATATACCTCACATGAAAAAGCAAGTGTCAGGATTCCTGGTGTCGGCAGTTCTCCGTGTTCCTGCCTTGTTAGAGGCACTGCACCTCACCACGAGCCATCTGCATGCACCCACCCGAACAGCGGGCAGAAGGGAGCTCCAGAGCAGATGGACATGGCGCACGTGGCACTTTGTGCAGCAGAGGCATCTTGCGGGGTTCCAAGAAGGGCCCGGGTCTGCGCTGCAGGCAGAACAAACCCATTCACCCAGGCAGACTGTGCCCTGGGCAACACAGCAGCTTCTACGTGAGCCACTGAATCTCCTCGTTCTGGACAAGGGGCAGGATCTCAAGAGATTCCAGACGAGAGCTGTGAACGTGGGGTTAGAGACGTACAGGCAGCCTCTCTGCGTAGATGGGGAAGCTGAGGGAGACAAATCTCTGGCATGCGCTGTAAGAGGTCACCAATTTTTGTACCATTGCCTCGAAGTTTGCTGATGAACATGTCCAAGCAAGCCCTGGGCAAGGGTTGCAAATTCCTCTGTCTAAGGGACAAGCAGATGGGCACGTCTGTCAACGGTTTACCGGGCTGGTTCAGCCCGGTTTGGTGACAATTGGTGCGGGGGACCCGCAGACCCACTCCCCAGGAAAGGGAAAGGGGAAAAGGGAAAAGGGAGATGGGCCTAG
Source organism: Callipepla californica brunnescens (assembly GCA_023055505.1). Lineage (NCBI taxonomy): Eukaryota > Metazoa > Chordata > Aves > Galliformes > Odontophoridae > Callipepla > Callipepla californica. Next base: position 11,867,216 of record JALIRH010000024.1, on the reverse strand, counting down.
AAACAAAACAGTGGCAACGATCCGAGCAGGAAAGCTAATTTACTAAATAAGATATCAGAAAGTAAAATAACACAATATAATACAGTGTAATTCGAATTGATCCTAACGAATCAAATAAAATGAGCGAGAGAGAGTGACCGATAAACCAAAGGCCTCACGCTAACGCTGAAGGGGATTCAGCAGCAAGCACCCACTGCTGAGTCGATCCCAAAGGAAAGAGAGCGTCCCGTGACCGCAGACAGTTTCTATCTTTTCCCTCTGAGCAGAAATACGTAAAAAAATGCAAAGCATCTCACAGCCCTCTGGGGAATGGAGTTCTTATCTTCTGAGACAGGTTTACCCACAACTATCGATGATCCACAGAGCTGGAGCATTAACTCTTTAACTCTCAATGCACTACATGATGCAGTGATGTGGAATACCAATGCCAAAAATCATAAAACCATGACACCGTCCTGGGGCAACGAAGGAGAGAAAAGTGTCAGCTCAATGGCCAGAGAACACTCTTTTGTGTGGTACTCATCTCCGGGAGGTGTGGGGTGGGTGAGATTGCCATCTCAGGAGATGCTTGCCTGGCATCCTAGCACAGGATTTGTCACGTAGGCTGAAAAAACAGAGGATAAAAGAGGGATCGACCATCATGAGCAGAGGTGTTCTACCATCTGAACCCTCACGAGCTGATCACTGTTTGCTGCTTCCTGGAGAGTCCTTCTCTTAGGAGAGACCACAGGAGCTGATCACTGTTTGCTGCTGCCCCTCCCGGTGCTGACCCCACGCTACTTCTCCGGTGCTGGCTGACGCTGTTCCTGTGCTGACCCAGTGCATCTTCTCCGGGACAACTGCTTGCTGCTCAGGGCTGCCTGTCCCTGCTGCTGTTCTCCCCGCTTCTGCCACCCCTGCTCTTCTGCCACGGACCATCAGAGTCGCTTGCAACTGGACCACCCCTAGGATCCTGGCTGGCGACTTTCCCTGCGTTGTACAGATCCTTGCTTCTTTCCCATCTCTCACCTTCCCTTCCCCATCACCCTTATCGGTAACAGTGTCCGCCTTCCCCATCCCCCTGGTCAATATTTGTAAGAAACTGGTCGGACCAACATTTGAACCGTTGCTTCTTAATCTCACGCTGGGTATACATATAATCAAAGAATCTCGTCTCCCTCCCTTATATTGGAGCATGACATCTGTCCACGGGAAGGCACCAAACAACACCCTCAAACCCCAACTGTTTCTCTCTCTCTTGGTCGTAAATACATGAGAGGCGGAGGGAAGCCTCACCAGAGTCCTTGGCAGTGCTGAGTGTGCCCTGATTTGGAGCAGTTGCTCAGAAGAGCTCAAGGACACACCTCTTCCCATATCAAGCCTCCCCAGCACTTTGCAGTTGTGCCGGGTGCTTTGGTGACCGTCCAGTTAGACAAGCAAGCTGAGGCTCAGACCAAGGAGGCCCTCCCCGGCGCGCAGCTCTCCCACTGCTTCCCTGGCCCCAAGTGCTGGCCCCAGCACTATGCACTCTATCCCAGTGGAAATGATCACAGCAGCAGCTTTTGGACACAGTGTCTTTATTTGCCAATAAGTGGGTCTTTCTAACAATCTGAGACTTCCCTGTACCACTTAAAGTGGTACTGGCTGGAATTCTCAGGCAAATCCATAGAGTCATCTTCGCTGGTGGAGGAGTCACTGTCAGAGGGAGAACTCCAGGACTGGTGGGAGGGGTATGTCCAGGGTCTCCTCCACACTGACCCAAATTCTTTATCAAAAAATGGCCTGAAGATGTTGTTACTTTTCTGGGCATGCTCATTCTCCTCTGTAGCCTCTCCGAGATCTGCTCTGCTTTCATCTCCACTCAAGTTGGAGCCTGGACGATCCAGATCTGGTGCTGCCCGTTCCCTCTTGCGTGCTCTGTGGGAATAAGTTTGCAGTACTCACTGATAGGAACCGAGGGGACACTTGAAAGACCTCGAACCGTAAATCCTGGCAGTGTACTGCCAGCAGCTGATTTGGCTGTCCAGGATCCTGGCAGCACAAATGCTTTGTTACCAAACGCAGCGTTAGTGTTATGGGGAAAAGACAACTCACGGATTTTGCCTCCACATCCATATAATAAGAATAAAGTTCAGCACCAGCACGGACAGCACTATGGCCAGCAGCACAGCAAGGACCACTTCCATCACAGGGATGTGCACTTTTGGCAGCTCTTTTCCAACAGGAGCTGTGGTGGTATTCCCAGCATCTACCCCTGGGGAAGAAAAGAGACAATGCCGCAGGTTACCGTCATCAGCACTGCGGATAATCTCTCAGTGTGCTTCATGGACCCAAGAGTTGTCCTTTTTCATCAGTGGGCAGCTCTTTCTCTCTTGCCTGGCCACCAGAGGACAAGGAGGATTGCTTCCTCTTCTCCTTGGCTGGGGAGAGGCAGCGCCGGCTCTGCCCATGTCTTGCTCAGGGTCGAGGGCCAAGGCTCTGCTCTGGGGTCTGGGCTTTCACCGTGGGGAGCCCAGAAACCCGCAGAAACCCTCACACTCTCCCCAGCACACAAGCCCCGATGTCTCCCTCAGGATATCCCCCAGGCTCAAGGTCGAGCTCCAGCCAGCACAAGCAGAGCTGGAGCCAGCCCAGGGGGAGAAACACTCCTGCAGACTTCTGCCACACAGGCCCCGGCTCCTGGCCTGCGGGAGGCTTCTTTTACAGCACGGGCTCTGTGTGAACATGCCCAGGTTTGGCTGCCGGTCTGCTGTGCCAGAGCAGGCAGGAAGAGCCTGCTGGCACACAGTGATTCTGCTCCGTGACAGCGGATGACCGCTGGACAGAAATTACCTGGCAAACCAGTTCCTTGCACTGCCTGTGTTCTGTTGTCAGACACCGGCTGTGTGTCACTGCTGCCTTCCTGCAGTGGCTCCTGCTGCACGGTCTCTTCCTCAGTCCCGCCGTTAGTCCCACCACGCTCTTCATTGTCAATGTCCCGCAAGAATTTCATTAAGATCTCAAATGACCTCCGCACTAATTCCTCCATTTTCGATGCATCCTTTCGACGGGCAGCTGGATCACCTTCACCTGCAGCCACACCTGCACACAAACAGCACAGAGCGACTCTCTGTCAACGTTCTTCCAGTCAGAATGATGCAGTGAAAACAGGGGGTTCCTCCATGACACTACTCTCTCCCTTCCACACAGGAGCTGCTTGGAAACAGTTCCTGGGTGACCGCAGGGCACACAGACACAGCCGTAAGCAAGGGCAGAGGAGAAACTTTCCCATTGCACGTGGCGACCTCTCTCCCCCTTGGTAACCTGCACTGACTGCAAGGGGCTCAGGTACTGACACGCAACCCAGGCGTGGGACAAAAGAGCCAAAGTTGCAGAGGGGCCAGGAGAGCGGTTGGCTGGCATTCAGCAGCTTTCAGAAGGCTTTCTCCAGGCCGTGTGAAGGAACCTGTAGACACCCCATAAAAGAATATTAGGCCCCTTGAGATTTTCTAACTGGCAGACCTCTGAGACACAGACAGCAAGCAAGCTCGACGCTGGCAGCACGGAGCAGCCCAGAAACAGTGAGGGCCCATGCTTTTCATGGAGAAGAACCCCCTGGCCAGTGGAGGCGGGAACCCTTGCCGAACTGTCTCCACACAGTTGGACACATGTCAGTGAAATGAAGACTGGTGTTTTACCTCTGGCGTCCAAGCCAGGCTCGGGGACAGGACTGTGCCGCTCAGAATGACCAAGAGGACCTGCAGGGACAAGTGTGATCAGGCACCGGTGAGGAACGCATGGCCGAAGATACATCCCCATGGCCGAGCAGCAGAGCCATGGCCCGTTTCAGTCCTGGGGAGCAGTGCTGCCACGGGCTCTTGCCTGGCTCGTGCAGCACTGCCTGTCACCCCCTGCCTAACGCCCACCATGGAGGGCAGCCCAAGGAAAGGATGACGTACGGCCGTGGCGACACAGCCTGACTTCTTGCCCCCAGTGGTGCTCGATTTTGGGCCCGTCTCTGCCCACTCACCTGCTCCCCGTGCTCGCCAAGGAGCAGCAGAGACCGCCTGTGGAAGCACAGCAATAAGCAGCAGGAGGAAGACAAGGCAGGCAGAGGGCACGGCCTTCTGCCCCAGGGCCATGTTGTCCCTCTGCTGCTGCTGCCACAGCAAGTGCTGCTGTTGGGGCAGGCGCACAGCAATGCCCTGTGTCATGAGCAGCAGTCACAGCTGGGCCTTGTGACGTCATGGCTCAGCGCAGGCATACAGTGGGGCACTGTGAGCTCACAGTCCCATGAGGCCGGGTGGAAGCTCTTGTGATGCGCTGCACCAGAGCTGCCTGGGGCCGCTGCTTTCATCATAGAATCATGGAATCATGGGGTGTCTCGCTTTTCACTGCAGCATCTCTCCTAAGGCTACAAATACACATGCTTTGAACAGAAAACTTGCATTTGCCCAATAGCTTGTGTGGATGCCACATCCTCACACACACCTCATATACCTCACATGAAAAAGCAAGTGTCAGGATTCCTGGTGTCGGCAGTTCTCCGTGTTCCTGCCTTGTTAGAGGCACTGCACCTCACCACGAGCCATCTGCATGCACCCACCCGAACAGCGGGCAGAAGGGAGCTCCAGAGCAGATGGACATGGCGCACGTGGCACTTTGTGCAGCAGAGGCATCTTGCGGGGTTCCAAGAAGGGCCCGGGTCTGCGCTGCAGGCAGAACAAACCCATTCACCCAGGCAGACTGTGCCCTGGGCAACACAGCAGCTTCTACGTGAGCCACTGAATCTCCTCGTTCTGGACAAGGGGCAGGATCTCAAGAGATTCCAGACGAGAGCTGTGAACGTGGGGTTAGAGACGTACAGGCAGCCTCTCTGCGTAGATGGGGAAGCTGAGGGAGACAAATCTCTGGCATGCGCTGTAAGAGGTCACCAATTTTTGTACCATTGCCTCGAAGTTTGCTGATGAACATGTCCAAGCAAGCCCTGGGCAAGGGTTGCAAATTCCTCTGTCTAAGGGACAAGCAGATGGGCACGTCTGTCAACGGTTTACCGGGCTGGTTCAGCCCGGTTTGGTGACAATTGGTGCGGGGGACCCGCAGACCCACTCCCCAGGAAAGGGAAAGGGGAAAAGGGAAAAGGGAGATGGGCCTAGAAACAAAACAGCGGCAACGATCCGAGCAGGAAAGCTAATTTACTAAATAAGATATCAGAAAGTAAAATAACACAATATAATACAGTGTAATTCGAATTGATCCTAACGAATCAAATAAAATGAGCGAGAGAGAGTGACCGATAAACCAAAGGCCTCACGCTAACGCTGAAGGGGATTCAGCAGCAAGCACCCACTGCTGAGTCGATCCCAAAGGAAAGAGAGCGTCCCGTGACCGCAGACAGTTTCTATCTTTTCCCTCTGAGCAGAAATACGTAAAAAAATGCAAAGCATCTCACAGCCCTCTGGGGAATGGAGTTCTTATCTTCTGAGACAGGTTTACCCACAACTATCGATGATCCACAGAGCTGGAGCATTAACTCTTTAACTCTCAATGCACTACATGATGCAGTGATGTGGAATACCAATGCCAAAAATCATAAAACCATGACACCGTCCTGGGGCAACGAAGGAGAGAAAAGTGTCAGCTCAATGGCCAGAGAACACTCTTTTGTGTGGTACTCATCTCCGGGAGGTGTGGGGTGGGTGAGATTGCCATCTCAGGAGATGCTTGCCTGGCATCCTAGCACAGGATTTGTCACGTAGGCTGAAAAAACAGAGGATAAAAGAGGGATCGACCATCATGAGCAGAGGTGTTCTACCATCTGAACCCTCACGAGCTGATCACTGTTTGCTGCTTCCTGGAGAGTCCTTCTCTTAGGAGAGACCACAGGAGCTGATCACTGTTTGCTGCTGCCCCTCCCGGTGCTGACCCCACGCTACTTCTCCGGTGCTGGCTGACGCTGTTCCTGTGCTGACCCAGTGCATCTTCTCCGGGACAACTGCTTGCTGCTCAGGGCTGCCTGTCCCTGCTGCTGTTCTCCCCGCTTCTGCCACCCCTGCTCTTCTGCCACGGACCATCAGAGTCGCTTGCAACTGGACCACCCCTAGGATCCTGGCTGGCGACTTTCCCTGCGTTGTACAGATCCTTGCTTCTTTCCCATCTCTCACCTTCCCTTCCCCATCACCCTTATCGGTAACAGTGTCCGCCTTCCCCATCCCCCTGGTCAATATTTGTAAGAAACTGGTCGGACCAACATTTGAACCGTTGCTTCTTAATCTCACGCTGGGTATACATATAATCAAAGAATCTCGTCTCCCTCCCTTATATTGGAGCATGACATCTGTCCACGGGAAGGCACCAAACAACACCCTCAAACCCCAACTGTTTCTCTCTCTCTTGGTCGTAAATACATGAGAGGCGGAGGGAAGCCTCACCAGAGTCCTTGGCAGTGCTGAGTGTGCCCTGATTTGGAGCAGTTGCTCAGAAGAGCTCAAGGACACACCTCTTCCCATATCAAGCCTCCCCAGCACTTTGCAGTTGTGCCGGGTGCTTTGGTGACCGTCCAGTTAGACAAGCAAGCTGAGGCTCAGACCAAGGAGGCCCTCCCCGGCGCGCAGCTCTCCCACTGCTTCCCTGGCCCCAAGTGCTGGCCCCAGCACTATGCACTCTATCCCAGTGGAAATGATCACAGCAGCAGCTTTTGGACACAGTGTCTTTATTTGCCAATAAGTGGGTCTTTCTAACAATCTGAGACTTCCCTGTACCACTTAAAGTGGTACTGGCTGGAATTCTCAGGCAAATCCATAGAGTCATCTTCGCTGGTGGAGGAGTCACTGTCAGAGGGAGAACTCCAGGACTGGTGGGAGGGGTATGTCCAGGGTCTCCTCCACACTGACCCAAATTCTTTATCAAAAAATGGCCTGAAGATGTTGTTACTTTTCTGGGCATGCTCATTCTCCTCTGTAGCCTCTCCGAGATCTGCTCTGCTTTCATCTCCACTCAAGTTGGAGCCTGGACGATCCAGATCTGGTGCTGCCCGTTCCCTCTTGCGTGCTCTGTGGGAATAAGTTTGCAGTACTCACTGATAGGAACCGAGGGGACACTTGAAAGACCTCGAACCGTAAATCCTGGCAGTGTACTGCCAGCAGCTGATTTGGCTGTCCAGGATCCTGGCAGCACAAATGCTTTGTTACCAAACGCAGCGTTAGTGTTATGGGGAAAAGACAACTCACGGATTTTGCCTCCACATCCATATAATAAGAATAAAGTTCAGCACCAGCACGGACAGCACTATGGCCAGCAGCACAGCAAGGACCACTTCCATCACAGGGATGTGCACTTTTGGCAGCTCTTTTCCAACAGGAGCTGTGGTGGTATTCCCAGCATCTACCCCTGGGGAAGAAAAGAGACAATGCCGCAGGTTACCGTCATCAGCACTGCGGATAATCTCTCAGTGTGCTTCATGGACCCAAGAGTTGTCCTTTTTCATCAGTGGGCAGCTCTTTCTCTCTTGCCTGGCCACCAGAGGACAAGGAGGATTGCTTCCTCTTCTCCTTGGCTGGGGAGAGGCAGCGCCGGCTCTGCCCATGTCTTGCTCAGGGTCGAGGGCCAAGGCTCTGCTCTGGGGTCTGGGCTTTCACCGTGGGGAGCCCAGAAACCCGCAGAAACCCTCACACTCTCCCCAGCACACAAGCCCCGATGTCTCCCTCAGGATATCCCCCAGGCTCAAGGTCGAGCTCCAGCCAGCACAAGCAGAGCTGGAGCCAGCCCAGGGGGAGAAACACTCCTGCAGACTTCTGCCACACAGGCCCCGGCTCCTGGCCTGCGGGAGGCTTCTTTTACAGCACGGGCTCTGTGTGAACATGCCCAGGTTTGGCTGCCGGTCTGCTGTGCCAGAGCAGGCAGGAAGAGCCTGCTGGCACACAGTGATTCTGCTCCGTGACAGCGGATGACCGCTGGACAGAAATTACCTGGCAAACCAGTTCCTTGCACTGCCTGTGTTCTGTTGTCAGACACCGGCTGTGTGTCACTGCTGCCTTCCTGCAGTGGCTCCTGCTGCACGGTCTCTTCCTCAGTCCCGCCGTTAGTCCCACCACGCTCTTCATTGTCAATGTCCCGCAAGAATTTCATTAAGATCTCAAATGACCTCCGCACTAATTCCTCCATTTTCGATGCATCCTTTCGACGGGCAGCTGGATCACCTTCACCTGCAGCCACACCTGCACACAAACAGCACAGAGCGACTCTCTGTCAACGTTCTTCCAGTCAGAATGATGCAGTGAAAACAGGGGGTTCCTCCATGACACTACTCTCTCCCTTCCACACAGGAGCTGCTTGGAAACAGTTCCTGGGTGACCGCAGGGCACACAGACACAGCCGTAAGCAAGGGCAGAGGAGAAACTTTCCCATTGCACGTGGCGACCTCTCTCCCCCTTGGTAACCTGCACTGACTGCAAGGGGCTCAGGTACTGACACGCAACCCAGGCGTGGGACAAAAGAGCCAAAGTTGCAGAGGGGCCAGGAGAGCGGTTGGCTGGCATTCAGCAGCTTTCAGAAGGCTTTCTCCAGGCCGTGTGAAGGAACCTGTAGACACCCCATAAAAGAATATTAGGCCCCTTGAGATTTTCTAACTGGCAGACCTCTGAGACACAGACAGCAAGCAAGCTCGACGCTGGCAGCACGGAGCAGCCCAGAAACAGTGAGGGCCCATGCTTTTCATGGAGAAGAACCCCCTGGCCAGTGGAGGCGGGAACCCTTGCCGAACTGTCTCCACACAGTTGGACACATGTCAGTGAAATGAAGACTGGTGTTTTACCTCTGGCGTCCAAGCCAGGCTCGGGGACAGGACTGTGCCGCTCAGAATGACCAAGAGGACCTGCAGGGACAAGTGTGATCAGGCACCGGTGAGGAACGCATGGCCGAAGATACATCCCCATGGCCGAGCAGCAGAGCCATGGCCCGTTTCAGTCCTGGGGAGCAGTGCTGCCACGGGCTCTTGCCTGGCTCGTGCAGCACTGCCTGTCACCCCCTGCCTAACGCCCACCATGGAGGGCAGCCCAAGGAAAGGATGACGTACGGCCGTGGCGACACAGCCTGACTTCTTGCCCCCAGTGGTGCTCGATTTTGGGCCCGTCTCTGCCCACTCACCTGCTCCCCGTGCTCGCCAAGGAGCAGCAGAGACCGCCTGTGGAAGCACAGCAATAAGCAGCAGGAGGAAGACAAGGCAGGCAGAGGGCACGGCCTTCTGCCCCAGGGCCATGTTGTCCCTCTGCTGCTGCTGCCACAGCAAGTGCTGCTGTTGGGGCAGGCGCACAGCAATGCCCTGTGTCATGAGCAGCAGTCACAGCTGGGCCTTGTGACGTCATGGCTCAGCGCAGGCATACAGTGGGGCACTGTGAGCTCACAGTCCCATGAGGCCGGGTGGAAGCTCTTGTGATGCGCTGCACCAGAGCTGCCTGGGGCCGCTGCTTTCATCATAGAATCATGGAATCATGGGGTGTCTCGCTTTTCACTGCAGCATCTCTCCTAAGGCTACAAATACACATGCTTTGAACAGAAAACTTGCATTTGCCCAATAGCTTGTGTGGATGCCACATCCTCACACACACCTCATATACCTCACATGAAAAAGCAAGTGTCAGGATTCCTGGTGTCGGCAGTTCTCCGTGTTCCTGCCTTGTTAGAGGCACTGCACCTCACCACGAGCCATCTGCATGCACCCACCCGAACAGCGGGCAGAAGGGAGCTCCAGAGCAGATGGACATGGCGCACGTGGCACTTTGTGCAGCAGAGGCATCTTGCGGGGTTCCAAGAAGGGCCCGGGTCTGCGCTGCAGGCAGAACAAACCCATTCACCCAGGCAGACTGTGCCCTGGGCAACACAGCAGCTTCTACGTGAGCCACTGAATCTCCTCGTTCTGGACAAGGGGCAGGATCTCAAGAGATTCCAGACGAGAGCTGTGAACGTGGGGTTAGAGACGTACAGGCAGCCTCTCTGCGTAGATGGGGAAGCTGAGGGAGACAAATCTCTGGCATGCGCTGTAAGAGGTCACCAATTTTTGTACCATTGCCTCGAAGTTTGCTGATGAACATGTCCAAGCAAGCCCTGGGCAAGGGTTGCAAATTCCTCTGTCTAAGGGACAAGCAGATGGGCACGTCTGTCAACGGTTTACCGGGCTGGTTCAGCCCGGTTTGGTGACAATTGGTGCGGGGGACCCGCAGACCCACTCCCCAGGAAAGGGAAAGGGGAAAAGGGAAAAGGGAGATGGGCCTAGAAACAAAACAGCGGCAACGATCCGAGCAGGAAAGCTAATTTACTAAATAAGATATCAGAAAGTAAAATAACACAATATAATACAGTGTAATTCGAATTGATCCTAACGAATCAAATAAAATGAGCGAGAGAGAGTGACCGATAAACCAAAGGCCTCACGCTAACGCTGAAGGGGATTCAGCAGCAAGCACCCACTGCTGAGTCGATCCCAAAGGAAAGAGAGCGTCCCGTGACCGCAGACAGTTTCTATCTTTTCCCTCTGAGCAGAAATACGTAAAAAAATGCAAAGCATCTCACAGCCCTCTGGGGAATGGAGTTCTTATCTTCTGAGACAGGTTTACCCACAACTATCGATGATCCACAGAGCTGGAGCATTAACTCTTTAACTCTCAATGCACTACATGATGCAGTGATGTGGAATACCAATGCCAAAAATCATAAAACCATGACACCGTCCTGGGGCAACGAAGGAGAGAAAAGTGTCAGCTCAATGGCCAGAGAACACTCTTTTGTGTGGTACTCATCTCCGGGAGGTGTGGGGTGGGTGAGATTGCCATCTCAGGAGATGCTTGCCTGGCATCCTAGCACGGGATTTGTCACGTAGGCTGAAAAAACAGAGGATAAAAGAGGGATCGACCATCATGAGCAGAGGTGTTCTACCATCTGAACCCTCACGAGCTGATCACTGTTTGCTGCTTCCTGGAGAGTCCTTCTCTTAGGAGAGACCACAGGAGCTGATCACTGTTTGCTGCTGCCCCTCCCGGTGCTGACCCCACGCTACTTCTCCGGTGCTGGCTGACGCTGTTCCTGTGCTGACCCAGTGCATCTTCTCCGGGACAACTGCTTGCTGCTCAGGGCTGCCTGTCCCTGCTGCTGTTCTCCCCGCTTCTGCCACCCCTGCTCTTCTGCCACGGACCATCAGAGTCGCTTGCAACTGGACCACCCCTAGGATCCTGGCTGGCGACTTTCCCTGCGTTGTACAGATCCTTGCTTCTTTCCCATCTCTCACCTTCCCTTCCCCATCACCCTTATCGGTAACAGTGTCCGCCTTCCCCATCCCCCTGGTCAATATTTGTAAGAAACTGGTCGGACCAACATTTGAACCGTTGCTTCTTAATCTCACGCTGGGTATACATATAATCAAAGAATCTCGTCTCCCTCCCTTATATTGGAGCATGACATCTGTCCACGGGAAGGCACCAAACAACACCCTCAAACCCCAACTGTTTCTCTCTCTCTTGGTCGTAAATACATGAGAGGCGGAGGGAAGCCTCACCAGAGTCCTTGGCAGTGCTGAGTGTGCCCTGATTTGGAGCAGTTGCTCAGAAGAGCTCAAGGACACACCTCTTCCCATATCAAGCCTCCCCAGCACTTTGCAGTTGTGCCGGGTGCTTTGGTGACCGTCCAGTTAGACAAGCAAGCTGAGGCTCAGACCAAGGAGGCCCTCCCCGGCGCGCAGCTCTCCCACTGCTTCCCTGGCCCCAAGTGCTGGCCCCAGCACTATGCACTCTATCCCAGTGGAAATGATCACAGCAGCAGCTTTTGGACACAGTGTCTTTATTTGCCAATAAGTGGGTCTTTCTAACAATCTGAGACTTCCCTGTACCACTTAAAGTGGTACTGGCTGGAATTCTCAGGCAAATCCATAGAGTCATCTTCGCTGGTGGAGGAGTCACTGTCAGAGGGAGAACTCCAGGACTGGTGGGAGGGGTATGTCCAGGGTCTCCTCCACACTGACCCAAATTCTTTATCAAAAAATGGCCTGAAGATGTTGTTACTTTTCTGGGCATGCTCATTCTCCTCTGTAGCCTCTCCGAGATCTGCTCTGCTTTCATCTCCACTCAAGTTGGAGCCTGGACGATCCAGATCTGGTGCTGCCCGTTCCCTCTTGCGTGCTCTGTGGGAATAAGTTTGCAGTACTCACTGATAGGAACCGAGGGGACACTTGAAAGACCTCGAACCGTAAATCCTGGCAGTGTACTGCCAGCAGCTGATTTGGCTGTCCAGGATCCTGGCAGCACAAATGCTTTGTTACCAAACGCAGCGTTAGTGTTATGGGGAAAAGACAACTCACGGATTTTGCCTCCACATCCATATAATAAGAATAAAGTTCAGCACCAGCACGGACAGCACTATGGCCAGCAGCACAGCAAGGACCACTTCCATCACAGGGATGTGCACTTTTGGCAGCTCTTTTCCAACAGGAGCTGTGGTGGTATTCCCAGCATCTACCCCTGGGGAAGAAAAGAGACAATGCCTCAGGTTACCGTCATCAGCACTGCGGATAATCTCTCAGTGTGCTTCATGGACCCAAGAGTTGTCCTTTTTCATCAGTGGGCAGCTCTTTCTCTCTTGCCTGGCCACCAGAGGACAAGGAGGATTGCTTCCTCTTCTCCTTGGCTGGGGAGAGGCAGCGCCGGCTCTGCCCATGTCTTGCTCAGGGTGGAGGGCCGGGGCTCTGCTCTGGGGTCTGGGCTTTCACCGTGGGGAGCCCAGAAACCCGCAGAAACCCTCACACTCTCCCCAGCACACAAGCCCCGATGTCTCCCTCAGGATATCCCCCAGGCTCAAGGTCGAGCTCCAGCCAGCACAAGCAGAGCTGGAGCCAGCCCAGGGGGAGAAACACTCCTGCAGACTTCTGCCACACAGGCCCCGGCTCCTGGCCTGCGGGAGGCTTCTTTTACAGCACGGGCTCTGTGTGAACATGCCCAGGTTTGGCTGCCGGTCTGCTGTGCCAGAGCAGGCAGGAAGAGCCTGCTGGCACACAGTGATTCTGCTCCGTGACAGCGGATGACCGCTGGACAGAAATTACCTGGCAAACCAGTTCCTTGCACTGCCTGTGTTCTGTTGTCAGACACCGGCTGTGTGTCACTGCTGCCTTCCTGCAGTGGCTCCTGCTGCACGGTCTCTTCCTCAGTCCCGCCGTTAGTCCCACCACGCTCTTCATTGTCAATGTCCCGCAAGAATTTCATTAAGATCTCAAATGACCTCCGCACTAATTCCTCCATTTTCGATGCATCCTTTTGACGGGCAGCTGGATCACCTTCACCTGCAGCCACACCTGCACACAAACAGCACAGAGCGACTCTCTGTCAACGTTCTTCCAGTCAGAATGATGCAGTGAAAACAGGGGGTTCCTCCATGACACTACTCTCTCCCTTCCACACAGGAGCTGCTTGGAAACAGTTCCTGGGTGACCGCAGGGCACACAGACACAGCCGTAAGCAAGGGCAGAGGAGAAACTTTCCCATTGCACGTGGCGACCTCTCTCCCCCTTGGTAACCTGCACTGACTGCAAGGGGCTCCGGTACTGACACGCAACCCAGGCGTGGGACAAAAGAGCCAAAGTTGCAGAGGGGCCAGGAGAGCGGTTGGCTGGCATTCAGCAGCTTTCAGAAGGCTTTCTCCAGGCCGTGTGAAGGAACCTGTAGACACCCCATAAAAGAATATTAGGCCCCTTGAGATTTTCTAACTGGCAGACCTCTGAGACACAGACAGCAAGCAAGCTCGACGCTGGCAGCACGGAGCAGCCCAGAAACAGTGAGGGCCCATGCTTTTCATGGAGAAGAACCCCCTGGCCAGTGGAGGCGGGAACCCTTGCCGAACTGTCTCCACACAGTTGGACACATGTCAGTGAAATGAAGACTGGTGTTTTACCTCTGGCGTCCAAGCCAGGCTCGGGGACAGGACTGTGCCGCTCAGAATGACCAAGAGGACCTGCAGGGACAAGTGTGATCAGGCACCGGTGAGGAACGCATGGCCGAAGATACATCCCCATGGCCGAGCAGCAGAGCCATGGCCCGTTTCAGTCCTGGGGAGCAGTGCTGCCACGGGCTCTTGCCTGGCTCGTGCAGCACTGCCTGTCACCCCCTGCCTAACGCCCACCATGGAGGGCAGCCCAAGGAAAGGATGACGTACGGCCGTGGCGACACAGCCTGACTTCTTGCCCCCAGTGGTGCTCGATTTTGGGCCCGTCTCTGCCCACTCACCTGCTCCCCGTGCTCGCCAAGGAGCAGCAGAGACCGCCTGTGGAAGCACAGCAATAAGCAGCAGGAGGAAAACAAGGCAGGCAGAGGGCACGGCCTTCTGCCCCAGGGCCATGTTGTCCCTCTGCTGCTGCTGCCACAGCAAGTGCTGCTGTTGGGGCAGGCGCACAGCAATGCCTGTGTCATGAGCAGCAGTCACAGCTGGGCCTTGTGACGTCATGGCTCAGCGCAGGCATACAGTGGGGCACTGTGAGCTCACAGTCCCATGAGGCCGGGTGGAAGCTCTTGTGATGCGCTGCACCAGAGCTGCCTGGGGCCGCTGCTTTCATCATAGAATCATGGAATCATGGGGTGTCTCGCTTTTCACTGCAGCATCTCTCCTAAGGCTACAAATACACATGCTTTGAACAGAAAACTTGCATTTGCCCAATAGCTTGTGTGGATGCCACATCCTCACACACACCTCATATACCTCACATGAAAAAGCAAGTGTCAGGATTCCTGGTGTCGGCAGTTCTCCGTGTTCCTGCCTTGTTAGAGGCACTGCACCTCACCACGAGCCATCTGCATGCACCCACCCGAACAGCGGGCAGAAGGGAGCTCCAGAGCAGATGGACATGGCGCACGTGGCACTTTGTGCAGCAGAGGCATCTTGCGGGGTTCCAAGAAGGGCCCGGGTCTGCGCTGCAGGCAGAACAAACCCATTCACCCAGGCAGACTGTGCCCTGGGCAACACAGCAGCTTCTACGTGAGCCACTGAATCTCCTCGTTCTGGACAAGGGGCAGGATCTCAAGAGATTCCAGACGAGAGCTGTGAACGTGGGGTTAGAGACGTACAGGCAGCCTCTCTGCGTAGATGGGGAAGCTGAGGGAGACAAATCTCTGGCATGCGCTGTAAGAGGTCACCAATTTTTGTACCATTGCCTCGAAGTTTGCTGATGAACATGTCCAAGCAAGCCCTGGGCAAGGGTTGCAAATTCCTCTGTCTAAGGGACAAGCAGATGGGCACGTCTGTCAACGGTTTACCGGGCTGGTTCAGCCCGGTTTGGTGACAATTGGTGCGGGGGACCCGCAGACCCACTCCCCAGGAAAGGGAAAGGGGAAAAGGGAAAAGGGAGATGGGCCTAGAAACAAAACAGCGGCAACGATCCGAGCAGGAAAGCTAATTTACTAAATAAGATATCAGAAAGTAAAATAACACAATATAATACAGTGTAATTCGAATTGATCCTAACGAATCAAATAAAATGAGCGAGAGAGAGTGACCGATAAACCAAAGGCCTCACGCTAACGCTGAAGGGGATTCAGCAGCAAGCACCCACTGCTGAGTCGATCCCAAAGGAAAGAGAGCGTCCCGTGACCGCAGACAGTTTCTATCTTTTCCCTCTGAGCAGAAATACGTAAAAAAATGCAAAGCATCTCACAGCCCTCTGGGGAATGGAGTTCTTATCTTCTGAGACAGGTTTACCCACAACTATCGATGATCCACAGAGCTGGAGCATTAACTCTTTAACTCTCAATGCACTACATGATGCAGTGATGTGGAATACCAATGCCAAAAATCATAAAACCATGACACCGTCCTGGGGCAACGAAGGAGAGAAAAGTGTCAGCTCAATGGCCAGAGAACACTCTTTTGTGTGGTACTCATCTCCGGGAGGTGTGGGGTGGGTGAGATTGCCATCTCAGGAGATGCTTGCCTGGCATCCTAGCACGGGATTTGTCACGTAGGCTGAAAAAACAGAGGATAAAAGAGGGATCGACCATCATGAGCAGAGGTGTTCTACCATCTGAACCCTCACGAGCTGATCACTGTTTGCTGCTTCCTGGAGAGTCCTTCTCTTAGGAGAGACCACAGGAGCTGATCACTGTTTGCTGCTGCCCCTCCCGGTGCTGACCCCACGCTACTTCTCCGGTGCTGGCTGACGCTGTTCCTGTGCTGACCCAGTGCATCTTCTCCGGGACAACTGCTTGCTGCTCAGGGCTGCCTGTCCCTGCTGCTGTTCTCCCCGCTTCTGCCACCCCTGCTCTTCTGCCACGGACCATCAGAGTCGCTTGCAACTGGACCACCCCTAGGATCCTGGCTGGTGACTTTCCCTGCGTTGTACAGATCCTTGCTTCTTTCCCATCTCTCACCTTCCCTTCCCCATCACCCTTATCGGTAACAGTGTCCGCCTTCCCCATCCCCCTGGTCAATATTTGTAAGAAACTGGTCGGACCAACATTTGAACCGTTGCTTCTTAATCTCACGCTGGGTATACATATAATCAAAGAATCTCGTCTCCCTCCCTTATATTGGAGCATGACATCTGTCCACGGGAAGGCACCAAACAACACCCTCAAACCCCAACTGTTTCTCTCTCTCTTGGTCGTAAATACATGAGAGGCGGAGGGAAGCCTCACCAGAGTCCTTGGCAGTGCTGAGTGTGCCCTGATTTGGAGCAGTTGCTCAGAAGAGCTCAAGGACACACCTCTTCCCATATCAAGCCTCCCCAGCACTTTGCAGTTGTGCCGGGTGCTTTGGTGACCGTCCAGTTAGACAAGCAAGCTGAGGCTCAGACCAAGGAGGCCCTCCCCGGCGCGCAGCTCTCCCACTGCTTCCCTGGCCCCAAGTGCTGGCCCCAGCACTATGCACTCTATCCCAGTGGAAATGATCACAGCAGCAGCTTTTGGACACAGTGTCTTTATTTGCCAATAAGTGGGTCTTTCTAACAATCTGAGACTTCCCTGTACCACTTAAAGTGGTACTGGCTGGAATTCTCAGGCAAATCCATAGAGTCATCTTCGCTGGTGGAGGAGTCACTGTCAGAGGGAGAACTCCAGGACTGGTGGGAGGGGTATGTCCAGGGTCTCCTCCACACTGACCCAAATTCTTTATCAAAAAATGGCCTGAAGATGTTGTTACTTTTCTGGGCATGCTCATTCTCCTCTGTAGCCTCTCCGAGATCTGCTCTGCTTTCATCTCCACTCAAGTTGGAGCCTGGACGATCCAGATCTGGTGCTGCCCGTTCCCTCTTGCGTGCTCTGTGGGAATAAGTTTGCAGTACTCACTGATAGGAACCGAGGGGACACTTGAAAGACCTCGAACCGTAAATCCTGGCAGTGTACTGCCAGCAGCTGATTTGGCTGTCCAGGATCCTGGCAGCACAAATGCTTTGTTACCAAACGCAGCGTTAGTGTTATGGGGAAAAGACAACTCACGGATTTTGCCTCCACATCCATATAATAAGAATAAAGTTCAGCACCAGCACGGACAGCACTATGGCCAGCAGCACAGCAAGGACCACTTCCATCACAGGGATGTGCACTTTTGGCAGCTCTTTTCCAACAGGAGCTGTGGTGGTATTCCCAGCATCTACCCCTGGGGAAGAAAAGAGACAATGCCGCAGGTTACCGTCATCAGCACTGCGGATAATCTCTCAGTGTGCTTCATGGACCCAAGAGTTGTCCTTTTTCATCAGTGGGCAGCTCTTTCTCTCTTGCCTGGCCACCAGAGGACAAGGAGGATTGCTTCCTCTTCTCCTTGGCTGGGGAGAGGCAGCGCCGGCTCTGCCCATGTCTTGCTCAGGGTCGAGGGCCAAGGCTCTGCTCTGGGGTCTGGGCTTTCACCGTGGGGAGCCCAGAAACCCGCAGAAACCCTCACACTCTCCCCAGCACACAAGCCCCGATGTCTCCCTCAGGATATCCCCCAGGCTCAAGGTCGAGCTCCAGCCAGCACAAGCAGAGCTGGAGCCAGCCCAGGGGGAGAAACACTCCTGCAGACTTCTGCCACACAGGCCCCGGCTCCTGGCCTGCGGGAGGCTTCTTTTACAGCACGGGCTCTGTGTGAACATGCCCAGGTTTGGCTGCCGGTCTGCTGTGCCAGAGCAGGCAGGAAGAGCCTGCTGGCACACAGTGATTCTGCTCCGTGACAGCGGATGACCGCTGGACAGAAATTACCTGGCAAACCAGTTCCTTGCACTGCCTGTGTTCTGTTGTCAGACACCGGCTGTGTGTCACTGCTGCCTTCCTGCAGTGGCTCCTGCTGCACGGTCTCTTCCTCAGTCCCGCCGTTAGTCCCACCACGCTCTTCATTGTCAATGTCCCGCAAGAATTTCATTAAGATCTCAAATGACCTCCGCACTAATTCCTCCATTTTCGATGCATCCTTTTGACGGGCAGCTGGATCACCTTCACCTGCAGCCACACCTGCACACAAACAGCACAGAGCGACTCTCTGTCAACGTTCTTCCAGTCAGAATGATGCAGTGAAAACAGGGGGTTCCTCCATGACACTACTCTCTCCCTTCCACACAGGAGCTGCTTGGAAACAGTTCCTGGGTGACCGCAGGGCACACAGACACAGCCGTAAGCAAGGGCAGAGGAGAAACTTTCCCATTGCACGTGGCGACCTCTCTCCCCCTTGGTAACCTGCACTGACTGCAAGGGGCTCCGGTACTGACACGCAACCCAGGCGTGGGACAAAAGAGCCAAAGTTGCAGAGGGGCCAGGAGAGCGGTTGGCTGGCATTCAGCAGCTTTCAGAAGGCTTTCTCCAGGCCGTGTGAAGGAACCTGTAGACACCCCATAAAAGAATATTAGGCCCCTTGAGATTTTCTAACTGGCAGACTTCTGAGACACAGACAGCAAGCAAGCTCGACGCTGGCAGCACGGAGCAGCCCAGAAACAGTGAGGGCCCATGCTTTTCATGGAGAAGAACCCCCTGGCCAGTGGAGGCGGGAACCCTTGCCGAACTGTCTCCACACAGTTGGACACATGTCAGTGAAATGAAGACTGGTGTTTTACCTCTGGCGTCCAAGCCAGGCTCGGGGACAGGACTGTGCCGCTCAGAATGACCAAGAGGACCTGCAGGGACAAGTGTGATCAGGCACCGGTGAGGAACGCATGGCCGAAGATACATCCCCATGGCCGAGCAGCAGAGCCATGGCCCGTTTCAGTCCTGGGGAGCAGTGCTGCCACGGGCTCTTGCCTGGCTCGTGCAGCACTGCCTGTCACCCCCTGCCTAACGCCCACCATGGAGGGCAGCCCAAGGAAAGGATGACGTACGGCCGTGGTGACACAGCCTGACTTCTTGCCCCCAGTGGTGCTCGATTTTGGGCCCGTCTCTGCCCACTCACCTGCTCCCCGTGCTCGCCAAGGAGCAGCAGAGACCGCCTGTGGAAGCACAGCAATAAGCAGCAGGAGGAAGACAAGGCAGGCAGAGGGCACGGCCTTCTGCCCCAGGGCCATGTTGTCCCTCTGCTGCTGCTGCCACAGCAAGTGCTGCTGTTGGGGCAGGCGCACAGCAATGCCCTGTGTCATGAGCAGCAGTCACAGCTGGGCCTTGTGACGTCATGGCTCAGCGCAGGCATACAGTGGGGCACTGTGAGCTCACAGTCCCATGAGGCCGGGTGGAAGCTCTTGTGATGCGCTGCACCAGAGCTGCCTGGGGCCGCTGCTTTCATCATAGAATCATGGAATCATGGGGTGTCTCGCTTTTCACTGCAGCATCTCTCCTAAGGCTACAAATACACATGCTTTGAACAGAAAACTTGCATTTGCCCAATAGCTTGTGTGGATGCCACATCCTCACACACACCTCATATACCTCACATGAAAAAGCAAGTGTCAGGATTCCTGGTGTCGGCAGTTCTCCGTGTTCCTGCCTTGTTAGAGGCACTGCACCTCACCACGAGCCATCTGCATGCACCCACCCGAACAGCGGGCAGAAGGGAGCTCCAGAGCAGATGGACATGGCGCACGTGGCACTTTGTGCAGCAGAGGCATCTTGCGGGGTTCCAAGAAGGGCCCGGGTCTGCGCTGCAGGCAGAACAAACCCATTCACCCAGGCAGACTGTGCCCTGGGCAACACAGCAGCTTCTACGTGAGCCACTGAATCTCCTCGTTCTGGACAAGGGGCAGGATCTCAAGAGATTCCAGACGAGAGCTGTGAACGTGGGGTTAGAGACGTACAGGCAGCCTCTCTGCGTAGATGGGGAAGCTGAGGGAGACAAATCTCTGGCATGCGCTGTAAGAGGTCACCAATTTTTGTACCATTGCCTCGAAGTTTGCTGATGAACATGTCCAAGCAAGCCCTGGGCAAGGGTTGCAAATTCCTCTGTCTAAGGGACAAGCAGATGGGCACGTCTGTCAACGGTTTACCGGGCTGGTTCAGCCCGGTTTGGTGACAATTGGTGCGGGGGACCCGCAGACCCACTCCCCAGGAAAGGGAAAGGGGAAAAGGGAAAAGGGAGATGGGCCTAGAAACAAAACAGCGGCAACGATCCGAGCAGGAAAGCTAATTTACTAAATAAGATATCAGAAAGTAAAATAACACAATATAATACAGTGTAATTCGAATTGATCCTAACGAATCAAATAAAATGAGCGAGAGAGAGTGACCGATAAACCAAAGGCCTCACGCTAACGCTGAAGGGGATTCAGCAGCAAGCACCCACTGCTGAGTCGATCCCAAAGGAAAGAGAGCGTCCCGTGACCGCAGACAGTTTCTATCTTTTCCCTCTGAGCAGAAATACGTAAAAAAATGCAAAGCATCTCACAGCCCTCTGGGGAATGGAGTTCTTATCTTCTGAGACAGGTTTACCCACAACTATCGATGATCCACAGAGCTGGAGCATTAACTCTTTAACTCTCAATGCACTACATGATGCAGTGATGTGGAATACCAATGCCAAAAATCATAAAACCATGACACCGTCCTGGGGCAACGAAGGAGAGAAAAGTGTCAGCTCAATGGCCAGAGAACACTCTTTTGTGTGGTACTCATCTCCGGGAGGTGTGGGGTGGGTGAGATTGCCATCTCAGGAGATGCTTGCCTGGCATCCTAGCACGGGATTTGTCACGTAGGCTGAAAAAACAGAGGATAAAAGAGGGATCGACCATCATGAGCAGAGGTGTTCTACCATCTGAACCCTCACGAGCTGATCACTGTTTGCTGCTTCCTGGAGAGTCCTTCTCTTAGGAGAGACCACAGGAGCTGATCACTGTTTGCTGCTGCCCCTCCCGGTGCTGACCCCACGCTACTTCTCCGGTGCTGGCTGACGCTGTTCCTGTGCTGACCCAGTGCATCTTCTCCGGGACAACTGCTTGCTGCTCAGGGCTGCCTGTCCCTGCTGCTGTTCTCCCCGCTTCTGCCACCCCTGCTCTTCTGCCACGGACCATCAGAGTCACTTGCAACTGGACCACCCCTAGGATCCTGGCTGGCGACTTTCCCTGCGTTGTACAGATCCTTGCTTCTTTCCCATCTCTCACCTTCCCTTCCCCATCACCCTTATCGGTAACAGTGTCCGCCTTCCCCATCCCCCTGGTCAATATTTGTAAGAAACTGGTCGGACCAACATTTGAACCGTTGCTTCTTAATCTCACGCTGGGTATACATATAATCAAAGAATCTCGTCTCCCTCCCTTATATTGGAGCATGACATCTGTCCACGGGAAGGCACCAAACAACACCCTCAAACCCCAACTGTTTCTCTCTCTCTTGGTCGTAAATACATGAGAGGCGGAGGGAAGCCTCACCAGAGTCCTTGGCAGTGCTGAGTGTGCCCTGATTTGGAGCAGTTGCTCAGAAGAGCTCAAGGACACACCTCTTCCCATATCAAGCCTCCCCAGCACTTTGCAGTTGTGCCGGGTGCTTTGGTGACCGTCCAGTTAGACAAGCAAGCTGAGGCTCAGACCAAGGAGGCCCTCCCCGGCGCGCAGCTCTCCCACTGCTTCCCTGGCCCCAAGTGCTGGCCCCAGCACTATGCACTCTATCCCAGTGGAAATGATCACAGCAGCAGCTTTTGGACACAGTGTCTTTATTTGCCAATAAGTGGGTCTTTCTAACAATCTGAGACTTCCCTGTACCACTTAAAGTGGTACTGGCTGGAATTCTCAGGCAAATCCATAGAGTCATCTTCGCTGGTGGAGGAGTCACTGTCAGAGGGAGAACTCCAGGACTGGTGGGAGGGGTATGTCCAGGGTCTCCTCCACACTGACCCAAATTCTTTATCAAAAAATGGCCTGAAGATGTTGTTACTTTTCTGGGCATGCTCATTCTCCTCTGTAGCCTCTCCGAGATCTGCTCTGCTTTCATCTCCACTCAAGTTGGAGCCTGGACGATCCAGATCTGGTGCTGCCCGTTCCCTCTTGCGTGCTCTGTGGGAATAAGTTTGCAGTACTCACTGATAGGAACCGAGGGGACACTTGAAAGACCTCGAACCGTAAATCCTGGCAGTGTACTGCCAGCAGCTGATTTGGCTGTCCAGGATCCTGGCAGCACAAATGCTTTGTTACCAAACGCAGCGTTAGTGTTATGGGGAAAAGACAACTCACGGATTTTGCCTCCACATCCATATAATAAGAATAAAGTTCAGCACCAGCACGGACAGCACTATGGCCAGCAGCACAGCAAGGACCACTTCCATCACAGGGATGTGCACTTTTGGCAGCTCTTTTCCAACAGGAGCTGTGGTGGTATTCCCAGCATCTACCCCTGGGGAAGAAAAGAGACAATGCGGCAGGTTACCGTCATCAGCACTGCGGATAATCTCTCAGTGTGCTTCATGGACCCAAGAGTTGTCCTTTTTCATCAGTGGGCAGCTCTTTCTCTCTTGCCTGGCCACCAGAGGACAAGGAGGATTGCTTCCTCTTCTCCTTGGCTGGGGAGAGGCAGCGCCGGCTCTGCCCATGTCTTGCTCAGGGTGGAGGGCCGGGGCTCTGCTCTGGGGTCTGGGCTTTCACCGTGGGGAGCCCAGAAACCCGCAGAAACCCTCACACTCTCCCCAGCACACAAGCCCCGATGTCTCCCTCAGGATATCCCCCAGGCTCAAGGTCGAGCTCCAGCCAGCACAAGCAGAGCTGGAGCCAGCCCAGGGGGAGAAACACTCCTGCAGGGTCCTGCCACACAGGCCTCGGCTCCTGGCCTGCGGGAGGCTTCTTTTACAGCACGGGCTCTGTGTGAACATGCCCAGGTTTGGCTGCCGGTCTGCTGTGCCAGAGCAGGCAGGAAGAGCCTGCTGGCACACAGTGATTCTGCTCCGTGACAGCGGATGACCGCTGGACAGAAATTACCTGGCAAACCAGTTCCTTGCACTGCCTGTGTTCTGTTGTCAGACACCGGCTGTGTGTCACTGCTGCCTTCCTGCAGTGGCTCCTGCTGCACGGTCTCTTCCTCAGTCCCGCCGTTAGTCCCACCACGCTCTTCATTGTCAATGTCCCGCAAGAATTTCATTAAGATCTCAAATGACCTCCGCACTAATTCCTCCATTTTCGATGCATCCTTTTGACGGGCAGCTGGATCACCTTCACCTGCAGCCACACCTGCACACAAACAGCACAGAGCGACTCTCTGTCAACGTTCTTCCAGTCAGAATGATGCAGTGAAAACAGGGGGTTCCTCCATGACACTACTCTCTCCCTTCCACACAGGAGCTGCTTGGAAACAGTTCCTGGGTGACCGCAGGGCACACAGACACAGCCGTAAGCAAGGGCAGAGGAGAAACTTTCCCATTGCACGTGGCGACCTCTCTCCCCCTTGGTAACCTGCACTGACTGCAAGGGGCTCCGGTACTGACACGCAACCCAGGCGTGGGACAAAAGAGCCAAAGTTGCAGAGGGGCCAGGAGAGCGGTTGGCTGGCATTCAGCAGCTTTCAGAAGGCTTTCTCCAGGCCGTGTGAAGGAACCTGTAGACACCCCATAAAAGAATATTAGGCCCCTTGAGATTTTCTAACTGGCAGACCTCTGAGACACAGACAGCAAGCAAGCTCGACGCTGGCAGCACGGAGCAGCCCAGAAACAGTGAGGGCCCATGCTTTTCATGGAGAAGAACCCCCTGGCCAGTGGAGGCGGGAACCCTTGCCGAACTGTCTCCACACAGTTGGACACATGTCAGTGAAATGAAGACTGGTGTTTTACCTCTGGCGTCCAAGCCAGGCTCGGGGACAGGACTGTGCCGCTCAGAATGACCAAGAGGACCTGCAGGGACAAGTGTGATCAGGCACCGGTGAGGAACGCATGGCCGAAGATACATCCCCATGGCCGAGCAGCAGAGCCATGGCCCGTTTCAGTCCTGGGGAGCAGTGCTGCCACGGGCTCTTGCCTGGCTCGTGCAGCACTGCCTGTCACCCCCTGCCTAACGCCCACCATGGAGGGCAGCCCAAGGAAAGGATGACGTACGGCCGTGGCGACACAGCCTGACTTCTTGCCCCCAGTGGTGCTCGATTTTGGGCCCGTCTCTGCCCACTCACCTGCTCCCCGTGCTCGCCAAGGAGCAGCAGAGACCGCCTGTGGAAGCACAGCAATAAGCAGCAGGAGGAAGACAAGGCAGGCAGAGGGCACGGCCTTCTGCCCCAGGGCCATGTTGTCCCTCTGCTGCTGCTGCCACAGCAAGTGCTGCTGTTGGGGCAGGCGCACAGCAATGCCCTGTGTCATGAGCAGCAGTCACAGCTGGGCCTTGTGACGTCATGGCTCAGCGCAGGCATACAGTGGGGCACTGTGAGCTCACAGTCCCATGAGGCCGGGTGGAAGCTCTTGTGATGCGCTGCACCAGAGCTGCCTGGGGCCGCTGCTTTCATCATAGAATCATGGAATCATGGGGTGTCTCGCTTTTCACTGCAGCATCTCTCCTAAGGCTACAAATACACATGCTTTGAACAGAAAACTTGCATTTGCCCAATAGCTTGTGTGGATGCCACATCCTCACACACACCTCATATACCTCACATGAAAAAGCAAGTGTCAGGATTCCTGGTGTCGGCAGTTCTCCGTGTTCCTGCCTTGTTAGAGGCACTGCACCTCACCACGAGCCATCTGCATGCACCCACCCGAACAGCGGGCAGAAGGGAGCTCCAGAGCAGATGGACATGGCGCACGTGGCACTTTGTGCAGCAGAGGCATCTTGCGGGGTTCCAAGAAGGGCCCGGGTCTGCGCTGCAGGCAGAACAAACCCATTCACCCAGGCAGACTGTGCCCTGGGCAACACAGCAGCTTCTACGTGAGCCACTGAATCTCCTCGTTCTGGACAAGGGGCAGGATCTCAAGAGATTCCAGACGAGAGCTGTGAACGTGGGGTTAGAGACGTACAGGCAGCCTCTCTGCGTAGATGGGGAAGCTGAGGGAGACAAATCTCTGGCATGCGCTGTAAGAGGTCACCAATTTTTGTACCATTGCCTCGAAGTTTGCTGATGAACATGTCCAAGCAAGCCCTGGGCAAGGGTTGCAAATTCCTCTGTCTAAGGGACAAGCAGATGGGCACGTCTGTCAACGGTTTACCGGGCTGGTTCAGCCCGGTTTGGTGACAATTGGTGCGGGGGACCCGCAGACCCACTCCCCAGGAAAGGGAAAGGGGAAAAGGGAAAAGGGAGATGGGCCTAGAAACAAAACAGCGGCAACGATCCGAGCAGGAAAGCTAATTTACTAAATAAGATATCAGAAAGTAAAATAACACAATATAATACAGTGTAATTCGAATTGATCCTAACGAATCAAATAAAATGAGCGAGAGAGAGTGACCGATAAACCAAAGGCCTCACGCTAACGCTGAAGGGGATTCAGCAGCAAGCACCCACTGCTGAGTCGATCCCAAAGGAAAGAGAGCGTCCCGTGACCGCAGACAGTTTCTATCTTTTCCCTCTGAGCAGAAATACGTAAAAAAATGCAAAGCATCTCACAGCCCTCTGGGGAATGGAGTTCTTATCTTCTGAGACAGGTTTACCCACAACTATCGATGATCCACAGAGCTGGAGCATTAACTCTTTAACTCTCAATGCACTACATGATGCAGTGATGTGGAATACCAATGCCAAAAATCATAAAACCATGACACCGTCCTGGGGCAACGAAGGAGAGAAAAGTGTCAGCTCAATGGCCAGAGAACACTCTTTTGTGTGGTACTCATCTCCGGGAGGTGTGGGGTGGGTGAGATTGCCATCTCAGGAGATGCTTGCCTGGCATCCTAGCACGGGATTTGTCACGTAGGCTGAAAAAACAGAGGATAAAAGAGGGATCGACCATCATGAGCAGAGGTGTTCTACCATCTGAACCCTCACGAGCTGATCACTGTTTGCTGCTTCCTGGAGAGTCCTTCTCTTAGGAGAGACCACAGGAGCTGATCACTGTTTGCTGCTGCCCCTCCCGGTGCTGACCCCACGCTACTTCTCCGGTGCTGGCTGACGCTGTTCCTGTGCTGACCCAGTGCATCTTCTCCGGGACAACTGCTTGCTGCTCAGGGCTGCCTGTCCCTGCTGCTGTTCTCCCCGCTTCTGCCACCCCTGCTCTTCTGCCACGGACCATCAGAGTCGCTTGCAACTGGACCACCCCTAGGATCCTGGCTGGCGACTTTCCCTGCGTTGTACAGATCCTTGCTTCTTTCCCATCTCTCACCTTCCCTTCCCCATCACCCTTATCGGTAACAGTGTCCGCCTTCCCCATCCCCCTGGTCAATATTTGTAAGAAACTGGTCGGACCAACATTTGAACCGTTGCTTCTTAATCTCACGCTGGGTATACATATAATCAAAGAATCTCGTCTCCCTCCCTTATATTGGAGCATGACATCTGTCCACGGGAAGGCACCAAACAACACCCTCAAACCCCAACTGTTTCTCTCTCTCTTGGTCGTAAATACATGAGAGGCGGAGGGAAGCCTCACCAGAGTCCTTGGCAGTGCTGAGTGTGCCCTGATTTGGAGCAGTTGCTCAGAAGAGCTCAAGGACACACCTCTTCCCATATCAAGCCTCCCCAGCACTTTGCAGTTGTGCCGGGTGCTTTGGTGACCGTCCAGTTAGACAAGCAAGCTGAGGCTCAGACCAAGGAGGCCCTCCCCGGCGCGCAGCTCTCCCACTGCTTCCCTGGCCCCAAGTGCTGGCCCCAGCACTATGCACTCTATCCCAGTGGAAATGATCACAGCAGCAGCTTTTGGACACAGTGTCTTTATTTGCCAATAAGTGGGTCTTTCTAACAATCTGAGACTTCCCTGTACCACTTAAAGTGGTACTGGCTGGAATTCTCAGGCAAATCCATAGAGTCATCTTCGCTGGTGGAGGAGTCACTGTCAGAGGGAGAACTCCAGGACTGGTGGGAGGGGTATGTCCAGGGTCTCCTCCACACTGACCCAAATTCTTTATCAAAAAATGGCCTGAAGATGTTGTTACTTTTCTGGGCATGCTCATTCTCCTCTGTAGCCTCTCCGAGATCTGCTCTGCTTTCATCTCCACTCAAGTTGGAGCCTGGACGATCCAGATCTGGTGCTGCCCGTTCCCTCTTGCGTGCTCTGTGGGAATAAGTTTGCAGTACTCACTGATAGGAACCGAGGGGACACTTGAAAGACCTCGAACCGTAAATCCTGGCAGTGTACTGCCAGCAGCTGATTTGGCTGTCCAGGATCCTGGCAGCACAAATGCTTTGTTACCAAACGCAGCGTTAGTGTTATGGGGAAAAGACAACTCACGGATTTTGCCTCCACATCCATATAATAAGAATAAAGTTCAGCACCAGCACGGACAGCACTATGGCCAGCAGCACAGCAAGGACCACTTCCATCACAGGGATGTGCACTTTTGGCAGCTCTTTTCCAACAGGAGCTGTGGTGGTATTCCCAGCATCTACCCCTGGGGAAGAAAAGAGACAATGCCGCAGGTTACCGTCATCAGCACTGCGGATAATCTCTCAGTGTGCTTCATGGACCCAAGAGTTGTCCTTTTTCATCAGTGGGCAGCTCTTTCTCTCTTGCCTGGCCACCAGAGGACAAGGAGGATTGCTTCCTCTTCTCCTTGGCTGGGGAGAGGCAGCGCCGGCTCTGCCCATGTCTTGCTCAGGGTGGAGGGCCGGGGCTCTGCTCTGGGGTCTGGGCTTTCACCGTGGGGAGCCCAGAAACCCGCAGAAACCCTCACACTCTCCCCAGCACACAAGCCCCGATGTCTCCCTCAGGATATCCCCCAGGCTCAAGGTCGAGCTCCAGCCAGCACAAGCAGAGCTGGAGCCAGCCCAGGGGGAGAAACACTCCTGCAGACTTCTGCCACACAGGCCCCGGCTCCTGGCCTGCGGGAGGCTTCTTTTACAGCACGGGCTCTGTGTGAACATGCCCAGGTTTGGCTGCCGGTCTGCTTTGCCAGAGCAGGCAGGAAGAGCCTGCTGGCACACAGTGATTCTGCTCCGTGACAGCGGATGACCGCTGGACAGAAATTACCTGGCAAACCAGTTCCTTGCACTGCCTGTGTTCTGTTGTCAGACACCGGCTGTGTGTCACTGCTGCCTTCCTGCAGTGGCTCCTGCTGCACGGTCTCTTCCTCAGTCCCGCCGTTAGTCCCACCACGCTCTTCATTGTCAATGTCCCGCAAGAATTTCATTAAGATCTCAGATGACCTCCGCACTAATTCCTCCATTTTCGATGCATCCTTTCGACGGGCAGCTGGATCACCTTCACCTGCAGCCACACCTGCACACAAACAGCACAGAGCGACTCTCTGTCAACGTTCTTCCAGTCAGAATGATGCAGTGAAAACAGGGGGTTCCTCCATGACACTACTCTCTCCCTTCCACACAGGAGCTGCTTGGAAACAGTTCCTGGGTGACCGCAGGGCACACAGACACAGCCGTAAGCAAGGGCAGAGGAGAAACTTTCCCATTGCACGTGGCGACCTCTCTCCCCCTTGGTAACCTGCACTGACTGCAAGGGGCTCCGGTACTGACACGCAACCCAGGCGTGGGACAAAAGAGCCAAAGTTGCAGAGGGGCCAGGAGAGCGGTTGGCTGGCATTCAGCAGCTTTCAGAAGGCTTTCTCCAGGCCGTGTGAAGGAACCTGTAGACACCCCATAAAAGAATATTAGGCCCCTTGAGATTTTCTAACTGGCAGACCTCTGAGACACAGACAGCAAGCAAGCTCGACGCTGGCAGCACGGAGCAGCCCAGAAACAGTGAGGGCCCATGCTTTTCATGGAGAAGAACCCCCTGGCCAGTGGAGGCGGGAACCCTTGCCGAACTGTCTCCACACAGTTGGACACATGTCAGTGAAATGAAGACTGGTGTTTTACCTCTGGCGTCCAAGCCAGGCTCGGGGACAGGACTGTGCCGCTCAGAATGACCAAGAGGACCTGCAGGGACAAGTGTGATCAGGCACCGGTGAGGAACGCATGGCCGAAGATACATCCCCATGGCCGAGCAGCAGAGCCATGGCCCGTTTCAGTCCTGGGGAGCAGTGCTGCCACGGGCTCTTGCCTGGCTCGTGCAGCACTGCCTGTCACCCCCTGCCTAACGCCCACCATGGAGGGCAGCCCAAGGAAAGGATGACGTACGGCCGTGGCGACACAGCCTGACTTCTTGCCCCCAGTGGTGCTCGATTTTGGGCCCGTCTCTGCCCACTCACCTGCTCCCCGTGCTCGCCAAGGAGCAGCAGAGACCGCCTGTGGAAGCACAGCAATAAGCAGCAGGAGGAGGACAAGGCAGGCAGAGGGCACGGCCTTCTGCCCCAGGGCCATGTTGTCCCTCTGCTGCTGCTGCCACAGCAAGTGCTGCTGTTGGGGCAGGCGCACAGCAATGCCCTGTGTCATGAGCAGCAGTCACAGCTGGGCCTTGTGACGTCATGGCTCAGCGCAGGCATACAGTGGGGCACTGTGAGCTCACAGTCCCATGAGGCCGGGTGGAAGCTCTTGTGATGCGCTGCACCAGAGCTGCCTGGGGCCGCTGCTTTCATCATAGAATCATGGAATCATGGGGTGTCTCGCTTTTCACTGCAGCATCTCTCCTAAGGCTACAAATACACATGCTTTGAACAGAAAACTTGCATTTGCCCAATAGCTTGTGTGGATGCCACATCCTCACACACACCTCATATACCTCACATGAAAAAGCAAGTGTCAGGATTCCTGGTGTCGGCAGTTCTCCGTGTTCCTGCCTTGTTAGAGGCACTGCACCTCACCACGAGCCATCTGCATGCACCCACCCGAACAGCGGGCAGAAGGGAGCTCCAGAGCAGATGGACATGGCGCACGTGGCACTTTGTGCAGCAGAGGCATCTTGCGGGGTTCCAAGAAGGGCCCGGGTCTGCGCTGCAGGCAGAACAAACCCATTCACCCAGGCAGACTGTGCCCTGGGCAACACAGCAGCTTCTACGTGAGCCACTGAATCTCCTCGTTCTGGACAAGGGGCAGGATCTCAAGAGATTCCAGACGAGAGCTGTGAACGTGGGGTTAGAGACGTACAGGCAGCCTCTCTGCGTAGATGGGGAAGCTGAGGGAGACAAATCTCTGGCATGCGCTGTAAGAGGTCACCAATTTTTGTACCATTGCCTCGAAGTTTGCTGATGAACATGTCCAAGCAAGCCCTGGGCAAGGGTTGCAAATTCCTCTGTCTAAGGGACAAGCAGATGGGCACGTCTGTCAACGGTTTACCGGGCTGGTTCAGCCCGGTTTGGTGACAATTGGTGCGGGTGACCCGCAGACCCACTCCCCAGGAAAGGGAAAGGGGAAAAGGGAAAAGGGAGATGGGCCTAGAAACAAAACAGCGGCAACGATCCGAGCAGGAAAGCTAATTTACTAAATAAGATATCAGAAAGTAAAATAACACAATATAATACAGTGTAATTCGAATTGATCCTAACGAATCAAATAAAATGAGCGAGAGAGAGTGACCGATAAACCAAAGGCCTCACGCTAACGCTGAAGGGGATTCAGCAGCAAGCACCCACTGCTGAGTCGATCCCAAAGGAAAGAGAGCGTCCCGTGACCGCAGACAGTTTCTATCTTTTCCCTCTGAGCAGAAATACGTAAAAAAATGCAAAGCATCTCACAGCCCTCTGGGGAATGGAGTTCTTATCTTCTGAGACAGGTTTACCCACAACTATCGATGATCCACAGAGCTGGAGCATTAACTCTTTAACTCTCAATGCACTACATGATGCAGTGATGTGGAATACCAATGCCAAAAATCATAAAACCATGACACCGTCCTGGGGCAACGAAGGAGAGAAAAGTGTCAGCTCAATGGCCAGAGAACACTCTTTTGTGTGGTACTCATCTCCGGGAGGTGTGGGGTGGGTGAGATTGCCATCTCAGGAGATGCTTGCCTGGCATCCTAGCACGGGA
The DNA here is from genome assembly GCA_023055505.1 of Callipepla californica brunnescens. Classification (NCBI taxonomy): domain Eukaryota; kingdom Metazoa; phylum Chordata; class Aves; order Galliformes; family Odontophoridae; genus Callipepla; species Callipepla californica. The sequence goes on along the minus strand of JALIRH010000024.1, from coordinate 11,835,942 downwards.
TTTGTCACGTAGGCAGGAAAAACGGAGGATAGAAGAGGGATCGACCATCATGAGCAGAGGTGTTCTACCATCTGAACCCTCACGAGCTGATCACTGTTTGCTGCTTCCTGGAGAGTCCTTCTCTTAGGAGAGACCACAGGAGCTGATCACTGTTTGCTGCTGCCCCTCCCGGTGCTGACCCCGCGCTACTTCTCCGGTGCTGGCTGACGCTGTTCCTGTGCTGACCCAGTGCATCTTCTCCGGGACAACTGCTTGCTGCTCAGGGCTGCCTGTCCCTGCTGCTGTTCTCCCTGCTTCTGCCACCCCTGCTCTTCTGCCACGGACCATCAGAGTCGCTTGCAACTGGACCACCCCTAGGATCCTGGCTGGCGACTTTCCCTGCGTTGTACAGATCCTTGCTTCTTTCCCATCTCTCGCCTTCCCTTCCCCATCACCCTTATCGGTAACAGTGTCCGCCTTCCCCATCCCCCTGGTCAATATTTGTAAGAAACTGGTCGGACCAACATTTGAACCGTTGCTTCTTAGTCTCACGCTGGGTAAACATATAATCAAAGAATCTCGTCTCCCTCCCTTATATTGGAGCATGACATCTGTCCACGGGAAGGCACCAAACAACACCCTCAAACCCCAACTGTTTCTCTCTCTCTTGGTCGTAAATACATGAGAGGCGGAGGGAAGCCTCACCAGAGTCCTTGGCAGTGCTGAGTGTGCCCTGATTTGGAGCAGTAGCTCAGAAGAGCTCAAGGACACACCTCTTCCCATATCAAGCCTCCCCAGCACTTTGCAGTTGTGCCGGGAGCTTTGGTGACCGTCCAGTTAGACAAGCAAGCTGAGGCTGGGACCAAGGAGGCCCTCCCCGGCGTGCAGCTCTCCCACTGCTTCCCTGGCCCCAAGTGCTGGCCCCAGCACTATGCACTCTATCCCAGTGGAAATGATCACAGCAGCAGCTTTTGGACACAGTGTCTTTATTTGTCACTAAGTGGGTCTTTTGAACGATCTGAGACTTGCCGGCACCACTTAAAGTGGTACTGGCTGGAATTCTCAGGGAAATCCATAGAGTTAAGTTTGCAGCTGGAAGAGTCACTGTCGGTGGGAGAACTCCTGGACTGGTGGGAGGGGTATGTCCAGGTTCTGCTCCACAGTGACCCAAATTCTTCATCAAAAAATGGCCTGGAGCTGTTGTTGCTTTTCAGGGCATGCACATTCTTCTCTGTAGCCTCTCCCAGCTCTGCTCTGCCTTCGTCTCCACCCAAGTTGGTGCCTGGACGATCCGGTCCTGCTGCTGCCAATTCCCTGTTCTCTGTGGGAAAGAGTTTGCAGTACTCACTGATAGGAACCGAGGGGACACTTGAAAGACCTCACAACGTAAATCCTGGCAGTGTACTGCCAGCAGCTGATTTGGCTGTCCAGGATCCTGGCAGCACAAATGCTTTGTTACCAAACGCAGCGATAGTGTTACGGGGAAAAGACAACTCACGGATTTTGCCTCCACATCCGTATAATAAGAATAAAGCTCAGCACCAGCACAGACAGCACTATGGCCAGCAGCACAGCAAGGACCACTTCCATCACAGGGATGTGCACTTTTGGCAGCTCTTTTCCAACAGGAGCTGTGGTGGTATTCCCAGCATCCACCCCTGGGGAAGAAAAGAGACAATGCCGCAGGTTACCGTCATCAGCACTGCAGATAATCTCTCAGTGTGCTTCATGGACCAAAGAGTCGTCCTTTTTCATCAGTGGGCAGCTCTTTCTCTCTTTTCTGGCCACCAGAGGACAAGGAGGATTGCTTCCTCTTCTCCTTGGCTGGGGAGAGGCAGCGCCGGCTCTGCCCATGTCTTGCTCAGGGTCGAGGGCCAAGGCTCTGCTCTGGGGTCTGGGCTTTCACCGTGGGGAGCCCAGAAACCCGCAGAAACCCTCACACTCTCCCCAGCACACAAGCCCCGATGTCTCCCTCAGGATATCCCCCAGGCTCAAGGTCGAGCTCCAGCCAGCACAAGCAGAGCTGGAGCCAGCCCAGGGGGAGAAACACTCCTGCAGGCTCCTGCCACACAGGCCCTGGTTCCTGGCCTGCGGGAGGCTTCTTTTACAGCACGGGCTCTGTGTGAACATGCCCAGGTTTGGCTGCCGGTCTGCTGTGCCAGAGCAGGCAGGAAGAGCCTGCTGGCACACAGTGATTCTGATCCGTGACAGCGGATGACCGCTGGACAGAAATTACCTGGCAAACCAGTTCCTTGCACTGCCTGTGTTCTGTTGTCAGACACCGGCTGTGTGTCACCGCTGCCTTCCTGCAGTGGCTCCTGCTGCACGGTCTCTTCCTCAGTCCCGCCGTTAGTCCCACCACGCTCTTCATTGTCAATGTCCCGCAAGAATTTCATTAAGATCTCAGATGACCTCCGCACTAATTCCTCCATTTTCAATGCATCCTTTCGACGGGCAGCTGGATCACCTTCACCTGCAGCCACACCTGCACACAAACAGCACAGAGCGACTCTCTGTCAACGTTCTTCCAGTCAGAATGATGCAGTGAAAACAGGGGGATCCTCCATGACACTACTCTCTCCCTTCCACACAGGAGCTGCTTGGAAACAGTTCCTGGGTGACCGCAGGGCACACAGACACAGCCGTAAGCAAGGGCAGAGGAGAAACTTTCCCATTGCACGTGGCGACCTCTCTCCCCCTTGGTAACCTGCACTGACTGCAAGGGGCTCCGGTACTGACACGCAACCCAGGCGTGGGACAAAAGAGCCAAAGTTGCAGAGGGGCCAGGAGAGCGGTTGGCTGGCATTCAGCAGCTTTCAGAAGGATTTCTCCAGGCCGTGTGAAGGAACCTGTAGACACCCCATAAAAGAATATTAGGCCCCTTGAGGTTTTCTAACTGGCAGACCTCTGAGACACAGACAGCAAGCCAGCTCAATGTTGGCAGCACGGAGCAGCCCAGAAACAGTGAGGGCCCATGCTTTTCATGGAGAAGAACCCCCTGGCCAGTGGAGGCGGGAACCCTTGCTGAACTGTCTCCACACATTTGGACACATGTCAGTGAAATGAAGACTGGTGTTTTACCTCTGGCGTCCAAGCCAGGCTCGGGGACAGGACTGTGCCGCTCAGAATGACCAAGAGGACCTGCAGGGACAAGTGTGATCAGGCACCGGTGAGGAACGCATGGCCGAAGATACATCCCCATGGCCGAGCAGCAGAGCCATGGCCCGTTTCAGTCCTGGGGAGCAGTGCTGCCACGGGCTCTTGCCTGGCTCGTGCAGCGCTGCCTGTCACCCCCTGCCTAACGCCCACCATGGAAGGCAGCCCAAGGAAAGGCTGACGTAGGGCCGTGGTGACACAGCCTGACTTCTTGCCCCCAGTGGCGCTCGATTTTGGGCCCGTCTCTGCCCACTCACCTGCTCCCCGTGCTCGCCAAGGAGCAGCAGAGACCGCCTGTGGAAGCACTGCCATAAGCAGCAGCAGGAGGACAAGGCTGGCAGAGGGCATGGCCTTCTGCACCTGTGCCATGTTGCCACCACTGCCGCTGCAGCCACAGCAAGTGCTGCTGTTGGGGCAGGCGCACAGCAATGCCCTGTGTCATGAGCAGCAGTCACAGCTGGGCCTTGTGACGTCATGGCTCAGCGCAGGCATACAGTGGGGCACTGTGAGCTCACAGTCCCGTGAGGCCGGGTGGAAGCTCTTGTGATGCGCTGCAGCCGAGCTGCCTGGGGCCGCTGCTTCCATCATAGAATCACGGAATCATGGGGTGTCTCGCTTTTCACTGCAGCATCTCTCCTAAGGCTACAAATACACATGCTTTGAAAAGTTGCATTTGCCCAAAAGCTTGTGTGGATGCCATATCCTCACACATACCTCATATACCTCAACGGCAGCGAGCACCAACTGTTGAGTCACACCTCTTCCCATATCAAGCCTCCCCAGCACTTTGCAGTTGTGCCGGGAGCTTTGGTGACCGTCCAGTTAGACAAGCAAGCTGAGGCTGGGACCAAGGAGGCCCTCCCCGGCGTGCAGCTCTCCCACTGCTTCCCTGGCCCCAAGTGCTGGCCCCAGCACTATGCACTCTATCCCAGTAGAAATGATCACAGCAGCAGCTTTTGGACACAGTGTCTTTATTTGTCAATAAGTGGGTCTTTCGAACAATCTGAGACTTGCCTGCACCACTTACAGTGGTACTGGCCGGAATTCTCAGGGAAATCCATAGAGTTATGTTTGCTGGTGGAAGAGTCACTGTCGGTGGGAGAACTCCTGGACTCATATAAAATGAGTGAGAGAGAGTGTTCGATAAACCAGAGGCCTCACACTAATGCTGAAGGCGAAACGGCAGTGAGCACCCACTGCTGAGTCGATCCCAAAGGAAAGAGAGCATCCTGTGACCGCAGACAGTTTTTATCTTTCCCTCTGAGTGGAAATAACGTAAAAATACAAAGCATCTCACAGCCCTCTGGGGAATGTATTTCTTCTTCTTATCTTCTGAGACGGGTATACCCGTAACTATCGATGATCCATGGAGCTGGAGCATTAACACTTTAACTCTCAGTGCACTACATGATGTTATGATGTGGAATACCAATGCCAAAAATCATAAAACCATGACACCGTCCTGGGGCAACGAAGGAGAGAAAAGTTGCAGCTCAATGGCCGGAGAACACTCTTTTGTGTGGTACTCATCTCCGGGAGGTGTGGGGTGGGTGAGATTGCCATCTCAGGAGATGCTTGCCTGGCATCCTAGCATGGGATTTGTCACGTAGGCAGGAAAAACGGAGGATAAAAGAGGGATCGACCATCATGAGCAGAGGTGTTCTACCATCTGAACCCTCACGAGCTGATCACTGTTTGCTGCTTCCCGGAGAGTGCTTCTCTTAGGAGAGACCACAGGAGCTGATCACTGTTTGCTGCTGCCCCTCCCGGTGCTGACCCCGCGCTGCTTCTCCAGTGCTGGCTGACGCTGTTCCTGTGCTGACCCTGTGCCTTGTCTCCAGGACAACTGCTTGCTGCTCAGGGCTGCCTGTCCCTGCTGCTGTTCTCCCCGCTTCTGCCACCCCTGCTCTTCTGCCATGGACCATCAGAGTCGCTTGCAACCGGACCACCCCTAGGATCCTGGCTGGTGACTTTCCCTGCGTTGTACAGATCCTTGCTTCTTTCCCATCTCTCTCCTTCCCTTCCCCATCACCCTTATCGTAACAGTGTCCGCCTTCCCCATCTCCCTGGTCAATATTTGTAAGAAACTGGTCGGACCAACATTTGAACCGTTGCTTCTTAATCTCACGCTGGGTATACATATAATCAAAGAATCTCGTCTTCCTCCTTTATATTGGAGCGTGACATCTGTCCACAGGAAGGCACCAAACAACACCCTCAAACCCCAACTATTTATCCCCCTGTTGGGCGTAAATGATGAGGTGTTCTACAAGCAACTAGTAGATGTTGCATGATGGCCGGCACTTGTTCTCATGGGGGACCTCAACTTCCCTGATATATGCTGGAAATATAATACTGCACAGAGGAAGCTGTCCATGAGATTTCTAGAGTGTGTGGAAGATAGCTTCCTGACACAGCTGGTGCAAGAACCTACAAGTGGAGGTGCCTTGCTAGACCTGCTCTTCACTAACAGAGAAGGACTAGCAGGAGACGTGAAGGCTGGGGATTGTCTCGGCCAGAGTGACCATGAAATGGTAGGGTTTGCTATTCTTGGTGATGACAAGAGGGTGACTAGCAAAACTGCTACCTTGGACTTCCGGAGGGCAGACTTTGACCTGTTCCAGACGCTAGTTGCAAGGGTCCCTTGGGACTCACTCCTGAGGGGTAAAGGGGTCCAGGAAGCCCGGGTCCTCCTCAAGATGGAAATCCTAAAGGCACAGATGCAGGCTTTCCCTGAGTCCTGTAAGTCGAGCCGGATAGGAAGAAGACCAGTGTGGATGAACCGGGATCTTTCGTTGAGACTCTGGGAGAAAAAGAGAGTCTATGTCCTCTGGAAGATGGGACAGGCTACTTGGGGAGACTACAGGGAACTTGCCAAGATTTGCAGGCTGGAAGTTAGAAATGCAAAAGCCCAGCTCGAACTTAGACTGGCTACTGCAGTAAAGGAGAGCAAAAAATCCATTTACAAATACATTAACAGTAAAAGAAGAACTAAGGAGAATTTCCCTACTTTACTTGATGCGGCAGGGAATGTAACCACAGAGGTTAAGGAAAAGGCTGAGGTTCTCAATGCCTTCTTCACATCTGTCTTTAATAGAAAGATCAGTTATCTTCAGGATTCTTTTTGCTCTGACCTGGAAGTCTGGGATGAAGCGCATAATACACCCCCTGTGATCCCAGCAGAGACAGTCAGAGACCTGCTCCTCCATCTGAACTGCCACAAGTCCATGGGACCAGATGGGATGTGTGCAGCTGGCGTCCCGTTACGAGTGGTGTCCCCCAAGGGTCGGTATTGGGGCCCATCTTGTTTAACATCTTTATTGATGACCTAGATGAGGGGATTGAGTGTTCCCTCAGTAAGTTTGCGGATGACACCAAGTTGGGAGGATGTCAATCTGCCTGAGGGTAGGGAGACCCTTCAGCGGGATCTGGATAGGCTGAACAGCTGGGCTGAGGTCAGTGGGATAAGGTTCGATAAGGCCAAGTGCCGGGTCCTGCACTTTGGCCACAATAACCCCATGCAGTGCTATAGGCTTGGGGCAGAATGGCTTATTCAGACCGTATAGAGGAAAAGGACCTGGGGGTGTTGGTTGATGCTCGGCTCAACATGAGCCAGCAGTGTGCCCAGGTGGCCAGGAAGGCCAATGGCATCCTGGCCTGTATTAGAAATAGTGTAGCCAGCAGGAGCAGGGAGGTGATCATCTCCCTGTACTCAGCTCTGGTGCGGCCGCACCTCAAATACTGTGTTCAGTTTGGGGCCCCTCACTACAAGAGAGACATCGAGGCCCTGGAGCGTGTTCAGAGAAGGGCAACAAAACTGGTGAGGGGTCTGGAGCACAAGTCTGAGGGAGCACAAGCGGCTGAGGGAGCTGGGATTGTTTAGCCTGGAGAAAAGGAGGCTCAGAGGAGACCTCATCGCACTCTACCACTTCCTGAAGGAGTGCTGCAATGAAGGGACGGGAACCCAGCTTGATGCAAGCTCACGTTCGATTTATTAAGCAACAACTCAAAGCTTATATACACAGAAAGGCTGCATGTGTTAAGATCTGACTGGGAGAAGGTTACATTCCTTAAGATAAAACATTTTAACAATACAAGGCACTCTTAATCATCTGAATAAAACAGTTCCCGATCGCTTCCCGTTGCTATATCCTGTTCATCCATTTCTTTACATTCCTTGAATGTGGTTATCTTGATCTTGTCAGCCTGTCTTAACATAGCCTGCATCCAAGGCTTGTGATCCAATTCTTGCATAGCCAGCAGCTCAGTCTGGCTAGCACTCTTGCCATTATCCACAAAGGGGGGCTGTGGTGAGGAGGGGGTCTGCCTCTTCTCCCCAGGACGAGAGGGAATGGCCACAAGTTGCGCCGGAGAAGATTTAGATTAGATTTCAGGAAAATTTTTTTCTCTGAAAGAGTGGTCAGACATTGGAATGGCCTGCTTAGGGAGGTGCTTGAGGCACCATCCCTAGCGCTGTTCAAGAAGAGTTTAGATGAGGTGCTAAGGGATTTGATTTAGTAGCTTAGTGGGTAGGGATGGTGATGGGAGGATGGTTGGACTAGATGAATTTGTAGGTCCTCTCCAACGCAATGAATCTATGAATCTAAACACATGAGAGGCAAAGGGAAGCCTTGCCAGAGTCCTTGGCAGTGCTGAGTGTGCCCTGACTTGGGACAGCAGCTCAGAAGAGGTCAAGGACACACCTCTTCCCATATCAAGCCTCCCCAGCACTTTGCAGTTATGCCGGGAGCTTTGGTGACCGTCCAGTTAGACAAGCAAGATGAGGCTGGGACCAAGGAGGCCCTCCCTGGCATGAAGGTCTTGCTAATGATCTGAGACTTGCTGGCACCAGCTACAGAGTCATTGCCTGGAATCCATAGAGTCATGGCTGCTGTCGGAAGAGTCACTGTCAGTGGGAGAACTCCAGGACTGGTGGGAGGGGTATGTCCAGGGTCTGCTCCACTGTGACCCAAATTCTTCATCAAAAAATGGCCTGATGATGTTGTTACTTTTCTGGGCATGCTCATTCTCCTCTGTAGCCTCTCCCAGCTCTGCTCTGCTTTCATCTCCACCCAAGTTGGTGCCTGGACGATCCGGTCCTGATGCTGCCTGTTCCCTCTTGCGTGCTCTGTGGGAATAAGTTTGCAGTACTCACTGATAGGAACCGAAGGGACACTTGAAAGACCTCACAATGTAAATCCTGGCAGTGTACTGCCAGCAGCTGATTTGGCTGTCCAGGATCCTGGCAGCACAAATGCTTTGTTACCAAATGCAGCGATAGTGTTATGGGGAAAAGACAACTCACGGATTTTGCCTACACATCCATAGCATAACAATAAAGCTCAGCACCATCATGGTCAGCTGTATGGCCAGCAGCACAGCAAGGACCACTTTCATCACAGGGATGTGCAGTTTTGCTTTGCCAACAGGAGCTGTGGTGGTATTCCCAGCATCCACCCCTGGGGAAGAAAAGAGACAATGCCGCAGGTTACTGTCATCAGCACTGGGGATAATCTCACAGTATGCTTCACGGACCCAAGAGTCGTCCCTTTTCATCAGTGGGCAGCTCTTTCTCTCTTTTCTGGCCACCAGAGGACAAGGAGGATTGCTTCCTCTTCTCCTTGGCTGGGGAGAGGCAGCGCCGGCACTGCCCATGTCTTGCTCAGGGTCGAGGGCCAAGGCTCTGCTCTGGGGTCTGGGCTTTCACCGTGGGGAGCCCAGAAACCCGCAGAAACCCTCACACTCTCCCCAGCACACAAGCCCCGATGTCTCCCTCAGGATATCCCCCAGGCTCAAGGTCAAGCTCCAGCCAGCACAAGCAGAGCTGGAGCCAGCCCAGGGGGAGAAACACTCCTGCAGGCTCCTGCCACACAGGCCCGGGTTCCTGGCCTGCGGGAGGCTTCTTTTACAGCACGGGCTCTGTGTGTACATGCCTGGGTATAGCTGCTGGCGTGCTGTGCCAGAGCAGGCAGGAAGAGCCTGCTGGCACACAGTGATTCTGCTCCCTGACAGCGGATGACTGCTGGACAGAAATTACCTGGCAAACCAGTTCCTTGCACTGCCTGTGTTCTGTTGTCAGACACCGGCTGTGTGTCACCCCTGCCTTCCTGCAAAGGCTCCTGCTGCACAGCCTCTTCCTCTGTCCCATCAGTCCCACCATGGTCCGCATTCTCAATGTCCCGCAAGAATTTCATTAAGATCTCAGATGACCTCTGGATGGATTCCTCTATTGTAGATTCATCCTTTCCAGGGGCAGCTGGATCACCTTCACCTCCTGTCACACCTGCACACAAACAGCACAGAGCGACTCTCTGTCAATGATCTTCCAGTCAGAATGACGCAGTGAAAACAGGGGGATCCTCCATGACACTACTCTCTCCCTTCCACACAGGAGCTGCTTGGAAACAGTTCCTGGGTGACTGCAGGGCACACAGACACAGCTGTAAGCAAGGGCAGAGGAGAAACTTTCCCATTGCACGTAGTGACCTCTCTCCCCCTTGGTAACCTGCACTGACTGCAAGGGGCTCAGGTACTGACACGCAACTCAGGCATTGGACAAAAGAGCCCAAGTTGCAGAGAGGCCAGGAGAGAGGTTGGCTGGCATTCAGCAGCTTTCAGAAGGCTTTCTCCAGGCCGTGTGAAGGAACCTGTAGACACCCCATAAAAGAATATTAGGCCCCTTGAGGTGTTCCTACTGTCAGAACCTCTGAGACACAGACAGCAAGCCAGCTCGATGCTGGCAGTATGCAGCAGCCAAGAAACAGTGAGGGCCCATGCTTTTCATGGAGAAGAACCCCCTGGCCAGTGGAGGCCGGAACCCTTGCCGAACTGTCTCCACCAAGGATGGACACATGTCAGTGAAATGAAGCCTGGTGTCTTACCTCTGGCATCCAAACCAGGCTCGGGGACAGGACTGTGCTTCTCAGAATGACCAAGAGGACCTGCAGGGACAAGTGTGATCAGGCACCGGTGAGGAGAGCTTCCTCTGCGTGTCGGGGCCCACTTTTTCCTCAGTGAGCTGCAGGGTCCAGAGGAGGGTCAGAGAAGGACGTGGCCCAAAGGGGAAGGTGTGGGTTCTCTCAGCTGAACAGGAGCTGGGGTAACGTTCCCAAGGAAACGCGGCAGCTCTCTAAGTACCCAAATACTCCTGAGTGACCTGTGCAAGTCCTCCAAGGCACGAGCAGATTAGGAAGACCTTGGGAGGTTCCGATGTAAAGTTACAAACTACCGGGGCACACATTTTTTGGCCTTCACGAAAATAAATTCTCGCAACTTACCTCTGGGTTGACCCCAAGACACAAAATCTCGATCCGAACCATCATCTGAATTGGGCACACCAATGCCATCATCTAGAATCAAGAAGAGCGGATGAGAGAATTCACTTTCCATGTTGTGATCTTCTCCCTTAGTAAATGGAGCTGGGTCATGTAATGGGGCGCGAGAAAGATGCAGGTAATGACTGGCACAGTTGTGGAGCAGCCACGATGAGCTGTTGGCTGCCACCTGGCAGCTTACAAAGTATTCTCTCCACACCATGCGCTACACCCCTCATGGACCGCTTGGCCAAGGATACATCCCCATGGGACTTCAGCGGACATCTCTGGTGCACACAAAGGAAAGTCACACTGAAGCACCAGAGGAAATCATGCCTGTCTCTTCCTCTGGGTTGTGTGCTGGGGCTCTGTGTTGGAAACTGGGATTCCTGTATGGGGAGTACCACGAGGCTGGAGCACAAATGCTCATGCTTGTGCCAGTATACATCTTCTGAGCTCTGTTTTCAGGGACGTGTCCCAGGATGAAGGCAGTCCTCCAGCCAGCAAGCAGCAGAGCCATGGCCCGTTTCAGTCCTGGGGAGCAGTGCTGCCATGGGCTCATGCCTGGCTCGTGCAGCGCTGCCTGTCACCCCCTGCCTAACACCCACAATGGAAGGCAGCCAAGGGAAAGTGATTCTGCTCTGTGACAGCGGATGACTGCTGGACAGAAATTACCTGGCAAAACAGTACTTTGCACTGCCTGTGTATCATTGTCAGACACCAGCGGTGTGTCACCGCTGCCTTCCTGCAATGGCTCTTGCTGCACAGTCTCTTCCTCTGTCCCATCAGTCCCACCACGCTTTGCCATCTCAATGTCCCACAAGAATTTCTTTAAGATCTCAGATGACCTCTGGATGGATTCCTCTATTGTAGATTCATCCTTTCCAGGGGCAGCTGGATCACCTTCACCTCCAGTCACACCTGCACACAAAAACCACAGAGTGACTCTCCGTGAACGTTTTTCCAGTCAAAATGATGCAGTGAAAACAGGGGGATCCTCCATGACACTACTCTCTCCCTTCCACACAGGAGCTGCTTGGAAACAGTTCCTGGGTGACCGCAGGGCACACAGACACAGCCGTAAGCAAGGGCAGAGGAGAAACTTTCCCATTGCACGTAGTGACCTCTCTCCCCCTTGGTAACCTGCAGTGACTGCAAGGGGCTCAGGTACTGACACGCAACCCAGGCGTGGGACAAAAGAGCCAGAGTTGCAGAGAGGCCAGGAGAGCGGTTGGCTGGCATTCAGCAGCTTTCAGAAGGCTTTCTCCAGGCCATGTGAAGGAACCTGTAGACACCCTATAAAAGAATATTAGGCCCCTCTAGGTGTTCCTTCTGTCAGAACCTCTGAGACACAGACAGCAAGCCAGCTCGATGCTGGCAGTACGCAGCAGCCCAGAAACAGTGAGGGCCCATGCTTTTCATGGAGAAGAACCCCCTGGCCAGTGGAGGCCGGAACCCTTGCCGAACTGTCTCCACCAAGGATGGACACATGTCAGTGAAATGAAGACTGGTGTCTTACCTCCGGCGTCCAAACCAGGCTCGGGGACAGGACTGTGCTGCTCAGAATGACCAAGAGGACCTGCAGGGACAAGTGTGATCAGGCACCGGTGAGGAGAGCTTCCTCTGCGTGTCGGGGCCCACTTTTTCCTCAGTGAGCTGCAGGGTCCAGAGGAGGGTCAGAGAAGAACGTGGCCCAAATGAGAAGGTGTGGGTTCTCTCAGCTGAACAGGGGCAGGGGTAACGTTCCCAATGAAACGCGGCAGCTCTCCAAGTACCCAAATACTCCTGAGTGACCTGTGCAAGTCCTCCAAGGCACGAGCAGATTAGGAAGACCTTGGGAGGTTCCGATGTAAAGTTACAAACTACCAGGGCACACATTTTTTGGCCTTCACGAAAACAAATACTCACAACTTACCTCTGGGTTGACCCCAAGACATAAAATCTCGATCCGAACCGTCATCTGAATTGGGCACACCAATGCCATCATCTAGAATCAAGAAGAGCGGAGGAGAGAATTCACTTTGCATCTTGTGATCTTCTCCCTTAGTAAATGGAGCTGGGTCAGGTAATGGGACGTGAGAAAGACTCAGGTAATGACTGGCACAGTTGTGGAGCAGCCACGATGAGCTGTTGGCTGCCACCGGGCAGCTTACAGAGTATTCTCTCCATACCATGCGCTACACCCCTCACGGACCGCATGGCCAAAGGTACATCCCCATGGGGACTTTCTTCAGCGGACATCTCTGGTGCACACAAAGGAAAGTCACACTGAAGCACCAGAGGAAATCACGCCTGTCTCTTCCTCTGGTCTGTTTGCTGGGGCTGTGTTGGAAACTGGGATTCCTGTATGGGGAGTACAAGGCTGGAGCACAAATGCTCACGCCTGTCCCAGCACACATCTTCTGAGCTCTGTTTTCAGGGACGTGTCCCAGGATGAAGGCAGTCCGCCAGCCAGCAAGCAGCAGAGCCATGGCCCGTTTCAGTCCTGGGGAGCAGTGCTGCCACGGGCTCTTGCCTGGCTCGTGCAGTGCTGCCTGTCACCCCCTGCCTAACGCCCACCATGGAAGGCAGCCCAAGGAAAGGCTGACGTAGGGCCGTGGTGACACAGCCTGACTTCTTGCCCCCAGTGGCGCTCGGTTTTGGGTCCGTCTCTGCCCACTCACCTGCTCCCCGTGCTCGCCAAGGAGCAGCAGAGACCGCCTGTGGAAGCACTGCCATAAGCAGCAGGAGGAGGACAAGGCTGGCAGAGGGCATGGCCTTCTGCACCTGTGCCATGTTGCCACCACTGCCGCTGCAGCCACAGCAAGTGCTGCTGTTGGGGCAGGCGCACAGCAATGCCTGTGTCATGAGCAGCAGTCACAGCTGGGCCTTGTGACGTCATGGCTCAGCGCAGGCATACAGTGGGGCACTGTGAGATCACAGTCCCATGAGGCCGGGTGGAAGCTCTTGTGATGCGCTGCACCAGGGCTGCCTGGGGCCGCTGCTTCCATCATAGAATCACGGAATCATGGGGTGTCTCGCTTTTCACTGCAGCATCTCTCCTAAGGCTACAAATACACATGCTTTGAAAAGTTGCATTTGCCCAAAAGCTTGTGTGGATGCCATATCCTCACACATACCTCATATACCTCAACGGCAGCGAGCACCAACTGTTGAGTCACACCTCTTCCCATATCAAGCCTCCCCAGCACTTTGCAGTTGTGCCGGGAGCTTTGGTGACCGTCCAGTTAGACAAGCAAGCTGAGGCTGGGACCAAGGAGGCCCTCCCCGGCGTGCAGCTCTCCCACTGCTTCCCTGGCCCCAAGTGCTGGCCCCAGCACTATGCACTCTATCCCAGTAGAAATGATCACAGCAGCAGCTTTTGGACACAGTGTCTTTATTTGTCAATAAGTGGGTCTTTCGAACAATCTGAGACTTGCCTGCACCACTTACAGTGGTACTGGCCGGAATTCTCAGGGAAATCCATAGAGTTATGTTTGCTGGTGGAAGAGTCACTGTCGGTGGGAGAACTCCTGGACTCATATAAGATGAGCGAGAGAGAGTGTTCGATAAACCAGAGGCCTCACACTAATGCTGAAGGCGAAACGGCAGCGAGCACCCACTGCTGAGTCGATCCCAAAGGAAAGAGAGCATCCTGTGACCGCAGACAGTTTTTATCTTTCCCTCTGAGTGGAAATAACGTAAAAATACAAAGCATCTCACAGCCCTCTGGGGAATGGAGTTCTTCTTCTTATCTTCTGAGACGGGTATACCCATAACTATCGACGATCCATGGAGCTGGAGCATTAACGCTTTAACTCTCAGTGCACTACATGATGTTATGATGTGGAATACCAATGCCAAAAATCATAAAACCATGACAATGTCCTGGGGCAATGAAGGAGAGAAAAGTTGCAGCTCAATGGCCGGAGAACACTCTTTTGTGTGGTACTCATCTCCGGGAGGTGTGGGGTGGGTGAGATTGCCATCTCAGGAGATGCTTGCCTGGCATCCTAGCACGGGATTTGTCACGTAGGCAGGAAAAACGGAGGATAAAAGAGGGATCGACCATCATGAGCAGAGGTGTTCTACCATCTGAACCCTCACGAGCTGATCACTGTTTGCTGCTTCCTGGAGAGTCATTCTCTTAGGAGAGACCACAGGAGCTGATCACTGTTTGCTGCTGCCCCTCCCGGTGCTGACCCCGCGCTGCTTCTCCAGTGCTGTCTGATGCTGTTCCTGTGCTGACCCGGTGCCTTGTCTCCAGGACAACTGCTTGCTGCTCAGGGCTGCCTGTCCCTCCTGCTGTTCTCCCCGCTTCTGCCACTCCTGCTCTTCTGCCACGGACCATCAGAATTGCCTGCAACCGGACCACCCCTGGGATCCTGGTTGGCGACTTTCCCTGCGTTGTACAAATCCTTGCTTCTTTCCAATCTTTCGCCATCCCTTCCCCATCACCCTTATCGGTAACAGTGTCCGTCTTCCCCATCTCCCTGGTCAGTATTGGTAGGAAACTGGTCGGGCCAACATTTGAACCGTTACTTCTTAATCTCACGCTGGGTATACATATAATCAAAGAATCTCGTCTCCCTCCTTTATATTGGAGCGTGACATCTGTCCATGGGAAGGCACCAAACAACACCCTCAAACCCCAACTATTTATCTCCCTTCTTGTTGTAAATGATGAGGTGTTCTATAAGCAACTAGTAGATGTTGCACTATGGCCAGCACTTCTTCTCATGGGGGACCTCAACTTCCCTGATATATGCTGGAAATATAATACTGCACAGAGGAAGCAGTTCATGAGATTTCTAGTGTGGAAGATAGCTTCCTGACACAGCTGGTGCAAGAACCTACTAGTGGAGGGGCCTTGCTTGACTTGCTCTTCACTAACAGAGAAGGACTAGTACGAGACGTGAAAGTTGGGGATTATCTTGACCATGAAATGGTAGGGTTTGCTATTCTTGGTGATGTCAAGAGGGTGACTAGCAAAACCGCTACCTTGGACTTCCGGAGGGCAGACTTTGACCTGTTCCAGACGCTAGTTGCAAGGGTCCCTTGGGACTCACTCCTGAGAGGTAAAGGGGTCCCGGAAGCCCGGGTCCTCCTCAGGATGGAAATCCTAAAGGTACAGGTGCAGGCTGTCCCTGAGTCCCATAAGTTGAGTTGGAGGGGAATGCTGCCTTTCAAAGGCATGGTGGCCCTTCTCGGGAACGGCACGGCAGCCAACCCCAGGCTGCTCGGTCCACTTGTTCGCAGACGTCAATGTGGCGGACAGCAAATGGCATTTATTGGTGGGCTACACAGTGCTTTAAAACTTAAGGTTACAAGTTTGTCTCCGCCTACTTACACCACATACGAAGACTATCGGCTGAGAGGTGGCCCTGTCTTCCCGTACAGCACGACAACTTCCGTCCGCGAAAACACTGACTGCAACATATCCCCCCTCCCTATGCTCTACTAAATAGACAAACATATATCGCAGGGCACATTCATTACAACAGGTAACTAGGAACAGCATACTTAGTATACAGAACCAAACTGAGAAATATGAACTACATTTAACTATATAAACATTGAAACTGTGAATGAAAGATAAGGCACTGTAGACAGGTAAACTTTAGGGTAACCAGTGCTTGTGGGGGTCAAAGTGCAACTAGAGGTAGTGCAATAGAAGCAGCGCAACAGGACAGCAGAGTTTTTCCATTTGTACACCGCATCCGCGTGGCAAGTGAGAGATGCGGAGCCCAAACGAACACCCGCCTACGAAATGACAGTGCTCTTATAACAACTATTGGCGGTGGATGCGACAGGCGGTGCCAGCAGGGCCTCCCCTGCTTCAAGGTGCACCTTTCCTTTCTAATCCATCACCAACCCCCTCCAATTTTTACGGCAGGGTTTTTCCATTTGTACACAGCACCCGTGTGGCCAGTGCGAGATGCAGAGCCCAAGTGGAACACTCGCTTACAAAGTAGAGGAAACTATGCTTTACAACAGTACATATTATGAACTTAGGGAATAACGGTATGATCAGGAATGACTAAAGGAAGTTTTGTTCAAGAACATTTTCAAAGCAGTTGTCTGCCCTCTCTTAGCACAGTGTACAAAGGCATTGTAGCCCCCCGCCCCGTAAGGGCCATTCTGTCATCGTCTGGATTCTGCCAGTGCGGAGCTCCTAGGCTTAGACGAGATGTCTGTTGGGTTGTCGCTCTCTCTTGTCACCTGAGTGCACGGGTTACCAGAGTGCCCAACGCTCTGGTTCTGTGAATACAGACTTGCAATTTCTGTTAAGATTCACTGTATTGCAATTATTATTATTCTTATCGTTACTGTTAGTATTAGTTTTACTCCAAAGGTCCGGTTTAATGGACTTGAGTGGGCACCACTTTGCCCTTTTTTCTGACAGCAGCGTACCCTCGGCCCGTGAGGACCAGCCTCCACCCCTGTTCCCATTCCCCCAGCTCATTCCTAATTATAAAATGTACATGCAAATCAACTGGTTCGTCTGGGTTCCATCTGGTGAGCATGCTTGATGATGTCTGCTGCTCAGTGAAATTGAGGGAAGTTATTGCTTGTGTAGTTAGTCTTTTGTTCCCAAGGATTTTTTCCTTTTATGAGATCGTACAGAGGAGCCATAATTTCAGGTGGGATCAGTACAATATTGTGGAGCCACTGCAAAGACCCTACCAAATACTGCACATCATGAAGTGTTTCGATGTTCCAATGAATTTTTACTTGGGAGGGGGGGTCACATAAGAGCTCGTTATTCCCACTCCCAAGAAACTCACACATGGTCCTTTCTTGATTTTTGCGGTTGTGATTTCAAACCCATATTTCTTTAGAGTTTCTGAGATTGTTGACGTCAACTGGTTCACTTGACTTCCTGATGGCGCGGTGATTAGGATGTCATCCGTGTATTGAATGATGGGTCGCGGTTGGAGCACTGCGTCGAATTGAGGCCAATGCTCGGTCCACCGTGATTTGGCAAATAGTGGGTGAGTTGATCATTCCTTGAGGCAGTACCTTCCACTGGAAGTGTGAGTTGGGGCGCTGGCTGTTCGGGAATATGATGGAGAAAGCAAATCACTCTTTGTCCTCATCATGCAAAGGTATCAAGAAAAAACAATCTTTGATATCGAGGGCGGCGCAGGGTTGCCCTTTCAGTATCATAGAGTTCATGGGCAATGATGTCTGGACCGGACCCATTGGCTGAATTCTTTTATTCACTTCATGCAAGTCATGGAGGAAACGAACCCTTCACCGTTTCGTTTGGGTATTACAAAAACCGGTGTATTCCATGGGCTAGTGTAAGGCTCTATGTGGTCACGTTGCAGTTCGTGATGGACTAGCTCAAGGAGGGCATCCATTCGAGGCTTTGACAAAGGCCACTGCTCAACCCACACCAGATCGGATGATTTCCATGTTAGCTCGATCAGTGGGAGTGGGCATACTGCAGTGGCCCTCATGATAAATTTGTCACTCTGATTTTCAGAAGAGACAGAGCGTCCCTTCCCAACAAGGGTGGGACTTCACACATGACATATGGAAAGAGGGAGTTTGCTACAACGTGGCCCGCTTGGCCACATTTAAAACACACCATTACACTGGCTATGGCAGTTTGAACAGCCACCTGGATTGGAGTTAGCTGTTCCCCTCTCAGGACATGCTTAACCATGTCTGCTGTGTTTGCTCCCGCTGGCAGGGAACGCAATATTTCTCTGGTTTGTTGATTACATTGCTGACATAGGCAGTCTGCAAGGACCGGGCCCTTTGCTTCTGGGGGCAGGGATGAGGAACCGCTGCTTGGAGGCGGTTCACAAATTGCCCAAAGCTCTCACTTTCATTTTGTTTTACTGTGGCCCATGGTGATGGGTTAGCAATAAGTGTAGAGGCTATGTGGAAGGCTTCTCTAGCCACCCGAGTAGTTGCCATGACTTCATGGGCCCGCAGGCCCTGGGCTTGTGCCTGGGGTGTAATCACTGTTAGGTCTGTGCCCATTAACAGCTGTAGGCTGGAGCCCTGCAGTGGATGATCTGCATCACCCACTGGGACTAACTGCCTCATACAGTTTTCCTCCCATTCTTGTTTAAAGACAGTCATCCCTGATCCGTCTAAAATCATTCTGCAAGTCTGTTTGATATCAAATGGGAGCATGTTGTCTCCCCCAAAAATGCCATCTATAGGGGTGGAAGCCATAGCCGAATTGAAACCTTTTTCTGAGACCGCTTTAACAACTGCTTGGACCTCTTCAGGATTTACAGGCGAGTGAACTCTTTGTCCTGCGTCTGTCACCCGAACCGGGAATGTCAATATGGATGAAGGGACCCAATCGGCGCACGCGATCTTTATTTCTCTCCAGTCTGCGAGAGGAGTTTCCTCCTCTCGCTGTTCTCCTTTGCCGCGGATGTTTCGGCCTCTGACTCTGCCTATCTCTATTGTCCCCTCCACTGAGTCGGAGTCAGTCACGGACCACTCGCCCCGGCGTTATCTGACTCGGAGCCGGAACAAGACTGACCAGTCATTTCCGGGCTCCGGTACCTTTCCGTCTGACTCCGGCCCCGCCTACTTTCCCTTTTCGAGCTACGGCCCCGCCTGTGTCCCTTGCGGGCGGGCCGCTCCCTCCCCCTCGCTTCGCCACGCTTTCTATCTGCGGCAGTGTTCGCCTTATTCCTCTCTCTCTCCGCCCCTTCCCGAGCGCGCATGCGCGATGTTTCCCGCGCCTCCTCCTCATGCCGGCCGTTGGCTCCTTCGCCCCGCCCTCCGCCTTCAGGCTCGGCGCCATGTTGGGGCGCGTAAGGCGGCGGTCTCACTACGGGACCGTTTGCCGCCTCGATCACCCGGTCCCGGGATAAATCAGCACTGCCCCGCTCCTCCGCGAGCGGCTCGGGGCTCGGGGGCTAAGGGGGCGCGGTGGCCCCTCGCCGGTCCCCAAGTTCGTTATAATCACCGCTATGATAAGGGCGCAGAGTCTGCGCGGCAGCACCGAACTGCACCCTCGAGGTGCCCCGCTCCTGAATAACCCCTTGCAGTGCCTGTCTTACTCTTCCCCACAGCTGAAGGTTTTCCATGCTACCCGAGGCAATTGTTCCCACGGCTAGCACGCTAGTACACCTATCCCATACCTCAGGGTGGAATATATCCACCGGCTGAGCAATGACCTCGATATCCAAAAGCCTCGCAACAGCGAGAGTAAAATCTTTGGGATTACATTCAACCTCCCATGGCTCAAGTAAGTCTACTAGGACCTACACAAGGGCTTCCATCCTCCTTGTGGGTCCGGGACCGTCCTCCCCTCTGGGCTAGTTTTGCCGCTCCAACCGCCGTTCACCCATCCAGGCTGTCCCGGGTTTCAGCACCATTTGTTGCCTTTCAAAGGCGCGGTAGCCCTTCTCGGGAACGGCACTGCAGCTAACCCCAGGCTGCTCGGTCCACTTGCTCGCAGACGCCAATGTGGTAGACGGCAAATGGCGTTTATTGGTGGGCTACACAGTACTTTATTAGCTAAGGTTATAATGTTATCTCCGCATACTTACACCATGAAGGAACTGTTGGCTGAGAGGTGGCCCTATCTTCCCATACAGCACGATATATTCCGACCGCCAAAACCCTGACTGCAACAGGGGAAGAAGGCCAGTGTGGATGAACCGGGATCTTTGGTTGAGACTCCAGGAGAAAAAGAGAGTCTATGTCCTCTGGAAGATGGGACAGGCTACTTGGGGAGACTACAGGGAACTTGCCAAGATTTGCAGGCTGGAAGTTAGAAATGCAAAAGCCCAACTCAAACTTAGACTGGCTACTGCAGTAAAGGAGAGCAAAAAATCCTTTTACAAATACATTAACAGTAAAAGAAGAACTAAGGAGAATTTCCCTACTTTACTTGATGTGGCAGGGAACGTAACCACAGGGGATAAGGAAAAGGCTGAGGTTCTCAATGCCTTCTTCACATCTGTCTTTAATAGAAAGATCAGTTATCCTCAGGATACTTTTTCTCTGACCTGGAAGTCTGGGATGAAGCGCATAATACACCCCCTGTGATCCCAGCAGAGACAGTCAGAGACCTGCTCCTCCATCTGAACTGCCACAAGTCAATGGGACCAGATGGGATCCACCCAGGGGTGCTGAGGAAGCTGGCAGAGGCGATTGCCAAGCCGCTTTCTGCCATCTTATCAGCATTCCTGGTCATCCGGAGAGGTCCCACAAGATTGGAGGCTTGCTGATGTGACTCCCATCTACAAGAAAGGTCATAAGGAAGATCCGGGGAACTACAGGCCTGTCAGCCTGACCTTGGTATCAGGAAAAGTTATGGAGCGGTTGATCTTGAGGGAGATCACAAAGCAGGTGCATGGCAATCAGGGGAGCAGACCCAGCCAGCTCAGGTTCACAAAGGGCAGGTCGTGCTTGTCCAACCTCATCTCCTTCTACGACTGGGCGACCAGACTGTTAGATGAGGGAAAGGCTGTTGATGTAGTCTACCTGGACTTCAGCAAAGCCTTTGGCACGGTCTCCCACAGTATTCTCCTGGGGAAACTGGCAGCCCATGGTGTGGACAGGTTCACTCTTCTTTGGGTTGAGAATTGGTAGAGGGCCGTGCCCAGCAGGTAGTGGTTAACGGAGTTAAGTGCAGCTGGCGTCCCGTTACGAGTGGTGTCCCCCAAGGGTCGGTATTGGGGCCCATCTTGTTTAACATCTTTATTGATGACCTAGATGAGGGGATTGAGTGTTCCCTCAGAAAGTTTGCGGATGACACCAAGTTGGGAGGATGTCAATCTGCCTGAGGGTAGGGAGACCCTTCAGCGGGATCTGGATAGGCTGAACAGCTGGGCTGAGGTCAGTGGGATAAGGTTCGATAAGGCCAAGTGCCGGGTCCTGCACTTTGGCCACAATAACCCCATGCAGTGCTATAGGCTTGGGGCAGAATGGCTTCTTCAGACCGTATAGAGGAAAAGGACCTGGGGGTGTTGGTTGATGCTCAGCTCAACATGAGCCGGCAGTGTGCCCAGGTGGCCAGGAAGGCCAATGGCATCCTGGCCTGTATTAGAAATAGTGTAGCCAGCAGGAGCAGGGAGGTGATCATCCCCCTGTACTCAGCTCTGGTGCGGCCGCATCTCAAGTACTGTGTTCAGTTTTGGGCCCCTCACTACAAGAGAGACATCGAGGCCCTGGAGCGTGTTCAGAGAAGGGCAACAAAACTGGTGAGGGGTCTGGAGCACAAGTCTTAGGAGGAGCGGCTGAGGGAGCTGGGATTGTTTAGCCTGGAGAAAAGGAGGCTCAGAGGAGACCTCATCGCACTCTACCACTTCCTGAAGGAGTGCTGCAATGAAGGGACGGGAACCCAGCTTGATGCAAGCTCATGTTCGATTTATTAAGCAACAACTCAAAGCTTATATACACAGAAAGGCTGCATGTGTTAAGATCTGACTGGGAGATGGTTACATTCCTTAAGATAAAACATTTTAACAATACAAGGCACTCTTAATCATCTGAATAAAACAGTTCCCGATCGCTTCCCGTTGCTATATCCTGTTCGTCCATTTCTTTACATTCCTTGAATGTGGTTATCTTGATCTTGTCAGCCTGCATCCAAGGCTTGTGATCCAATTCTTGCATAGCCAGCAGCTCAGTCTGGCTAGCACTCTTGCCATTATCCACAAAGGGGGGCTGTGGTGAGGAGGGGGTCTGCCTCTTCTCCCCAGGACGAGAGGGAATGGCCACAAGTTGCGCCGGAGAAGATTGAGATTAGATTTCAGGAAAATTTTTTTCTCTGAAAGAGTGTTCAGGCTCTGGAATGGCCTGCTTAGGGAGGTGATTGAGGCACCATCCCTAGCGCTGTTCAAGAAGAGTTTAGATGAGGTGCTAAGGAATTTGATTTAGTAGCTTAGTGGGTAGGGATGGTGATGGGAGGATGGTTGGACTAGATGAATTTGTAGGTCCTCTCCAACGCAATGAATCTATGAATCTAAACACATGAGAGGCAAAGGGAAGCCTTGCCAGAGTCCTTGGCAGTGCTGAGTGTGCCCTGACTTGGGACAGCAGCTCAGAAGAGCTCAAGGACACGCCTCTTCCCATATCAAGCCTCCCCAGCACTTTGCAGTTATGCCGGGAGCTTTGGTGACCGTCCAGTTAGACAAGCAAGATGAGGCTGGGACCAAGGAGGCCCTCCCTGGCATGAAGGTCTTGCTAATGATCTGAGACTTGCTGGCACCAGCTACAGAGTCATTGCCTGGAATCCATAGAGTCATGGCTGCTGTCGGAAGAGTCACTGTCAGTGGGAGAACTCCAGGACTGGTGGGAGGGGTATGTCCAGGGTCTGCTCCACTGTGAATAAAATTCTTCATCAAAAAATGGCCTGGAGCTGTTGTTGCTTTTCTGGGCATGCACATTCTCCTCTGTAGCCTCTCCCAGCTCTGCTCTGCTTTCATCTCCACCCAAGTTGGTGCCTGGACGATCCGGTCCTGATGCTGCCTGTTCCCTCTTGCGTGCTCTGTGGGAATAAGTTTGCAGTACTCACTGATAGGAACCGAAGGGACACTTGAAAGACCTCACAATGTAAATCCTGGCAGTGTACTGCCAGCAGCTGATTTGGCTGTCCAGGATCCTGGCAGCACAAATGCTTTGTTACCAAATGCAGCAATAGTGTTACGGGGAAAAGACAACTCACGGATTTTGCCTACACATCCATAGCATAACAATAAAGCTCAGCACCACCATGGTCAGCTGTATGGCCAGCAGCACAGCAAGGACCACTTTCATCACAGGGATGTGCAGTTTTGCTTTGCCAACAGGAGCTGTGGTGGTATTCCCAGCATCCACCCCTGGGGAAGAAAAGAGACAATGCCGCAGGTTACTGTCATCAGCACTGCGGATAATCTCACAGTATGCTTCACGGACCCAAGAGTCGTCCCTTTTCATCAGTGGGCAGCTCTTTCTCTCTTTTCTGGCCACCAGAGGACAAGGAGGATTGCTTCCTCTTCTCGTTGGCTGGGGAGAGGCAGCGCCGGCACTGCCCATGTCTTGCTCAGGGTCGAGGGCCAAGGCTCTGCTCTGGGGTCTGGGCTTTCACCGTGGGGAGCCCAGAAACCCGCAGAAACCCTCACACTCTCCCCAGCACACAAGCCCCGATGTCTCCCTCAGGATATCCCCCAGGCTCAAGGTCGAGCTCCAGCCAGCACAAGCAGAGCTGGAGCCAGCCCAGGGGTAGAAACACTCCTGCAGGCTCCTGCCACACAGGCCCCGGTTCCTGGCCTGCGGGAGGCTTCTTTTACAGCACGGGCTCTGTGTGTACATGCCTGGGTATAGCTGCTGGCGTGCTGTGCCAGAGCAGGCAGGAAGAGCCTGCTGGCACACAGTGATTCTGCTCTGTGACAGCGGATGACTGCTGGACAGAAATTACCTGGCAAACCAGTTCCTTGCACTGCCTGTGTTCTGTTGTCAGACACCGGCTGTGTGTCACCGCTGCCTTCCTGCAAAGGCTCCTGCTGCACAGCCTCTTCCTCTGTCCCATCAGTCCCACCATGGTCCGCATTCTCAATGTCCCGCAAGAATTTCTTTAAGATCTCAGATGACCTCTGGATGGATTCCTCTATTGTAGATTCATCCTTTCCAGGGGCAGCTGGATCACCTTCACCTCCTGTCACACCTGCACACAAACAGCACAGAGCGACTCTCTGTCAATGATCTTCCAGTCAGAATGATGCAGTGAAAACAGGGGGATCCTCCATGACACTACTCTCTCCCTTCCACACAGGAGCTGCTTGGAAACAGTTCCTGGGTGACTGCAGGGCACACAGACACAGCCGTAAGCAAGGGCAGAGGAGAAACTTTCCCATTGCACGTAGTGACCTCTCTCCCCCTTGGTAACCTGCAGTGACTGCAAGGGGCTCAGGTACTGACACGCAACCCAGGCGTGGGACAAAAGAGCCAGAGTTGCAGAGAGGCCAGGAGAGAGGTTGGCTGGCATTCAGCAGCTTTCAGAAGGCTTTCTCCAGGCCGTGTGAAGGAACCTGTAGACACCCCATAAAAGAATATTAGGCCCCTCTAGGTGTTCCTACTGTCAGAACCTCTGAGACACAGACAGCAAGCCAGCTCGATGCTGGCATTATGCAGCAGCCAAGAAACAGTGAGGGCCCATGCTTTTCATGGAGAAGAACCCCCTGGCCAGTGGAGGCCGGAACCCTTGCAGAACTGTCTCCACCAAAGACGGACACATGTCAGTGAAATGAAGACTGGTGTCTTACCTCCGGCATCCAAACCAGGCTCGGGGACAGGACTGTGCTGCTCAGAATGACCAAGAGGACCTGCAGGGACAAGTGTGATCAGGCACCGGTGAGGAGAGCTTCCTCTGCGTGTCGGGGCCCACTTTTTCCTCAGTGAGCTGCAGGGTCCAGAGGAGGGTCAGAGAAGGTCGTGGCCCAAATGGGAAGGTGTGGGTTCTCTCAGCTGAACAGGGGCAGGGGTAACGTTCCCACTGAAACGCGGCAGCTCTCTAAGTACCCAAATACTCCTGAGTGACCTGTGCAAGTCCTCCAAGGTACAAGCAGATTAGGAAGACCTTGGGAGGTTCCGATGTAAAGTTACAAACTACCGGGGCACACATTTTTTGGCCTTCACGAAAATAAATTCTCGCAACTTACCTCTGGGTTGACCCCAAGACATAAAATCTCGATACGAACCATCATCTGAATTGGGCACACCAATGCCATCATCTAGAATCAAGAAGAGCGGATGAGAGAATTCACTTTCCATGTTGTGATCTTCTCCCTTAGTAAATGGAGCTGGGTCAGGTAATGGGGCGCGAGAAAGATGCAGGTAATGACTGGCACAGTTGCGGAGTGGCCACGATGAGCTGTTGGCTGCCACCTGGCAGCTTACAAAGTATTCTCTCCACACCATGCGCTACACCCCTCATGGACCGCTTGGCCAAGGATACATCCCCATGGGACTTCAGCGGACATCTCTGGTGCACACAAAGGAAAGTCACACTGAAGCACCAGAGGAAATCATGCCTGTCTCTTCCTCTGGGCTGTGTGCTGGGGCTCTGTGTTGGAAACTGGGATTCCTGTATGGGGAGTACCACGAGGCTGGAGCACAAATGCTCACGCTTGTGCCAGCATACATCTTCTGAGCTCTGTTTTCAGGGACGTGTCCCAGGATGAAGGCAGTCCTCCAGCCAGCAAGCAGCAGAGCCATGGCCCGTTTCAGTCCTGGGGAGCAGTGCTGCCACGGGCTCATGCCGGGCTCATGAAGCGCTGCCTGTCACCCCCTGCCTAACACCCACAATGGAAGGCAGCCAGGGGAAAGTGATTCTGCTCTGTGACAGCGGATGACTGCTGGACAGAAATTACCTGGCAAAACAGTACTTTGCACTGCCTGTGTATCATTGTCAGACACCAGCGGTGTGTCACCGCTGCCTTCCTGCAATGGCTCTTGCTGCACAGTCTCTTCCTCTGTCCCATCAGTCCCACCACGCTTTGCCATCTCAATGTCCCACAAGAATTTCTTTAAGATCTCAGATGACCTCTGGATGGATTCCTCTATTGTAGATTCATCCTTTCCAGGGGCAGCTGGATCACCTTCACCTCCAGTCACACCTGCACACAAAAACCACAGAGTGACTCTCCGTGAACGTTTTTCCAGTCAAAATGATGCAGTGAAAACAGGGGGTTCCTCCATGACACTACTCTCTCCCTTCCACACAGGAGCTGCTTGGAAACAGTTCCTGGGTGACTGCAGGGCACACAGACACAGCCGTAAGCAAGGGCAGAGGAGAAACTTTCCCATTGCACGTAGTGACCTCTCTCCCCCTTGGTAACCTGCAGTGACTGCAAGGGGCTCAGGTACTGACACGCAACCCAGGCGTGGGACAAAAGAGCCAGAGTTGCAGAGAGGCCAGGAGAGAGGTTGGCTGGCATTCAGCAGCTTTCAGAAGGCTTTCTCCAGGCCATGTGAAGGAACCTGTAGACACCCTATAAAAGAATATTAATCCCCTTGAGGTGTTCCTTCTGTCAGAACCTCTGAGACACAGACAGCAAGCCAGCTCGATGCTGGCAGTACGCAGCAGCCCAGAAACAGTGAGGGCCCATGCTTTTCATGGAGAAGAACCCCCTGGCCAGTGGAGGCCGGAACCCTTGCCGAACTGTCTCCACCAAGGATGGACACATGTCAGTGAAATGAAGACTGGTGTCTTACCTCCAGCATCCAAACCAGGCTCGGGGACAGGACTGTGCTGCTCAGAATGACCAAGAGGACCTGCAGGGACAAGTGTGATCAGGCACCGGTGAGGAGAGCTTCCTCTGCGTGTCGGGGCCCACTTTTTCCTCAGTGAGCTGCAGGGTCCAGAGGAGGGTCAGAGAAGGTCGTGGCCCAAATGAGAAGGTGTGGGTTCTCTCAGCTGAACAGGGGCAGGGGTAACATTCCCACTGAAACGCAGCAGCTCTCTAAGTACCCAAATACTCCTGAGTGACCTGTGCAAGTCCTCCAAGGCACGAGCAGATTAGGAAGACCTTGGGAGGTTCCGATGTAAAGTTACAAACTACCGGGGCACACATTTTTTGGCCTTCACGAAAACAAATTCTCACAACTTACCTCTGGGTTGACCCCAAGACATAAAATCTCGATCCGAACCGTCATCTGAATTGGGCACACCAATGCCATCATCTAGAATCAAGAAGAGCGGAGGAGAGAATTCACTTTGCATGTTGTGATCTTCTCCCTTAGTAAATGGAGCTGGGTCAGGTAATGGGACGTGAGAAAGACTCAGGTAATGACTGGCACAGTTGTGGAGCAGCCACGATGAGCTGTTGGCTGCCACCGGGCAGCTTACAGAGTATTCTCTCCATACCATGCGCTACAACCCTCACGGACCGCATGGCCAAAGGTACATCCCCATGGGGACTTTCTTCAGCGGACATCTCTGGTGCACACAAAGGAAAGTCACACTGAAGCACCAGAGGAAATCACGCCTGTCTCTTCCTCTGGTCTGTTTGCTGGGGCTGTGTTGGAAACTGGGATTCCTGTATGGGGAGTACAAGGCTGGAGCACAAATGCTCACGCTTGTCCCAGCACACATCTTCTGAGCTCTGTTTTCAGGGACGTGTCCCAGGATGAAGGCAGTCCTCCAGCCAGCAAGCAGCAGAGCCATGGCCCGTTTCAGTCCTGGGGAGCAGTGCTGCCACGGGCTCTTGCCTGGCTCGTGCAGCGCTGCCTGTCACCCCCTGCCTAACGCCCACCATGGAAGGCAGCCCAAGGAAAGGCTGACGTAGGGCCGTGGTGACACAGTCTGACTTCTTGCCCCCAGTGGCGCTCGGTTTTGGGTCCGTCTCTGCCCACTCACCTGCTCCCCGTGCTCGCCAAGGAGCAGCAGAGACCGCCTGTGGAAGCACTGCCATAAGCAGCAGGAGGAGGACAAGGCTGGCAGAGGGCATGGCCTTCTGCACCTGTGCCATGTTGCCACCACTGCCGCTGCAGCCACAGCAAGTGCTTCTGTTGGGGCAGGCGCACAGCAATGCCTGTGTCATGAGCAGCAGTCACAGCTGGGCCTTGTGACGTCATGGCTCAGCGCAGGCATACAGTGGGGCACTGTGAGCTCACAGTCCCGTGAGGCCGGGTGGAAGCTCTTGTGATGCGCTGCAGCCGAGCTGCCTGGGGCCGCTGCTTCCATCATAGAATCACGGAATCATGGGGTGTCTCGCTTTTCACTGCAGCATCTCTCCTAAGGCTACAAATACACATGCTTTGAACAAAAAAGTTGCATTTGCCCAATAGCTTGTGTGGATGCCATATCCTCACACATACCTCATATACCTCACATGAAAAAGCAAGTGTCAGGATTCCTGGTGTCGGCAGTTCTCCGTGTTCCTGCCTTGTTAGAGGCACTGCACCTCACCACGAGCCATCTGCATGCACCCACCCGAACAGCGGGCAGAAGGGAGCTCCAGAGCAGATGGACATGGTGCACGTGGCACTTTGTGCAGCAGAGGCATCTTGCGGGGTTCCAAGAAGGGCCCGGGTCTGTGCTGCGGGCAGAACAAACCCATTCACCCAGGCTGACTGTGCCCTGGGCAACACCGCAGCTTCTATGTGAGCCACTGAATCTCCTCGTTTTAAACAAGGGTCAGGATCTCAAGAGATTCCAGACAAGTGCTGTGATCGTGGGGTTAGAGGCCTAGAGGCAGCCTCTCTCCGTAGATTGGGAAGCTGAGGGAGCCAAATCTCTGGCATCTGTTGTAAGAGGTCAGAAGAGCTCAAGAACACACCTCTTCCCATATCAAGCCTCCCCAGCACTTTGCACTTGTGCCGGGAGCTTTGGTGACCGTCCAGTGAGACAAGCAAGCTGAGGCTGGGACCATGGAGGCCCTCCCAGGCATGCAGCTCTCCCACTGCTTCCCTGGCCCCAAGTGCTGGCCCCAGCACTATGCACTCTATCCCAGTGGAAATGATCACAGCAGCAGCTTTTGGACACAGTGTCTTTATTTGCCAATAAGTGGGTCTTTCGAACAATCTGAGACTTGCCTGCACCACTTACAGTGGTACTGGCCAGAATTCTCAGGGAAATCCATAGAGTTAAGTTTGCAGGTGGAAGAGTCACTGTCGGTGGGAGAACTCCTGGACTGGTGGGAGGGGTATGTCCAGGTTCTGCTCCACAGTGACCCAAATTCTTCATCAAAAAATGGCCTTGAGCTGTTGTTGCTTTTCTGGGCATGCACATTCTCCTCTGTAGCCTCTCCCAGCTCTGCTCTGCCTTCGTCTCCACCCAAGTTGGTGCCTGGACGATCCGATCCTGCTGCTGCCAATTCCCTGTTCTCTGTGGGAAAGAGTTTGCAGTACTCACTGATAGGAACCGAGGGGACACTTGAAAGACCTCACAACGTAAATCCTGGCAGTGTACTGCCAGCAGCTGATTTGGCTGTCCAGGATCCTGTCAGCACAAATGCTTTGTTACCAAACGCAGCGATAGTGTTATGGGGAAAAGACAACTCACGGCTTTTGCCTCCACATCCATAGCATAAGAATAAAGCTCAGCACCATCATGGTCAGCTGTATGGCCAGCAGCACAGCCAGGACCACTTCCATCACAGGGATGTGCACTTTTGGCAGCTCTTTGCCAACAGGAGCTGTGGTGGTATTCCCAGCATCCACCCCTGGGGAAGAAAAGAGACAATGCCGCAGGTTACTGTCATCAGCACTGCGGATAATCTCTCAGTGTGCTTCATGGACCCAAGAGTTGTCCTTTTTCATCGGTGGACAGCTCTTTCTCTCTTTCCTAGCCACCAGAGGACAAGGAGGATTGCTTCCTCTTCTCCTTGGCTGGGGAGAGGCAGCGCCGGCTCTGCCCATGTCTTGCTCAGGGTCGAGGGCCAAGGCTCTGCTCTGGGGTCTGGGCTTTCACCGTGGGGAGCCCAGAAACCCGCAGAAACCCTCACACTCTCCCCAGCACACAAGCCCCGATGTCTCCCTCAGGATATCCCCCAGGCTCAAGGTCGAGCTCCAGCCAGCACAAGCAGAGCTGGAGCCAGCCCAGGGAGAGAAACACTCCTGCAGTCTCCTGCCACACAGGCCCCGGTTCCTGGCCTGCGGGAGGCTTCTTTTACAGCACGGGCTCTGTGTGAACATGCCCAGGTTTGGCTGCCGGTCTGCTGTGCCAGAGCAGGCAGGAAGAGCCTGCTGGCACACAGTGATTCTGCTCCGTGACAGCGGATGACTGCTGGACAGAAATTACCTGGCAAACCAGTTCCTTGCACTGCCTGTGTTCTGTTGTCAGACACCGGCTGTGTGTCACCGCTGCCTTCCTGCAGTGGCTCCTGCTGCACGGTCTCTTCCTCAGCCCCGTTAGTCCCACCACGCTCTTCATTCTCAATGTCCCGCAAGAATTTCATTAAGATGTCAGATATCCTCCGCACTAATTCCACCATTTTTGATGCATCCTTTCGACGGGCAGCTGGATCACCTTCACCTCCAGCCACACCTGCACACAAACAGCACAGAGCGACTCTCTGTCAACGTTCTTCCAGTGAAAATGATGCAGTGAGAACAGGGGGATCCTCCATGACACTACTCTCTCCCTTCCACACAGGAGCTGCTTGGAAACAGTTCCTGGGTGACCGCAGGGCACACAGACACAGCTGTAAGCAAGAGCAGAGGAGAAACTTTCCCATTGCACGTAGTCATCTCTCTCCCCCTTGGTAACCTGCAGTGACTGCAAGGGGCTCAGGTACTGACACGCAACCCAGGCGTGGGACAAAAGAGCCTAAGTTGCAGAGGGGCCAGGAGAGCGGTTGGCTGGCATTCAGCAGCTTTCAGAAGGCTTTCTCCAGGCCGTGTGAAGGAACCTGTAGACACCCCATAAAAGAATATTAGGCCCCTCTAGGTGTTCCTACTGTCAGAACCTCTGAGACACAGACAGCAAGCCAGCTCGATGTTGGCAGCACGGAGCAGCCCAGAAACAGTGAGGGCCCATGCTTTTCATGGAGAAGAACCCCCTGGCCAGTGGAGGCCGGAACCCTTGCTGAACTGTCTCCACCAAGGATGAACACATGTCAGTGAAATGAGGACTGGTGTCTTACCTCCGGCGTCCAAACCAGGCTTGGGGACAGGACTGTGCCGCTCAGAATGACCAAGAGGACCTGCAGGGACAAGTGTGATCAGGCACCGGTGAGGAGAGCTTCCTCTGCGTGTCGGGGCCCACTTTTTCCTCAGTGAGCTGCAGGGTCCAGAGGAGGGTCAGAGAAGGTCGTGGCTCAAATGGGAAGGTGTGGATTCTCTCAGCTGAACAGGGGCAGGGGTAACGTGTTGCCTAGTTCTTGCGCCTAGGTTACTTTCCGCGAGAAAGACGCAGGTAATGACTGGCACAGTTGTGGAGCGGCCACAATGAGCTGTTGGCTGCCACCTGGCAGCTTACAAAGTATTCTCTCCACACCATGCGCTACACCCCTCACAGAACGCATGGCCAAAGATACATCCCCATGGGGACTTTCTTCAATGGACGTCTCCGGTGCACACAAAGGAAAGACACAGTGAAGCACCAGAGGAAATCACGCCTGTCTCTTCCTCTGGGCTGTGTGCTGGGGCTCTGTGTTGGAAACCGGGATTCCTGTATGGGGAGTACCACGAGGCTGGAGCACAAATGCTCACGCTTGTCCCAGCACACATCTTCTGAGCTCTCTTTTCAGGGATGTGTCCCAGAATTAAGGCAGTCCTCCAGCCAGCAAGCAGCAGAGCCATGGCCCGTTTCAGTCCTGGGGAGCAGTGCTGCCACGGGCTCATGCCTGGCTCGTGCAGCGCTGCCTGTCACCCCCTGCCTAACGCCCACCATGGATGGCAGCCCAAGGAAAGGCTGACGTAGGGCCGTGGTGACACAGCCTGACTTCTTGCCCCCAGTGGCGCTCGATTTTGGGCCCGTCTCTGCCCACTCACCTGCTCCCCGTGCTCGCCAAGGAGCAGCAGAGACCGCCTGTGGAAGCACTGCCATAAGCAGCAGGAGGAGGACAAGGCTGGCAGAGGGCATGGCCTTCTGCACCTGTGCCATGTTGCCACCACTGCCGCTGCAGCCACAGCAAGTGCTGCTGTTGGGGCAGGCGCACAGCAATGCCTGTGTCATGAGCAGCAGTCACAGCTGGGCCTTGTGACGTCGTGGCTCAGCGCAGGCATACAGTGGGGCACTGTGAGCTCACAGTCCCGTGAGGCCGGGTGGAAGCTCTTGTGATGCACTGCACCAGGGCTGCCTGGGGCCGCTGCTTCCATCATAGAATCACGGAATCATGGGGTGTCTCGCTTTTCACTGCAGCATCTCTCCTAAGGCTACAAATACACATGCTTTGAACAAAAAAGTTGCATTTGCCCAATAGCTTGTGTGGATGCCATATCCTCACACATACCTCATATACCTCAACGGCAGCGAGCACCAACTGTTGAGTCACACCTCTTCCCATATCAAGCCTCCCCAGCACTTTGCAGTTGTGCCGGGAGCTTTGGTGACCGTCCAGTTAGACAAGCAAGCTGAGGCTGGGACCAAGGAGGCCCTCCCCGGCGTGCAGCTCTCCCACTGCTTCCCTGGCCCCAAGTGCTGGCCCCAGCACTATGCACTCTATCCCAGTAGAAATGATCACAGCAGCAGCTTTTGGACACAGTGTCTTTATTTGTCAATAAGTGGGTCTTTCGAACAATCTGAGACTTGCCTGCACCACTTACAGTGGTACTGGCCGGAATTCTCAGGGAAATCCATAGAGTTATGTTTGCTGGTGGAAGAGTCACTGTCGGTGGGAGAACTCCTGGACTCATATAAGATGAGCGAGAGAGAGTGTTCGATAAACCAGAGGCCTCACACTAATGCTGAAGGCGAAACGGCAGCGAGCACCCACTGCTGAGTCGATCCCAAAGGAAAGAGAGCATCCTGTGACCGCAGACAGTTTTTATCTTTCCCTCTGAGTGGAAATAACGTAAAAATACAAAGCATCTCACAGCCCTCTGGGGAATGTATTTCTTCTTCTTATCTTCTGAGACGGTTATACCCATAACTATCGATGATCCATGGAGCTGGAGCATTAACACTAACTCTCAGTGCACTACATGATGTTATGATGTGGAATGCCAATGCCAAAAATCATAAAACCATGACAATGTCCTGGGGCAACGAAGGAGAGAAAAGTTGCAGCTCAATGGCCGGAGAACACTCTTTTGTGTGGTACTCATCTCCGGGAGGTGTGGGGTGGGTGAGATTGCCATCTCAGGAGATGCTTGCCTGGCATCCTAGCACGGG
Source organism: Callipepla californica brunnescens (assembly GCA_023055505.1). Lineage (NCBI taxonomy): Eukaryota > Metazoa > Chordata > Aves > Galliformes > Odontophoridae > Callipepla > Callipepla californica. The sequence continues at coordinate 11,802,765 of JALIRH010000024.1, read as the reverse complement.
ATTTGTCACGTAGGCAGGAAAAACGGAGGATAAAAGATGGATCGACCATCATGAGCAGAGGTGTTCTACCATCTGAACCCTCCCGAGCTGATCACTGTTTGCTGCTTCCCGGAGAGTCCTTCTCTTAGGAGAGACCACAGGAGCTGATCACTGTTTGCTGCTGCCCCTCCCGGTGCTGACCCCGCGCTGCTTCTCCAGTGCTGGCTGACGCTGTTCCTGTGCTGACCCGGTGCCTTGTCTCCAGGACAACTGCTTGCTGCTCAGGGCTGCCTGTCCCTGCTGCTGTTCTCCCCGCTTCTGCCACCCCTGCTCTTCTGCCATGGACCATCAGAGTCGCTTGCAACCGGACCACCCCTAGGATCCTGGCTGGTGACTTTCCCTGCGTTGTACAGATCCTTGCTTCTTTCCCATCTCTCTCCTTCCCTTCCCCATCACCCTTATCGTAACAGTGTCCGCCTTCCCCATCTCCCTGGTCAATATTTGTAAGAAACTGGTCGGACCAACATTTGAACCGTTGCTTCTTAATCTCACGCTGGGTATACATATAATCAAAGAATCTCGTCTCCCTCCTTTATATTGGAGCGTGACATCTGTCCACAGGAAGGCACCAAACAACACCCTCAAACCCCAACTATTTATCCCCCTGTTGGGCGTAAATGATGAGGTGTTCTACAAGCAACTAGTAGATGTTGCATGATGGCCAGCACTTGTTCTCATGGGGGACCTCAACTTCCCTGATATATGCTGGAAATATAATACTGCACAGAGGAAGCTGTCCATGAGATTTCTAGAGTGTGTGGAAGATAGCTTCCTGACACAGCTGGTGCAAGAACCTACAAGTGGAGGTGCCTTGCTAGACCAGCTCTTCACTAACAGAGAAGGACTAGCAGGAGACGTGAAGGCTGGGGATTGTCTCGGCCAGAGTGACCATGAAATGGTAGGGTTTGCTATTCTTGGTGATGACAAGAGGGTGACTAGCAAAACTGCTACCTTGGACTTCCGGAGGGCAGACTTTGACCTGTTCCAGACGCTAGTTGCTAGGGTCCCTTGGGGCACACTCCTGAGGGGTAAAGGGGTCCAGGAAGCCCGGGTCTTCCTCAAGATGGAAATCCTAAAGGCACAGGTGCAGGCTGTCCCTGAGTCCTGTAAGTCGAGCCGGATAGGAAGAAGACCAGTGTGGATGAACCGGGATCTTTCGTTGAGACTCTGGGAGAAAAAGAGAGTCTATGTCCTCTGGAAGATGGGACAGGCTACTTGGGGAGACTACAGGGAACTTGCCAAGATTTGCAGGCTGGAAGTTAGAAATGCAAAAGCCCAGCTCGAACTTAGACTGGCTACTGCAGTAAAGGAGAGCAAAAAATCCATTTACAAATACATTAACAGTAAAAGAAGAACTAAGGAGAATTTCCCTACTTTACTTGATGCGGCAGGGAATGTAACCACAGAGGTTAAGGAAAAGGCTGAGGTTCTCAATGCCTTCTTCACATCTGTCTTTAATAGAAAGATCAGTTATCTTCAGGATTCTTTTTGCTCTGACCTGGAAGTCTGGGATGAAGCGCATAATACACCCCCTGTGATCCCAGCAGAGACAGTCAGAGACCTGCTCCTCCATCTGAACTGCCACAAGTCCATGGGACCAGATGGGATCCACCCAAGGGTGCTGAGGGAGCTGGCAGAGGCGATTGCCAAGCCACTTTCTGCCATCTTATCAGCATTCCTGGTCATCCGGAGAGGTCCCGCAAGATTGGAGGCTTGCCGATGTGACACCCATCTACAAGAAAGGTCATAAGAGGATCAGACCCAGCCAGCACGGGTTCACAAAGGGCAGGTCATGCTTGTCCAACCACATCTCCTTCTACGACTGGGCGACCAGACTGTTAGATGAGGGAAAGGCTGTTGATGTAGTCTACCTGGACTTCAGCAAAGCCTTTGGCACGGTCTCCCACAGTATTCTCCTGGGGAAACTGGCAGCCCGTGGTGTGGACAGGTTCACTCTTCTTTGGGTTGAGAATTGGTAGAGGGCCGTGCCCAGCAGGTAGTGGTTAATGGAGTTAAGTCCAGCTGGTGTCCCGTTACGAGTGGTGTCCCCCAAGGGTCGGTATTTGGGTCCATCTTGTTTCATATCTTTATTGATGACCTAGATGAGGGGATTGAGTGTTCCCTCAGTAAGTTTGCGGATGACACCAAGTTGGGAGGATGTCAATCTGCCTGAGGGTAGGGAGACCCTTCAGCGGGATCTGGATAGGCTGAACAGCTGGGCTGAGGTCAGTGGGATAAGGTTCGATAAGGCCAAGTGCCGGGTCCTGCACTTTGGCCACAATAACCCCATGCAGTGCTATAGGCTTGGGGCAGAATGGCTTCTTCAGACCGTATAGAGGAAAAGGACCTGGGGGTGTTGGTTGATGCTCAGCTCAACATGAGCCGGCAGTGTGCCCAGGTGGCCAAGAAAGCCAATGGCATCCTGGCCTGTATTAGAAATAGTGTAGCCAGCAGGAGCAGGGAGGTGATCATCCCCCTGTACTCAGCTCTGGTGCGGCCGCACCTCAAGTACTGTGTTCAGTTTGGGGCCCCTCACTACAAGAGAGACATCGAGGCCCTGGAGCATGTTCAGAGAAGGGCAACAAAACTGGTGAGGGGTCTGGAGCACAAGTCTTACGAGGAGCGGCTGAGGGAGCTGGGATTGTTTAGCCTGGAGAAAAGGAGGCTCAGAGGAGACCTCATCGCACTCTACCACTTCCTGAAGGAGTGCTGCAATGAAGGGACGGGAACCCAGCTTGATGCAAGCTCATGTTCGATTTATTAAGCAACAACTCAAAGCTTATATACACAGAAAGGCTGCATGTGTTAAGATCTGACTGGGAGAAGGTTACATTCCTTAAGATAAAACATTTTAACAATACAAGGCACTCTTAATCATCTGAATAAAACAGTTCCCGATCGCTTCCCGTTGCTATATCCTGTTCGTCCATTTCTTTACATTCCTTGAATGTGGTTATCTTGATCTTGTCAGCCTGCATCCAAGGCTTGTGATCCAATTCTTGCATAGCCAGCAGCTCAGTCTGGCTAGCACTCTTGCCATTATCCACAAAGGGGGGCTGTGGTGAGGAGGGGGTCTGCCTCTTCTCCCCAGGACGAGAGGGAATGGCCACAAGTTGCGCCGGAGAAGATTGAGATTAGATTTCAGGAAAATTTTTTTCTCTGAAAGAGTGTTCAGGCACTGGAATGGCCTGCTTAGGGAGGTGCTTGAGGCACCATCCCTAGCGCTGTTCAAGAAGAGTTTAGATGAGGTGCTAAGGGATTTGATTTAGTAGCTTAGTGGGTAGGGATGGTGATGGGAGGATGGTTGGACTAGATGAATTTGTAGGTCCTCTCCAACGCAATGAATCTATGAATCTAAACACATGAGAGGCAAAGGGAAGCCTTGCCAGAGTCCTTGGCAGTGCTGAGTGTGCCCTGACTTGGGACAGCAGCTCAGAAGAGCTCAAGGACACGCCTCTTCCCATATCAAGCCTCCCCAGCACTTTGCAGTTATGCCGGGAGCTTTGGTGACCGTCCAGTTAGACAAGCAAGATGAGGCTGGGACCAAGGAGGCCCTCCCTGGCATGAAGGTCTTGCTAATGATCTGAGACTTGCTGGCACCAGCTACAGAGTCATTGCCTGGAATCCATAGAGTCATGGCTGCTGTCGGAAGAGTCACTGTCAGTGGGAGAACTCCAGGACTGGTGGGAGGGGTATGTCCAGGGTTTGCTCCACTGTGACCCAAATTCTTCATCAAAAAATGGCCTGATGATGTTGTTACTTTTCTGGGCATGCACATTCTCCTCTGTAGCCTCTCCCAGCTCTGCTCTGCTTTCATCTCCACCCAAGTTGGTGCCTGGACGATCCGGTCCTGATGCTGCCTGTTCCCTCTTGCGTGCTCTGTGGGAATAAGTTTGCAGTACTCACTGATAGGAACCGAGGGGACACTTGAAAGACCTCACAACGTAAATCCTGGCAGTGTACTGCCAGCAGCTGATTTGGCTGTCCAGGATCCTGGCAGCACAAATGCTTTGTTACCAAACGCAGCGTTAGTGTTACGGGGAAAAGACAACTCACGGATTTTGCCTCCACGTCCATAGCATAACAATAAAGCTCAGCAACAGCATGGTCAGCTGTATGGCCAGCAGCACAGAAAGGACCACTTTCATCACAGGGATGTGCACTTTTGGCAGCTCTTTGCCAACAGGAGCTGTGGTGGTATTCCCAGCATCCACCCCTGGGGAAGAAAAGAGACAATGCCGCAGGTTACCGTCATCAGCACTGCGGATAATCTCTCAGTGTGCTTCATGGACCCAAGAGTTGTCCATTTTCATCAGTGGGCAGCTCTTTCTCTCTTGCCTGGCCACCAGAGGACAAGGAGGATTGCTTCCTCTTCTCCTTGGCTGGGGAGAGGCAGCGCCGGCTCTGCCCATGTCTTGCTCAGGGTCGAGGGCCGGGGCTCTGCTCTGGGGTCTGGGCTTTCACCGTGGGGAGCCCAGAAACCCGCAGAAACCCTCACACTCTCCCCAGCACACAAGCCCCGATGTCTCCCTCAGGATATCCCCCAGGCTCAAGGTCAAGCTCCAGCCAGCACAAGCAGAGCTGGAGCCAGCCCAGGGGGAGAAACACTCCTGCAGGCTCCTGCCTCCCCGGCTCCTGGCCTGCGGGAGGCTTCTTTTACAGCACGGGCTCTGTGTGTACATGCCTGGGTATAGCTGCTGGCGTGCTGTGCCAGAGCAGGCAGGAAGAGCCTGCTGGCACGAAGTGATTCTGCTCTGTGACAGCGGATGACTGCTGGACAGAAATTACCTGGCAAAACAGTTCCTTGCACATCGTTGTCAGACACCGGCTGTGTGTCACCGCTGCCTTCCTGCAAAGGCTCCTGCTGCACAGTCTCTTCCTCTGTCCCATCAGTCCCACCATGGTCCGCATTCTCAATGTCCCGCAAGAATTTCTTTAAGATCTCAGATGACCTCTGGATGGATTCCTCTATTGTAGATTCATCCTTTCCAGGGGCAGCTGGATCACCTTCACCTCCAGCCACACCTGCACACAAACAGCACAGAGCGACTCTCTGTCAATGATCTTCCAGTCAGAATGATGCAGTGAAAACAGGGGGTTCCTCCATGACACTACTCTCTCCCTTCCACACAGGAGCTGCTTGGAAACAGTTCCTGGGTGACCGCAGGGCACACAGACACAGCCGTAAGCAAGGGCAGAGGAGAAACTTTCCCATTGCACGTAGTGACCTCTCTCCCCCTTGGTAACCTGCAGTGACTGCAAGGGGCTCAGGTACTGACACGCAACCCAGGCGTGGGACAAAAGAGCCAGAGTTGCAGAGAGGCCAGGAGAGAGGTTGGCTGGCATTCAGCAGCTTTCAGAAGGCTTTCTCCAGGCCGTGTGAAGGAACCTGTAGACACCCTATAAAAGAATATTAGGCCCCTCTAGGTGTTCCTTCTGTCAGAACCTCTGAGACACAGACAGCAAGCCAGCTCGATGCTGGCAGTACGCAGCAGCCCAGAAACAGTGAGGGCCCATGCTTTTCATGGAGAAGAACACCCTGGCCAGTGGAGGCCGGAACCCTTGCCGAACTGTCTCCACCAAGGATGGACACATGTCAGTGAAATGAAGACTGGTGTCTTACCTCCGGCGTCCAAACCAGGCTCGGGGACAGGACTGTGCTGCTCAGAATGACCAAGAGGACCTGCAGGGACAAGTGTGATCAGGCACCGGTGAGGAGAGCTTCCTCTGCGTGTCGGGGCCCACTTTTTCCTCAGTGAGCTGCAGGGTCCAGAGGAGGGTCAGAGAAGGTCGTGGCCCAAATGGGAAGGTGTGGGTTCTCTCAGCTGAACAGGGGCTGGGGTAATGTTCCCACTGAAATGTGGCAGCTAAGTACCCAAATACTCCTGAGTGACATGTGCAAGTCCTCCAAGGTACAAGCAGATTAGGAAGACCTTGGGAGGTTCCGATGTAAAGTTACAAACTACCGGGGCACACATTTTTTGGCCTTCACGAAAATAAATTCTCGCAACTTACCTCTGGGTTGACCCCAAGACACAAAATCTCGATCCGAACCATCATCTGAATTGGGCACACCAATGCCATCATCTAGAATCAAGAAGAGCGGAGGAGAGAATTCACTTTCCATGTTGTGATCTTCTCCCTTAGTAAATGGAGCTGGGTCAGGTAATGGGGCGCGAGAAAGATGCAGGTAATGACTGGCACAGTTGCGGAGTGGCCACGATGAGCTGTTGGCTGCCACCTGGCAGCTTACAAAGTATTCTCTCCACACCATGCGCTACACCCCTGATGGACCGCTTGGCCAAGGATACATCCCCATGGGACTTCAGCGGACATCTCTGGTGCACACAAAGGAAAGTCACACTGAAGCACCAGAGGAAATCATGCCTGTCTCTTCCTCTGGGCTGTGTGCTGGGGCTCTGTGTTGGAAACTGGGATTCCTGTATGGGGAGTACCACGAGGCTGGAGCACAAATGCTCACGCTTGTCCCAGCATACATCTTCTGAGCTCTGTTTTCAGGGACGTGTCCCAGGATGAAGGCAGTCTTCCAGCCAGCAAGCAGCAGAGCCATGGCCCGTTTCAGTCCCGGGGAGCAGTGCTGCCACGGGCTCTTGCCTGGCTCATGCAGCGCTGCCTGTCACCCCCTGCCTAACGCCCACCATGGAAGGCAGCCAAGGGAAAGTGATTCTGCTCTGTGACAGTGGATGACCGCTGGACAGAAATTACCTGGCAAAACAGTACTTTGCACTGCCTGTGTATCATTGTCAGACACCAGCGGTGTGTCACCGCTGCCTTCCTGCAAAGGCTCCTGCTGCACAGTCTCTTCCTCTGTCCCATCAGTCCCACCATGGTCCGCATTCTCAATGTCCCGCAAGAATTTCTTTAAGATCTCAGATGACCTCTGGATGGATTCCTCTATTGTAGATTCATCCTTTCCAGGGGCAGCTGGATCACCTTCACCTCCAGTCACACCTGCACACAAAAACCACAGAGTGACTCTCCGTGAACGTTTTTCCAGTCAGAATGATGCAGTGAAAACAGGGGGATCCTCCATGACACTACTCTCTCCCTTCCACACAGGAGCTGCTTGGAAACAGTTCCTGGGTGACTGCAGGGCACACAGACACAGCCGTAAGCAAGGGCAGAGGAGAAACTTTCCCATTGCACATAGTGACCTCTCTCCCCCTTGGTAACCTGCACTGACTGCAAGGGGCTCAGGTACTGACACGCAACCCAGGCGTGGGACAAAAGAGCCAGAGTTGCAGAGAGGCCAGGAGAGCGGTTGGCTGGCATTCAGCAGCTTTCAGAAGGCTTTCTCCAAGCCATGTGAAGGAACCTGTAGACACCCTATAAAAGAATATTAGGCCCCTCTAGGTGTTCCTTCTGTCAGAACCTCTGAGACACAGACAGCAAGCCAGCTCGATGCTGGCAGTACGCAGCAGCCCAGAAACAGTGAGGGCCCATGCTTTTCATGGAGAAGAACCCCCTGGCCAGTGGAGGCCGGAACCCTTGCCGAACTGTCTCCACCAAGGATGGACACATGTCAGTGAAATGAAGACTGGTGTCTTACCTCCGGCGTCCAAACCAGGCTCGGGGACAGGACTGTGCTGCTCAGAATGACCAAGAGGACCTGCAGGGACAAGTGTGATCAGGCACCGGTGAGGAGAGCTTCCTCTGCGTGTCGGGGCCCACTTTTTCCTCAGTGAGCTGCAGGGTCCAGAGGAGGGTCAGAGAAGGTCGTGGCCCAAATGGGAAGGTGTGGGTTCTCTCAGCTGAACAGGGGCAGGAGTAACGTTCCCACTGAAACGTGGCAGCTCTCTAAGTACCCAAATACTCCTGAGTGACCTGTGCAAGTCCTCCATGGCACGAGCAGATTAGGAAGACCTTGGGAGGTTCCGATGTAAAGTTACAAACTACCGGGGCACACATTTTTTGGCCTTCACGAAAACAAATTCTCACAACTTACCTCTGGGTTGACCCCAAGACATAAAATCTCGATCCGAACCATCATCTGAATTGGGCACACCAATGCCATCATCTAGAATCAAGAAGAGCGGAGGAGAGAATTCACTTTGCATCTTGTGATCTTCTCCCTTAGTAAATGGAGCTGGGTCAGGTAATGGGACGTGAGAAAGACTCAGGTAATGACTGGCACAGTTGTGGAGCAGCCACGATGAGCTGTCGGCTGCCACCGGGCAGCTTACAGAGTATTCACTCCACACCATGTGCTACACCCCTCACGGACCGCAAGGCCAAAGGTACATCCCCATGGGACTTCAGCGGACATCTCTGGTGCACACAAAGGAAAGTCACACTGAAGCACCAGAGGAAATCATGCCTATCTCTTCCTCTGGTCTGTTTGCTGGGGCTGTGTTGGAAACTGGGATTCCTGTATGGGGAGTACAAGGCTGGAGCACAAATGCTCACGCTTGTCCCAGCACACATCTTCTGAGCTCTGTTTTCAGGGACGTGTCCCAGGATGAAGGCAGTCCTCCAGCCAGCAAGCAGCAGAGCCATGGCCCGTTTCAGTCCTGGGGAGCAGTGCTGCCACGGGCTCTTGCCTGGCTCGTGCAGCGCTGCCTGTCACCCCCTGCCTAACGCCCACCATGGAAGGCAGCCCAAGGAAAGGCTGACGTAGGGCCGTGGTGACACAGTCTGACTTCTTGCCCCCAGTGGCGCACGGTTTTGGGTCCGTCTCTGCCCACTCACCTGCTCCCCGTGCTCGCCAAGGAGCAGCAGAGACCGCCTGTGGAAGCACTGCCATAAGCAGCAGGAGGACAAGGCTGGCAGAGGGCATGGCCTTCTGCACCTGTGCCATGTTGCCACCACTGCCGCTGCAGCCACAGCAAGTGCTCCTGTAGGGGCAGGCGCACAGCAATGCCTGTGTCATGAGCAGCAGTCACAGCTGGGCCTTGTGACGTCATGGCTCAGCGCAGGCATACAGTGGGGCACTGTGAGATCACAGTCCCGTGAGGCCGGGTGGAAACTCTTGTGATGCGCTGCACCAGGGCTGCCTGGGGCCGCTGCTTCCATCATAGAATCACGGAATCATGGGGTGTCTCGCTTTTCACTGCAGCATCTCTCCTAAGGCTACAAATACACATGCTTTGAACAGAAAAGTTGCATTTGCCCAATAGCTTGTGTGGATGCCATATCCTCACACATACCTCATATACCTCAACGGCAGCGAGCACCAACTGTTGAGTCACACCTCTTCCCATATCAAGCCTCCACAGCACTTTGCAGTTATGCCGGGAGCTTTGGTGACCGTCCAGTTAGACAAGCAAGCTGAGGCTGGGACCAAGGAGGCCCTCCCCGGCATGCAGCTCTCCCACTGCTTCCCTGGCCCCAAGTGCTGGCCCCAGCACTATGCACTCTATCCCAGTGGAAATGGTCACAGCAGCAGCTTTTGGACACAGTGTCTTTATTTGCCAATAAGTGGGTCTTTTGAACGATCTGAGACTTGCCTGCACCACTTACAGTGGTACTGGCCGGAATTCTCAGGCAAATCCATAGAGCTATGTTTGCTGGTGGAAGAGTCACTGTCGGTGGGAGAACTCCTGGACTCATATAAAATGAGCGAGAGAGAGTGTTCGATAAACCAGAGGCCTCACACTAATGCTGAAGGGGATTCAGCAGCAAGCACCCACTGCTGAGTCGATCCCAAAGGAAAGAGAGCATCCTGTGACCGCAGACAGTTTTTATCTTTCCCTCTGAGTGGAAATAACGTAAAAATACAAAGCATCTCACAGCCCTCTGGGGAATGGAGTTCTTCTTCTTATCTTCTGAGACGGGTATACCCATAACTATCGACGATCCATGGAGCTGGAGCATTAACACTTTAACTCTCAGTGCACTACATGATGTTATGATGTGGAATACCAATGCCAAAAATCATAAAACCATGACAATGTCCTGGGGCAACGAAGGAGAGAAAAGTGTCAGCTCAATGGCCAGAGAACACTCTTTTGTGTGGTACTCATCTCCGGGAGGTGTGGGGTGGGTGAGATTGCCATCTCAGGAGATGCTTGCCTGGCATCCTAGCACGGGATTTGTCACGTAGGCAGGAAAAACGGAGGATAAAAGAGGGATCGACCATCATGAGCAGAGGTGTTCTACCATCTGAACCCTCACGAGCTGATCACTGTTTGCTGCTTCCTGGAGAGTCCTTCTCTTAGGAGAGACCACAGGAGCTGATCACTGTTTGCTGCTGCCCCTCCCGGTGCTGACCCCGCGCTACTTCTCCGGTGCTGGCTGACGCTGTTCCTGTGCTGACCCAGTGCCTTGTCTCCGGGACAACTGCTTGCTGCTCAGGGCTGCCTGTCCCTGCTGCTGTTCTCCCCGCTTCTGCCACCCCTGCTCTTCTGCCACGGACCATCAGAGTCGCTTGCAACCGGACCACCCCTAGGATCCTGGCTGGCGACTTTCCCTGCGTTGTACAGATCCTTGCTTCTTTCCCATCTCTCACCTTCCCTTCCCCATCACCCTTATCGGTAACAGTGTCCGCCTTCCCCATCCCCCTGGTCAATATTTGTAAGAAACTGGTCGGACCAACATTTGAACCGTTGCTTCTTAGTCTCACGCTGGGTATACATATAATCAAAGAATCTCGTCTCCCTCCCTTATATTGGAGCATGACATCTGTTCACGGGAAGGCACCAAACAACACCCTCAAACCCCAACTGTTTCTCTCTCTCTTGGTCGTAAATACATGAGAGGCGGAGGGAAGCCTCGCCAGAGTCCTTGACAGTGCTGAGTGTGCCCTGATTTGGAGCAGTTGCTCAGAAGAGCTCAAGGACACACCTCTTCCCATATCAAGCCTCCCCAGCACTTTGCAGTTGTGCCGGGAGCTTTGGTGACTGTCCAGTTAGACAAGCAAGCTGAGGCTCAGACCAAGGAGGCCCTCCCCGGCGCGCAGCTCTCCCACTGCTTCCCTGGCCCCAAGTGCTGGCCCCAGCACTCTGCACTCTATCCCAGTGGAAATGATCACAGCAGCAGCTTTTGGACACAGTGTCTTTATTTGCCAATAAGTGGGTCTTTCGAACAATCTGAGACTTCCCTGTACCACTTACAGTGGTACTGGCTGGAATTCTCAGGCAAATCCATAGAGTCATCTTCGCTGGTGGAGGAGTCACTGTCAGAGGGAGAACTCCAGGACTGGTGGGAGGGGTATGTCCAGGGTCTCCTCCACACTGACCCAAATTCTTTATCAAAAAATGGCCTGAAGATGTTGTTACTTTTCTGAGCATGCTCATTCTCCTCTGTAGCCTCTCCGAGATCTGCTCTGCTTTCATCTCCACTCAAGTTGGAGCCTGGACGATCCAGATCTGGTGCTGCCCGTTCCCTCTTGCGTGCTCTGTGGGAATAAGTTTGCAGTACTCACTGATAGGAACCGAGGGGACACTTGAAAGACCTCGAACCGTAAATCCTGGCAGTGTACTGCCAGCAGCTGATTTGGCTGTCCAGGATCCTGGCAGCACAAATGCTTTGTTACCAAACGCAGCGATAGTGTTACGGGGAAAAGACAACTCACGGATTTTGCCTCCACATCCATAGCATAACAATATAGCTCAGCACCATCATGGTCAGCTGTATGGCCAGCAGCACAGAAAGGACCACTTTCATCACAGGGATGTGCAGTTTTGCTTTGCCAACAGGAGCTGTGGTGGTATTCCCAGCATCCACCCCTGGGGAAGAAAAGAGACAATGCCGCAGGTTACCGTCATCAGCACTGCGGATAATCTCTCAGTGTGCTTCATGGACCCAAGAGTTGTCCTTTTTCATCAGTGGGTCGATCTTTCTCTCTTTTCTGGCCACCAGAGGACAAGGAGGATTGCTTCCACTTCTCCTTGTCTGGGGAGAGGCAGCGCCGGCTCTGCCCATGTCTTGCTCAGGGTTGAGGGCTGGGGCTCTGCTCTGGGGTCTGGGCTTTCACCGTGGGGAGCCCAGAAACCCGCAGAAACCCTCACACTCTCCCCAGCACACAAGCCCCGATGTCTCCCTCAGGATATCCCCCAGGCTCAAGGTCGAGCTCCAGCCAGCACAAGCAGAGCTGGAGCCAGCCCAGGGAGAGAAACACTCCTGCAGGGTCCTGCCTCCCCGGCTCCTGGCCTGCGGGAGGCTTCTTTTACAGCACAGGCTCTGTGTGAACATGCCCAGGTATAGCTGCTGGCGTGCTGTGCCAGAGCAGGCAGGAAGAGCCTGCTGGCACGAAGTGATTCTGCTCTGTGACAGCGGATGACTGCTGGACAGAAATTACCTGGCAAACCAGTTCCCTTGCACTGCCTGTGTTTCGTTGCCAGACACCGGCTGTGTGTCACCGCTGCCTTCCTGCAATAGCTTCTGCTGCACAGTCTCTTCCTCAGTCCCATCAGTCACACCACGCTCTTCATTATCAATGTCCCGCAAGAATTTCATTAAGATCTCAGATGACCTCCGCACTAATTCCTCCATTTTCGATGCATCCTTTCGACGGGCAGCTGGATCACCTTCACCTCCTGTCACACCTGCACACAAACAGCACAGAGCGACTCTCTGTCAGCGTTCTTCCAGTGAAAATGATGCAGTGAAAACAGGGGGATCCTCCATGACACTACTCTCTCCCTTCCACACAGGAGCTGCTTGGAAACAGTTCCTGGGTGACCGCAGGGCACACAGACACAGCTGTAAGCAAGGGCACATGAGAAACTTTCCCATTGCACGTGGCAACCTCTCTCCCCCTTGGTAACCTGCAGTGACTGCAAGGGGCTCAGGTACTGACACGCAACCCAGGCGTGGGACAAAAGAGCCTAAGTTGCAGAGAGGCCAGGAGAGCGGTTAGCTGGCATTCAGCAGCTTTCAGAAGGCTTTCTCCAGGCCATGTGAAGGAACTTGTAGACACCCCGTAAAAGAATATTGGGCCCCTTGAGGTTTTCTTACCTCCAGCGTCCAACCCAGGCTCGGGGACAGGACTGTGCTGCTCAGAATGACCAAGAGGACCTGCAGGGACAAGTGTGATCAGGCACCGGTGAGGAGAGCTTCCTCTGCGTGTCGGGGCCCACTTTTTCCTCAGTGAGCTGCAGGGTCCAGAGGAGGGTCAGAGAAGGACGTGGCTCAAATGGGAAGGTGTGGGTTCTCTCAGCTGAACAGGGGCAGGGGTAACGTGTTGCCTAGTTCTCGCGCCTAGGTTACTTTCCGTGAGAAAGACGCAGGTAATGACTGGCACAGTTGTGGAGCGGCCACGATGAGCTGTTGGCTGCCACCTGGCAGCTTATTAAGTATTCTCTCCACACCATGTACTATACCCCTCACAGAACGCATGGCCAAAGATACATCCCGATGGGGACTTTCTTCAATGGACATCTCCGGTGCACACAAAGGAAAGTCACAGTGAGGCACCAGAGGAAATCACGCCTGTCTCTTCCTCTGGGCTGTGTGCTGGGGCTTTGTGTTGGAGACTGGGATTCCTGTATGGGGAGTACCACGAGGCTGGAGCACAAATGCTCACGCTTGTCCCAGCACACATCTTCTGAGCTCTCTTTTCAGGGATGTGTCCCAGGATGAAGGCAGTCCTCCAGCCAGCAAGCAGCAGAGCCATGGCCCGTTTCAGTCCTGGGGAGCAGTGCTGCCACGGGCTCTTGCCTGGCTCGTGCAGCGCTGCCTGTCACCCCCTGCCTAACGCCCACCTTGGAAGGCAGCCCAAGGAAAGGCTGACGTAGGGCTGTGGTGACACAGCCTGACTTCTTGCCCCCAGTGGTGCTTGATTTTGAGCCCGTCTCTGCCCACTCACCTGCTCCCTGTGCTCGCCAAGGAGCAGCAGAGACCGCCTGTGGAAGCACAGCAATAAGCAGCAGGAGGAGGACAAGGCGGGCAGAGGGCACGGCCTTCTGCACCAGGGCCATGTTGTGCCTCTGCCGCTGCAGCCACAGCAAGTGCTCCTGTTGGGGCAGGCGCACAGCAATGCCTGTGACATGAGCAGCAGTCACAGCTGGGCCTTGTGACTGAGGTCATGGCTCAGCGCAGGCATACAGTGTAGCACCATGAGATCACAGTCCCGTGAGGCCGGGTGGAAGCTCTTGTGATGCGCTGCACCAGGGCTGCCTGCCTGGGGCCGCTGCTTCCATCATAGAATCACGGAATCATGGGGTGTCTCGCTTTTCACTGCAGCATCTCTCCTAAGGCTACAAATACACACGCTTTGAACAGAAAAGTTGCATTTGCCCAATAGCTTGTGTGGATGCCATATCCTCACACATACCTCATATACCTCACATGAAAAAGCAAGTGTCAGGATTCCTGGTGTCGGCAGTTCTCCGTGTTCCTGCCTTGTTAGAGGCACTGCACCTCACCACGAGCCATCTGCATGCACCCACCCGAACAGCGGGCAGAAGGGAGCTCCAGAGCAGATGGACATGGTGCACGTGGCACTTTGTGCAGCAGAGGCATCTTGCGGGGTTCCAAGAAGGGCCCGGGTCTGTGCTGCGGGCAGAACAAACCCATTCACCCAGGCTGACTGTGCCCTGGGCAACACCGCAGCTTCTATGTGAGCCACTGAATCTCCTCGTTTTAAACAAGGGTCAGGATCTCAAGAGATTCCAGACAAGTGCTGTGATCGTGGGGTTAGAGGCCTAGAGGCAGCCTCTCTCCGTAGATTGGGAAGCTGAGGGAGCCAAATCTCTGGCATCTGTTGTAAGAGGTCAGAAGAGCTCAAGAACACACCTCTTCCCATATCAAGCCTCCCCAGCACTTTGCACTTGTGCCGGGAGCTTTGGTGACCGTCCAGTGAGACAAGCAAGCTGAGGCTGGGACCATGGAGGCCCTCCCAGGCATGCAGCTCTCCCACTGCTTCCCTGGCCCCAAGTGCTGGCCCCAGCACTATGCACTCTATCCCAGTGGAAATGATCACAGCAGCAGCTTTTGGACACAGTGTCTTTATTTGCCAATAAGTGGGTCTTTCGAACAATCTGAGACTTGCCTGCACCACTTACAGTGGTACTGGCCAGAATTCTCAGGGAAATCCATAGAGTTAAGTTTGCAGGTGGAAGAGTCACTGTCGGTGGGAGAACTCCTGGACTGGTGGGAGGGGTATGTCCAGGTTCTGCTCCACAGTGACCCAAATTCTTCATCAAAAAATGGCCTTGAGCTGTTGTTGCTTTTCTGGGCATGCACATTCTCCTCTGTAGCCTCTCCCAGCTCTGCTCTGCCTTCGTCTCCACCCAAGTTGGTGCCTGGACGATCCGATCCTGCTGCTGCCAATTCCCTGTTCTCTGTGGGAAAGAGTTTGCAGTACTCACTGATAGGAACCGAGGGGACACTTGAAAGACCTCACAACGTAAATCCTGGCAGTGTACTGCCAGCAGCTGATTTGGCTGTCCAGGATCCTGTCAGCACAAATGCTTTGTTACCAAACGCAGCGATAGTGTTATGGGGAAAAGACAACTCACGGCTTTTGCCTCCACATCCATAGCATAAGAATAAAGCTCAGCACCATCATGGTCAGCTGTATGGCCAGCAGCACAGCCAGGACCACTTTCATCACAGGGATGTGCACTTTTGGCAGCTCTTTGCCAACAGGAGCTGTGGTGGTATTCCCAGCATCCACCCCTGGGGAAGAAAAGAGACAATGCCGCAGGTTACTGTCATCAGCACTGCGGATAATCTCTCAGTGTGCTTCATGGACCCAAGAGTTGTCCTTTTTCATCGGTGGACAGCTCTTTCTCTCTTTCCTAGCCACCAGAGGACAAGGAGGATTGCTTCCTCTTCTCCTTGGCTGGGGAGAGGCAGCGCCGGCTCTGCCCATGTCTTGCTCAGGGTCGAGGGCCAAGGCTCTGCTCTGGGGTCTGGGCTTTCACCGTGGGGAGCCCAGAAACCCGCAGAAACCCTCACACTCTCCCCAGCACACAAGCCCCGATGTCTCCCTCAGGATATCCCCCAGGCTCAAGGTCGAGCTCCAGCCAGCACAAGCAGAGCTGGAGCCAGCCCAGGGAGAGAAACACTCCTGCAGTCTCCTGCCACACAGGCCCCGGTTCCTGGCCTGCGGGAGGCTTCTTTTACAGCACGGGCTCTGTGTGAACATGCCCAGGTTTGGCTGCCGGTCTGCTGTGCCAGAGCAGGCAGGAAGAGCCTGCTGGCACACAGTGATTCTGCTCCGTGACAGCGGATGACTGCTGGACAGAAATTACCTGGCAAACCAGTTCCTTGCACTGCCTGTGTTCTGTTGTCAGACACCGGCTGTGTGTCACCGCTGCCTTCCTGCAGTGGCTCCTGCTGCACGGTCTCTTCCTCAGCCCCGTTAGTCCCACCACGCTCTTCATTCTCAATGTCCCGCAAGAATTTCATTAAGATGTCAGATATCCTCCGCACTAATTCCACCATTTTTGATGCATCCTTTCGACGGGCAGCTGGATCACCTTCACCTCCAGCCACACCTGCACACAAACAGCACAGAGCGACTCTCTGTCAACGTTCTTCCAGTGAAAATGATGCAGTGAGAACAGGGGGATCCTCCATGACACTACTCTCTCCCTTCCACACAGGAGCTGCTTGGAAACAGTTCCTGGGTGACCGCAGGGCACACAGACACAGCTGTAAGCAAGAGCAGAGGAGAAACTTTCCCATTGCACGTGGCGACCTCTCTCCCCCTTGGTAACCTGCAGTGACTGCAAGGGGCTCAGGTACTGACACGCAACCCAGGCGTGGGACAAAAGAGCCTAAGTTGCAGAGGGGCCAGGAGAGCGGTTGGCTGGCATTCAGCAGCTTTCAGAAGGCTTTCTCCAGGCCGTGTGAAGGAACCTGTAGACACCCCATAAAAGAATATTAGGCCCCTCTAGGTGTTCCTACTGTCAGAACCTCTGAGACACAGACAGCAAGCCAGCTCGATGTTGGCAGCACGGAGCAGCCCAGAAACAGTGAGGGCCCATGCTTTTCATGGAGAAGAACCCCCTGGCCAGTGGAGGCCGGAACCCTTGCTGAACTGTCTCCACCAAGGATGAACACATGTCAGTGAAATGAGGACTGGTGTCTTACCTCCGGCGTCCAAACCAGGCTTGGGGACAGGACTGTGCCGCTCAGAATGACCAAGAGGACCTGCAGGGACAAGTGTGATCAGGCACCGGTGAGGAGAGCTTCCTCTGCGTGTCGGGGCCCACTTTTTCCTCAGTGAGCTGCAGGGTCCAGAGGAGGGTCAGAGAAGGTCGTGGCTCAAATGGGAAGGTGTGGATTCTCTCAGCTGAACAGGGGCAGGGGTAACGTGTTGCCTAGTTCTTGCGCCTAGGTTACTTTCCGCGAGAAAGACGCAGGTAATGACTGGCACAGTTGTGGAGCGGCCACAATGAGCTGTTGGCTGCCACCTGGCAGCTTACAAAGTATTCTCTCCACACCATGCGCTACACCCCTCACAGAACGCATGGCCAAAGATACATCCCCATGGGGACTTTCTTCAATGGACGTCTCCGGTGCACACAAAGGAAAGACACAGTGAAGCACCAGAGGAAATCACGCCTGTCTCTTCCTCTGGGCTGTGTGCTGGGGCTCTGTGTTGGAAACCGGGATTCCTGTATGGGGAGTACCACGAGGCTGGAGCACAAATGCTCACGCTTGTCCCAGCACACATCTTCTGAGCTCTCTTTTCAGGGATGTGTCCCAGAATTAAGGCAGTCCTCCAGCCAGCAAGCAGCAGAGCCATGGCCCGTTTCAGTCCTGGGGAGCAGTGCTGCCACGGGCTCATGCCTGGCTCGTGCAGCGCTGCCTGTCACCCCCTGCCTAACGCCCACCATGGATGGCAGCCCAAGGAAAGGCTGACGTAGGGCCGTGGTGACACAGCCTGACTTCTTGCCCCCAGTGGCGCTCGATTTTGGGCCCGTCTCTGCCCACTCACCTGCTCCCCGTGCTCGCCAAGGAGCAGCAGAGACCGCCTGTGGAAGCACTGCCATAAGCAGCAGGAGGAGGACAAGGCTGGCAGAGGGCATGGCCTTCTGCACCTGTGCCATGTTGCCACCACTGCCGCTGCAGCCACAGCAAGTGCTGCTGTTGGGGCAGGCGCACAGCAATGCCTGTGTCATGAGCAGCAGTCACAGCTGGGCCTTGTGACGTCATGGCTCAGCGCAGGCATACAGTGGGGCACTGTGAGCTCACAGTCCCGTGAGGCCGGGTGGAAGCTCTTGTGATGCACTGCACCAGGGCTGCCTGGGGCCGCTGCTTCCATCATAGAATCACGGAATCATGGGGTGTCTCGCTTTTCACTGCAGCATCTCTCCTAAGGCTACAAATACACATGCTTTGAACAAAAAAGTTGCATTTGCCCAATAGCTTGTGTGGATGCCATATCCTCACACATACCTCATATACCTCAACGGCAGCGAGCACCAACTGTTGAGTCACACCTCTTCCCATATCAAGCCTCCCCAGCACTTTGCAGTTGTGCCGGGAGCTTTGGTGACCGTCCAGTTAGACAAGCAAGCTGAGGCTGGGACCAAGGAGGCCCTCCCCGGCGTGCAGCTCTCCCACTGCTTCCCTGGCCCCAAGTGCTGGCCCCAGCACTATGCACTCTATCCCAGTAGAAATGATCACAGCAGCAGCTTTTGGACACAGTGTCTTTATTTGTCAATAAGTGGGTCTTTCGAACAATCTGAGACTTGCCTGCACCACTTACAGTGGTACTGGCCGGAATTCTCAGGGAAATCCATAGAGTTATGTTTGCTGGTGGAAGAGTCACTGTCGGTGGGAGAACTCCTGGACTCATATAAGATGAGCGAGAGAGAGTGTTCGATAAACCAGAGGCCTCACACTAATGCTGAAGGCGAAACGGCAGCGAGCACCCACTGCTGAGTCGATCCCAAAGGAAAGAGAGCATCCTGTGACCGCAGACAGTTTTTATCTTTCCCTCTGAGTGGAAATAACGTAAAAATACAAAGCATCTCACAGCCCTCTGGGGAATGTATTTCTTCTTCTTATCTTCTGAGACGGTTATACCCATAACTATCGATGATCCATGGAGCTGGAGCATTAACACTAACTCTCAGTGCACTACATGATGTTATGATGTGGAATGCCAATGCCAAAAATCATAAAACCATGACAATGTCCTGGGGCAACGAAGGAGAGAAAAGTTGCAGCTCAATGGCCGGAGAACACTCTTTTGTGTGGTACTCATCTCCGGGAGGTGTGGGGTGGGTGAGATTGCCATCTCAGGAGATGCTTGCCTGGCATCCTAGCACGGGATTTGTCACGTAGGCAGGAAAAACGGAGGATAAAAGATGGATCGACCATCATGAGCAGAGGTGTTCTACCATCTGAACCCTCCCGAGCTGATCACTGTTTGCTGCTTCCCGGAGAGTCCTTCTCTTAGGAGAGACCACAGGAGCTGATCACTGTTTGCTGCTGCCCCTCCCGGTGCTGACCCCGCGCTGCTTCTCCAGTGCTGGCTGACGCTGTTCCTGTGCTGACCCGGTGCCTTGTCTCCAGGACAACTGCTTGCTGCTCAGGGCTGCCTGTCCCTGCTGCTGTTCTCCCCGCTTCTGCCACCCCTGCTCTTCTGCCATGGACCATCAGAGTCGCTTGCAACCGGACCACCCCTAGGATCCTGGCTGGTGACTTTCCCTGCGTTGTACAGATCCTTGCTTCTTTCCCATCTCTCTCCTTCCCTTCCCCATCACCCTTATCGTAACAGTGTCCGCCTTCCCCATCTCCCTGGTCAATATTTGTAAGAAACTGGTCGGACCAACATTTGAACCGTTGCTTCTTAATCTCACGCTGGGTATACATATAATCAAAGAATCTCGTCTCCCTCCTTTATATTGGAGCGTGACATCTGTCCACAGGAAGGCACCAAACAACACCCTCAAACCCCAACTATTTATCCCCCTGTTGGGCGTAAATGATGAGGTGTTCTACAAGCAACTAGTAGATGTTGCATGATGGCCAGCACTTGTTCTCATGGGGGACCTCAACTTCCCTGATATATGCTGGAAATATAATACTGCACAGAGGAAGCTGTCCATGAGATTTCTAGAGTGTGTGGAAGATAGCTTCCTGACACAGCTGGTGCAAGAACCTACAAGTGGAGGTGCCTTGCTAGACCAGCTCTTCACTAACAGAGAAGGACTAGCAGGAGACGTGAAGGCTGGGGATTGTCTCGGCCAGAGTGACCATGAAATGGTAGGGTTTGCTATTCTTGGTGATGACAAGAGGGTGACTAGCAAAACTGCTACCTTGGACTTCCGGAGGGCAGACTTTGACCTGTTCCAGACGCTAGTTGCTAGGGTCCCTTGGGGCACACTCCTGAGGGGTAAAGGGGTCCAGGAAGCCCGGGTCTTCCTCAAGATGGAAATCCTAAAGGCACAGGTGCAGGCTGTCCCTGAGTCCTGTAAGTCGAGCCGGATAGGAAGAAGACCAGTGTGGATGAACCGGGATCTTTCGTTGAGACTCTGGGAGAAAAAGAGAGTCTATGTCCTCTGGAAGATGGGACAGGCTACTTGGGGAGACTACAGGGAACTTGCCAAGATTTGCAGGCTGGAAGTTAGAAATGCAAAAGCCCAGCTCGAACTTAGACTGGCTACTGCAGTAAAGGAGAGCAAAAAATCCATTTACAAATACATTAACAGTAAAAGAAGAACTAAGGAGAATTTCCCTACTTTACTTGATGCGGCAGGGAATGTAACCACAGAGGTTAAGGAAAAGGCTGAGGTTCTCAATGCCTTCTTCACATCTGTCTTTAATAGAAAGATCAGTTATCTTCAGGATTCTTTTTGCTCTGACCTGGAAGTCTGGGATGAAGCGCATAATACACCCCCTGTGATCCCAGCAGAGACAGTCAGAGACCTGCTCCTCCATCTGAACTGCCACAAGTCCATGGGACCAGATGGGATCCACCCAAGGGTGCTGAGGGAGCTGGCAGAGGCGATTGCCAAGCCACTTTCTGCCATCTTATCAGCATTCCTGGTCATCCGGAGAGGTCCCGCAAGATTGGAGGCTTGCCGATGTGACACCCATCTACAAGAAAGGTCATAAGAGGATCAGACCCAGCCAGCACGGGTTCACAAAGGGCAGGTCATGCTTGTCCAACCACATCTCCTTCTACGACTGGGCGACCAGACTGTTAGATGAGGGAAAGGCTGTTGATGTAGTCTACCTGGACTTCAGCAAAGCCTTTGGCACGGTCTCCCACAGTATTCTCCTGGGGAAACTGGCAGCCCGTGGTGTGGACAGGTTCACTCTTCTTTGGGTTGAGAATTGGTAGAGGGCCGTGCCCAGCAGGTAGTGGTTAATGGAGTTAAGTCCAGCTGGTGTCCCGTTACGAGTGGTGTCCCCCAAGGGTCGGTATTTGGGTCCATCTTGTTTCATATCTTTATTGATGACCTAGATGAGGGGATTGAGTGTTCCCTCAGTAAGTTTGCGGATGACACCAAGTTGGGAGGATGTCAATCTGCCTGAGGGTAGGGAGACCCTTCAGCGGGATCTGGATAGGCTGAACAGCTGGGCTGAGGTCAGTGGGATAAGGTTCGATAAGGCCAAGTGCCGGGTCCTGCACTTTGGCCACAATAACCCCATGCAGTGCTATAGGCTTGGGGCAGAATGGCTTCTTCAGACCGTATAGAGGAAAAGGACCTGGGGGTGTTGGTTGATGCTCAGCTCAACATGAGCCGGCAGTGTGCCCAGGTGGCCAAGAAAGCCAATGGCATCCTGGCCTGTATTAGAAATAGTGTAGCCAGCAGGAGCAGGGAGGTGATCATCCCCCTGTACTCAGCTCTGGTGCGGCCGCACCTCAAGTACTGTGTTCAGTTTGGGGCCCCTCACTACAAGAGAGACATCGAGGCCCTGGAGCATGTTCAGAGAAGGGCAACAAAACTGGTGAGGGGTCTGGAGCACAAGTCTTACGAGGAGCGGCTGAGGGAGCTGGGATTGTTTAGCCTGGAGAAAAGGAGGCTCAGAGGAGACCTCATCGCACTCTACCACTTCCTGAAGGAGTGCTGCAATGAAGGGACGGGAACCCAGCTTGATGCAAGCTCATGTTCGATTTATTAAGCAACAACTCAAAGCTTATATACACAGAAAGGCTGCATGTGTTAAGATCTGACTGGGAGAAGGTTACATTCCTTAAGATAAAACATTTTAACAATACAAGGCACTCTTAATCATCTGAATAAAACAGTTCCCGATCGCTTCCCGTTGCTATATCCTGTTCGTCCATTTCTTTACATTCCTTGAATGTGGTTATCTTGATCTTGTCAGCCTGCATCCAAGGCTTGTGATCCAATTCTTGCATAGCCAGCAGCTCAGTCTGGCTAGAACTCTTGCCATTATCCACAAAGGGGGGCTGTGGTGAGGAGGGGGTCTGCCTCTTCTCCCCAGGACGAGAGGGAATGGCCACAAGTTGCGCCGGAGAAGATTGAGATTAGATTTCAGGAAAATTTTTTTCTCTGAAAGAGTGTTCAGGCACTGGAATGGCCTGCTTAGGGAGGTGCTTGAGGCACCATCCCTAGCGCTGTTCAAGAAGAGTTTAGATGAGGTGCTAAGGGATTTGATTTAGTAGCTTAGTGGGTAGGGATGGTGATGGGAGGATGGTTGGACTAGATGAATTTGTAGGTCCTCTCCAACGCAATGAATCTATGAATCTAAACACATGAGAGGCAAAGGGAAGCCTTGCCAGAGTCCTCGGCAGTGCTGAGTGTGCCCTGACTTGGGACAGCAGCTCAGAAGAGCTCAAGGACACGCCTCTTCCCATATCAAGCCTCCCCAGCACTTTGCAGTTATGCCGGGAGCTTTGGTGACCGTCCAGTTAGACAAGCAAGATGAGGCTGGGACCAAGGAGGCCCTCCCTGGCATGAAGGTCTTGCTAATGATCTGAGACTTGCTGGCACCAGCTACAGAGTCATTGCCTGGAATCCATAGAGTCATGGCTGCTGTCGGAAGAGTCACTGTCAGTGGGAGAACTCCAGGACTGGTGGGAGGGGTATGTCCAGGGTTTGCTCCACTGTGACCCAAATTCTTCATCAAAAAATGGCCTGATGATGTTGTTACTTTTCTGGGCATGCACATTCTCCTCTGTAGCCTCTCCCAGCTCTGCTCTGCTTTCATCTCCACCCAAGTTGGTGCCTGGACGATCCGGTCCTGATGCTGCCTGTTCCCTCTTGCGTGCTCTGTGGGAATAAGTTTGCAGTACTCACTGATAGGAACCGAGGGGACACTTGAAAGACCTCACAACGTAAATCCTGGCAGTGTACTGCCAGCAGCTGATTTGGCTGTCCAGGATCCTGGCAGCACAAATGCTTTGTTACCAAATGCAGCGTTAGTGTTACGGGGAAAAGACAACTCACGGATTTTGCCTCCACGTCCATAGCATAACAATAAAGCTCAGCAACAGCATGGTCAGCTGTATGGCCAGCAGCACAGAAAGGACCACTTTCATCACAGGGATGTGCACTTTTGGCAGCTCTTTGCCAACAGGAGCTGTGGTGGTATTCCCAGCATCCACCCCTGGGGAAGAAAAGAGACAATGCCGCAGGTTACCGTCATCAGCACTGCGGATAATCTCTCAGTGTGCTTCATGGACCCAAGAGTTGTCCATTTTCATCAGTGGGCAGCTCTTTCTCTCTTGCCTGGCCACCAGAGGACAAGGAGGATTGCTTCCTCTTCTCCTTGGCTGGGGAGAGGCAGCGCCGGCTCTGCCCATGTCTTGCTCAGGGTCGAGGGCCGGGGCTCTGCTCTGGGGTCTGGGCTTTCACCGTGGGGAGCCCAGAAACCCGCAGAAACCCTCACACTCTCCCCAGCACACAAGCCCCGATGTCTCCCTCAGGATATCCCCCAGGCTCAAGGTCAAGCTCCAGCCAGCACAAGCAGAGCTGGAGCCAGCCCAGGGGGAGAAACACTCCTGCAGGCTCCTGCCTCCCCGGCTCCTGGCCTGCGGGAGGCTTCTTTTACAGCACGGGCTCTGTGTGTACATGCCTGGGTATAGCTGCTGGCGTGCTGTGCCAGAGCAGGCAGGAAGAGCCTGCTGGCACGAAGTGATTCTGCTCTGTGACAGCGGATGACTGCTGGACAGAAATTACCTGGCAAAACAGTTCCTTGCACATCGTTGTCAGACACCGGCTGTGTGTCACCGCTGCCTTCCTGCAAAGGCTCCTGCTGCACAGTCTCTTCCTCTGTCCCATCAGTCCCACCATGGTCCGCATTCTCAATGTCCCGCAAGAATTTCTTTAAGATCTCAGATGACCTCTGGATGGATTCCTCTATTGTAGATTCATCCTTTCCAGGGGCAGCTGGATCACCTTCACCTCCAGCCACACCTGCACACAAACAGCACAGAGCGACTCTCTGTCAATGATCTTCCAGTCAGAATGATGCAGTGAAAACAGGGGGTTCCTCCATGACACTACTCTCTCCCTTCCACACAGGAGCTGCTTGGAAACAGTTCCTGGGTGACCGCAGGGCACACAGACACAGCCGTAAGCAAGGGCAGAGGAGAAACTTTCCCATTGCACGTAGTGACCTCTCTCCCCCTTGGTAACCTGCAGTGACTGCAAGGGGCTCAGGTACTGACACGCAACCCAGGCGTGGGACAAAAGAGCCAGAGTTGCAGAGAGGCCAGGAGAGAGGTTGGCTGGCATTCAGCAGCTTTCAGAAGGCTTTCTCCAGGCCGTGTGAAGGAACCTGTAGACACCCTATAAAAGAATATTAGGCCCCTCTAGGTGTTCCTTCTGTCAGAACCTCTGAGACACAGACAGCAAGCCAGCTCGATGCTGGCAGTACGCAGCAGCCCAGAAACAGTGAGGGCCCATGCTTTTCATGGAGAAGAACACCCTGGCCAGTGGAGGCCGGAACCCTTGCCGAACTGTCTCCACCAAGGATGGACACATGTCAGTGAAATGAAGACTGGTGTCTTACCTCCGGCGTCCAAACCAGGCTCGGGGACAGGACTGTGCTGCTCAGAATGACCAAGAGGACCTGCAGGGACAAGTGTGATCAGGCACCGGTGAGGAGAGCTTCCTCTGCGTGTCGGGGCCCACTTTTTCCTCAGTGAGCTGCAGGGTCCAGAGGAGGGTCAGAGAAGGTCGTGGCCCAAATGGGAAGGTGTGGGTTCTCTCAGCTGAACAGGGGCTGGGGTAATGTTCCCACTGAAATGTGGCAGCTAAGTACCCAAATACTCCTGAGTGACATGTGCAAGTCCTCCAAGGTACAAGCAGATTAGGAAGACCTTGGGAGGTTCCGATGTAAAGTTACAAACTACCGGGGCACACATTTTTTGGCCTTCACGAAAATAAATTCTCGCAACTTACCTCTGGGTTGACCCCAAGACACAAAATCTCGATCCAAACCATCATCTGAATTGGGCACACCAATGCCATCATCTAGAATCAAGAAGAGCGGAGGAGAGAATTCACTTTCCATGTTGTGATCTTCTCCCTTAGTAAATGGAGCTGGGTCAGGTAATGGGGCGCGAGAAAGATGCAGGTAATGACTGGCACAGTTGCGGAGTGGCCACGATGAGCTGTTGGCTGCCACCTGGCAGCTTACAAAGTATTCTCTCCACACCATGCGCTACACCCCTGATGAACCGCTTGGCCAAGGATACATCCCCATGGGACTTCAGCGGACATCTCTGGTGCACACAAAGGAAAGTCACACTGAAGCACCAGAGGAAATCATGCCTGTCTCTTCCTCTGGGCTGTGTGCTGGGGCTGTGTTGGAAACTGGGATTCCTGTATGGGGAGTACCACGAGGCTGGAGCACAAATGCTCACGCTTGTCCCAGCATACATCTTCTGAGCTCTGTTTTCAGGGACGTGTCCCAGGATGAAGGCAGTCTTCCAGCCAGCAAGCAGCAGAGCCATGGCCCGTTTCAGTCCCGGGGAGCAGTGCTGCCACGGGCTCTTGCCTGGCTCATGCAGCGCTGCCTGTCACCCCCTGCCTAACGCCCACCATGGAAGGCAGCCAAGGGAAAGTGATTCTGCTCTGTGACAGTGGATGACCGCTGGACAGAAATTACCTGGCAAAACAGTACTTTGCACTGCCTGTGTATCATTGTCAGACACCAGCGGTGTGTCACCGCTGCCTTCCTGCAAAGGCTCCTGCTGCACAGTCTCTTCCTCTGTCCCATCAGTCCCACCATGGTCCGCATTCTCAATGTCCCGCAAGAATTTCTTTAAGATCTCAGATGACCTCTGGATGGATTCCTCTATTGTAGATTCATCCTTTCCAGGGGCAGCTGGATCACCTTCACCTCCAGTCACACCTGCACACAAAAACCACAGAGTGACTCTCCGTGAACGTTTTTCCAGTCAGAATGATGCAGTGAAAACAGGGGGATCCTCCATGACACTACTCTCTCCCTTCCACACAGGAGCTGCTTGGAAACAGTT
The DNA here is from genome assembly GCA_023055505.1 of Callipepla californica brunnescens. Taxonomy (NCBI): domain Eukaryota; kingdom Metazoa; phylum Chordata; class Aves; order Galliformes; family Odontophoridae; genus Callipepla; species Callipepla californica. The sequence continues at coordinate 11,776,394 of JALIRH010000024.1, read as the reverse complement.
CCTGGGTGACTGCAGGGCACACAGACACAGCCGTAAGCAAGGGCAGAGGAGAAACTTTCCCATTGCACATAGTGACCTCTCTCCCCCTTGGTAACCTGCACTGACTGCAAGGGGCTCAGGTACTGACACGCAACCCAGGCGTGGGACAAAAGAGCCAGAGTTGCAGAGAGGCCAGGAGAGCGGTTGGCTGGCATTCAGCAGCTTTCAGAAGGCTTTCTCCAAGCCATGTGAAGGAACCTGTAGACACCCTATAAAAGAATATTAGGCCCCTCTAGGTGTTCCTTCTGTCAGAACCTCTGAGACACAGACAGCAAGCCAGCTCGATGCTGGCAGTACGCAGCAGCCCAGAAACAGTGAGGGCCCATGCTTTTCATGGAGAAGAACCCCCTGGCCAGTGGAGGCCGGAACCCTTGCCGAACTGTCTCCACCAAGGATGGACACATGTCAGTGAAATGAAGACTGGTGTCTTACCTCCGGCGTCCAAACCAGGCTCGGGGACAGGACTGTGCTGCTCAGAATGACCAAGAGGACCTGCAGGGACAAGTGTGATCAGGCACCGGTGAGGAGAGCTTCCTCTGCGTGTCGGGGCCCACTTTTTCCTCAGTGAGCTGCAGGGTCCAGAGGAGGGTCAGAGAAGGTCGTGGCCCAAATGGGAAGGTGTGGGTTCTCTCAGCTGAACAGGGGCAGGAGTAACGTTCCCACTGAAACGTGGCAGCTCTCTAAGTACCCAAATACTCCTGAGTGACCTGTGCAAGTCCTCCATGGCACGAGCAGATTAGGAAGACCTTGGGAGGTTCCGATGTAAAGTTACAAACTACCGGGGCACACATTTTTTGGCCTTCACGAAAACAAATTCTCACAACTTACCTCTGGGTTGACCCCAAGACATAAAATCTCGATCCGAACCATCATCTGAATTGGGCACACCAATGCCATCATCTAGAATCAAGAAGAGCGGAGGAGAGAATTCACTTTGCATCTTGTGATCTTCTCCCTTAGTAAATGGAGCTGGGTCAGGTAATGGGACGTGAGAAAGACTCAGGTAATGACTGGCACAGTTGTGGAGCAGCCACGATGAGCTGTCGGCTGCCACCGGGCAGCTTACAGAGTATTCACTCCACACCATGTGCTACACCCCTCACGGACCGCAAGGCCAAAGGTACATCCCCATGGGACTTCAGCGGACATCTCTGGTGCACACAAAGGAAAGTCACACTGAAGCACCAGAGGAAATCATGCCTATCTCTTCCTCTGGTCTGTTTGCTGGGGCTGTGTTGGAAACTGGGATTCCTGTATGGGGAGTACAAGGCTGGAGCACAAATGCTCACGCTTGTCCCAGCACACATCTTCTGAGCTCTGTTTTCAGGGACGTGTCCCAGGATGAAGGCAGTCCTCCAGCCAGCAAGCAGCAGAGCCATGGCCCGTTTCAGTCCTGGGGAGCAGTGCTGCCACGGGCTCTTGCCTGGCTCGTGCAGCGCTGCCTGTCACCCCCTGCCTAACGCCCACCATGGAAGGCAGCCCAAGGAAAGGCTGACGTAGGGCCGTGGTGACACAGTCTGACTTCTTGCCCCCAGTGGCGCACGGTTTTGGGTCCGTCTCTGCCCACTCACCTGCTCCCCGTGCTCGCCAAGGAGCAGCAGAGACCGCCTGTGGAAGCACTGCCATAAGCAGCAGGAGGACAAGGCTGGCAGAGGGCATGGCCTTCTGCACCTGTGCCATGTTGCCACCACTGCCGCTGCAGCCACAGCAAGTGCTCCTGTAGGGGCAGGCGCACAGCAATGCCTGTGTCATGAGCAGCAGTCACAGCTGGGCCTTGTGACGTCATGGCTCAGCGCAGGCATACAGTGGGGCACTGTGAGATCACAGTCCCGTGAGGCCGGGTGGAAACTCTTGTGATGCGCTGCACCAGGGCTGCCTGGGGCCGCTGCTTCCATCATAGAATCACGGAATCATGGGGTGTCTCGCTTTTCACTGCAGCATCTCTCCTAAGGCTACAAATACACATGCTTTGAACAGAAAAGTTGCATTTGCCCAATAGCTTGTGTGGATGCCATATCTCACACATACCTCATATACCTCAACGGCAGCGAGCACCAACTGTTGAGTCACACCTCTTCCCATATCAAGCCTCCACAGCACTTTGCAGTTATGCCGGGAGCTTTGGTGACCGTCCAGTTAGACAAGCAAGCTGAGGCTGGGACCAAGGAGGCCCTCCCCGGCATGCAGCTCTCCCACTGCTTCCCTGGCCCCAAGTGCTGGCCCCAGCACTATGCACTCTATCCCAGTGGAAATGGTCACAGCAGCAGCTTTTGGACACAGTGTCTTTATTTGCCAATAAGTGGGTCTTTTGAACGATCTGAGACTTGCCTGCACCACTTACAGTGGTACTGGCCGGAATTCTCAGGCAAATCCATAGAGCTATGTTTGCTGGTGGAAGAGTCACTGTCGGTGGGAGAACTCCTGGACTCATATAAAATGAGCGAGAGAGAGTGTTCGATAAACCAGAGGCCTCACACTAATGCTGAAGGGGATTCAGCAGCAAGCACCCACTGCTGAGTCGATCCCAAAGGAAAGAGAGCATCCTGTGACCGCAGACAGTTTTTATCTTTCCCTCTGAGTGGAAATAACGTAAAAATACAAAGCATCTCACAGCCCTCTGGGGAATGGAGTTCTTCTTCTTATCTTCTGAGACGGGTATACCCATAACTATCGACGATCCATGGAGCTGGAGCATTAACACTTTAACTCTCAGTGCACTACATGATGTTATGATGTGGAATACCAATGCCAAAAATCATAAAACCATGACAATGTCCTGGGGCAACGAAGGAGAGAAAAGTGTCAGCTCAATGGCCAGAGAACACTCTTTTGTGTGGTACTCATCTCCGGGAGGTGTGGGGTGGGTGAGATTGCCATCTCAGGAGATGCTTGCCTGGCATCCTAGCACGGGATTTGTCACGTAGGCAGGAAAAACGGAGGATAAAAGAGGGATCGACCATCATGAGCAGAGGTGTTCTACCATCTGAACCCTCACGAGCTGATCACTGTTTGCTGCTTCCTGGAGAGTCCTTCTCTTAGGAGAGACCACAGGAGCTGATCACTGTTTGCTGCTGCCCCTCCCGGTGCTGACCCCGCGCTACTTCTCCGGTGCTGGCTGACGCTGTTCCTGTGCTGACCCAGTGCCTTGTCTCCGGGACAACTGCTTGCTGCTCAGGGCTGCCTGTCCCTGCTGCTGTTCTCCCCGCTTCTGCCACCCCTGCTCTTCTGCCACGGACCATCAGAGTCGCTTGCAACCGGACCACCCCTAGGATCCTGGCTGGCGACTTTCCCTGCGTTGTACAGATCCTTGCTTCTTTCCCATCTCTCACCTTCCCTTCCCCATCACCCTTATCGGTAACAGTGTCCGCCTTCCCCATCCCCCTGGTCAATATTTGTAAGAAACTGGTCGGACCAACATTTGAACCGTTGCTTCTTAGTCTCACGCTGGGTATACATATAATCAAAGAATCTCGTCTCCCTCCCTTATATTGGAGCATGACATCTGTTCACGGGAAGGCACCAAACAACACCCTCAAACCCCAACTGTTTCTCTCTCTCTTGGTCGTAAATACATGAGAGGCGGAGGGAAGCCTCGCCAGAGTCCTTGACAGTGCTGAGTGTGCCCTGATTTGGAGCAGTTGCTCAGAAGAGCTCAAGGACACACCTCTTCCCATATCAAGCCTCCCCAGCACTTTGCAGTTGTGCCGGGAGCTTTGGTGACTGTCCAGTTAGACAAGCAAGCTGAGGCTCAGACCAAGGAGGCCCTCCCCGGCGCGCAGCTCTCCCACTGCTTCCCTGGCCCCAAGTGCTGGCCCCAGCACTCTGCACTCTATCCCAGTGGAAATGATCACAGCAGCAGCTTTTGGACACAGTGTCTTTATTTGCCAATAAGTGGGTCTTTCGAACAATCTGAGACTTCCCTGTACCACTTACAGTGGTACTGGCTGGAATTCTCAGGCAAATCCATAGAGTCATCTTCGCTGGTGGAGGAGTCACTGTCAGAGGGAGAACTCCAGGACTGGTGGGAGGGGTATGTCCAGGGTCTCCTCCACACTGACCCAAATTCTTTATCAAAAAATGGCCTGAAGATGTTGTTACTTTTCTGAGCATGCTCATTCTCCTCTGTAGCCTCTCCGAGATCTGCTCTGCTTTCATCTCCACTCAAGTTGGAGCCTGGACGATCCAGATCTGGTGCTGCCCGTTCCCTCTTGCGTGCTCTGTGGGAATAAGTTTGCAGTACTCACTGATAGGAACCGAGGGGACACTTGAAAGACCTCGAACCGTAAATCCTGGCAGTGTACTGCCAGCAGCTGATTTGGCTGTCCAGGATCCTGGCAGCACAAATGCTTTGTTACCAAACGCAGCGATAGTGTTACGGGGAAAAGACAACTCACGGATTTTGCCTCCACATCCATAGCATAACAATATAGCTCAGCACCATCATGGTCAGCTGTATGGCCAGCAGCACAGAAAGGACCACTTTCATCACAGGGATGTGCAGTTTTGCTTTGCCAACAGGAGCTGTGGTGGTATTCCCAGCATCCACCCCTGGGGAAGAAAAGAGACAATGCCGCAGGTTACCGTCATCAGCACTGCGGATAATCTCTCAGTGTGCTTCATGGACCCAAGAGTTGTCCTTTTTCATCAGTGGGTCGATCTTTCTCTCTTTTCTGGCCACCAGAGGACAAGGAGGATTGCTTCCACTTCTCCTTGTCTGGGGAGAGGCAGCGCCGGCTCTGCCCATGTCTTGCTCAGGGTTGAGGGCTGGGGCTCTGCTCTGGGGTCTGGGCTTTCACCGTGGGGAGCCCAGAAACCCGCAGAAACCCTCACACTCTCCCCAGCACACAAGCCCCGATGTCTCCCTCAGGATATCCCCCAGGCTCAAGGTCGAGCTCCAGCCAGCACAAGCAGAGCTGGAGCCAGCCCAGGGAGAGAAACACTCCTGCAGGGTCCTGCCTCCCCGGCTCCTGGCCTGCGGGAGGCTTCTTTTACAGCACAGGCTCTGTGTGAACATGCCCAGGTATAGCTGCTGGCGTGCTGTGCCAGAGCAGGCAGGAAGAGCCTGCTGGCACGAAGTGATTCTGCTCTGTGACAGCGGATGACTGCTGGACAGAAATTACCTGGCAAACCAGTTCCCTTGCACTGCCTGTGTTTCGTTGCCAGACACCGGCTGTGTGTCACCGCTGCCTTCCTGCAATAGCTTCTGCTGCACAGTCTCTTCCTCAGTCCCATCAGTCACACCACGCTCTTCATTATCAATGTCCCGCAAGAATTTCATTAAGATCTCAGATGACCTCCGCACTAATTCCTCCATTTTCGATGCATCCTTTCGACGGGCAGCTGGATCACCTTCACCTCCTGTCACACCTGCACACAAACAGCACAGAGCGACTCTCTGTCAGCGTTCTTCCAGTGAAAATGATGCAGTGAAAACAGGGGGATCCTCCATGACACTACTCTCTCCCTTCCACACAGGAGCTGCTTGGAAACAGTTCCTGGGTGACCGCAGGGCACACAGACACAGCTGTAAGCAAGGGCACATGAGAAACTTTCCCATTGCACGTGGCAACCTCTCTCCCCCTTGGTAACCTGCAGTGACTGCAAGGGGCTCAGGTACTGACACGCAACCCAGGCGTGGGACAAAAGAGCCTAAGTTGCAGAGAGGCCAGGAGAGCGGTTAGCTGGCATTCAGCAGCTTTCAGAAGGCTTTCTCCAGGCCATGTGAAGGAACTTGTAGACACCCCGTAAAAGAATATTGGGCCCCTTGAGGTTTTCTTACCTCCAGCGTCCAACCCAGGCTCGGGGACAGGACTGTGCTGCTCAGAATGACCAAGAGGACCTGCAGGGACAAGTGTGATCAGGCACCGGTGAGGAGAGCTTCCTCTGCGTGTCGGGGCCCACTTTTTCCTCAGTGAGCTGCAGGGTCCAGAGGAGGGTCAGAGAAGGACGTGGCTCAAATGGGAAGGTGTGGGTTCTCTCAGCTGAACAGGGGCAGGGGTAACGTGTTGCCTAGTTCTCGCGCCTAGGTTACTTTCCGTGAGAAAGACGCAGGTAATGACTGGCACAGTTGTGGAGCGGCCACGATGAGCTGTTGGCTGCCACCTGGCAGCTTATTAAGTATTCTCTCCACACCATGTACTATACCCCTCACAGAACGCATGGCCAAAGATACATCCCGATGGGGACTTTCTTCAATGGACATCTCCGGTGCACACAAAGGAAAGTCACAGTGAGGCACCAGAGGAAATCACGCCTGTCTCTTCCTCTGGGCTGTGTGCTGGGGCTTTGTGTTGGAGACTGGGATTCCTGTATGGGGAGTACCACGAGGCTGGAGCACAAATGCTCACGCTTGTCCCAGCACACATCTTCTGAGCTCTCTTTTCAGGGATGTGTCCCAGGATGAAGGCAGTCCTCCAGCCAGCAAGCAGCAGAGCCATGGCCCGTTTCAGTCCTGGGGAGCAGTGCTGCCACGGGCTCTTGCCTGGCTCGTGCAGCGCTGCCTGTCACCCCCTGCCTAACGCCCACCTTGGAAGGCAGCCCAAGGAAAGGCTGACGTAGGGCTGTGGTGACACAGCCTGACTTCTTGCCCCCAGTGGTGCTTGATTTTGAGCCCGTCTCTGCCCACTCACCTGCTCCCTGTGCTCGCCAAGGAGCAGCAGAGACCGCCTGTGGAAGCACAGCAATAAGCAGCAGGAGGAGGACAAGGCGGGCAGAGGGCACGGCCTTCTGCACCAGGGCCATGTTGTGCCTCTGCCGCTGCAGCCACAGCAAGTGCTCCTGTTGGGGCAGGCGCACAGCAATGCCTGTGACATGAGCAGCAGTCACAGCTGGGCCTTGTGACTGAGGTCATGGCTCAGCGCAGGCATACAGTGTAGCACCATGAGATCACAGTCCCGTGAGGCCGGGTGGAAGCTCTTGTGATGCGCTGCACCAGGGCTGCCTGCCTGGGGCCGCTGCTTCCATCATAGAATCACGGAATCATGGGGTGTCTCGCTTTTCACTGCAGCATCTCTCCTAAGGCTACAAATACACACGCTTTGAACAGAAAAGTTGCATTTGCCCAATAGCTTGTGTGGATGCCATATCCTCACACATACCTCATATACCTCACATGAAAAAGCAAGTGTCAGGATTCCTGGTGTCGGCAGTTCTCCGTGTTCCTGCCTTGTTAGAGGCACTGCACCTCACCACGAGCCATCTGCATGCACCCACCCGAACAGCGGGCAGAAGGGAGCTCCAGAGCAGATGGACATGGTGCACGTGGCACTTTGTGCAGCAGAGGCATCTTGCGGGGTTCCAAGAAGGGCCCGGGTCTGTGCTGCGGGCAGAACAAACCCATTCACCCAGGCTGACTGTGCCCTGGGCAACACCGCAGCTTCTATGTGAGCCACTGAATCTCCTCGTTTTAAACAAGGGTCAGGATCTCAAGAGATTCCAGACAAGTGCTGTGATCGTGGGGTTAGAGGCCTAGAGGCAGCCTCTCTCCGTAGATTGGGAAGCTGAGGGAGCCAAATCTCTGGCATCTGTTGTAAGAGGTCAGAAGAGCTCAAGAACACACCTCTTCCCATATCAAGCCTCCCCAGCACTTTGCACTTGTGCCGGGAGCTTTGGTGACCGTCCAGTGAGACAAGCAAGCTGAGGCTGGGACCATGGAGGCCCTCCCAGGCATGCAGCTCTCCCACTGCTTCCCTGGCCCCAAGTGCTGGCCCCAGCACTATGCACTCTATCCCAGTGGAAATGATCACAGCAGCAGCTTTTGGACACAGTGTCTTTATTTGCCAATAAGTGGGTCTTTCGAACAATCTGAGACTTGCCTGCACCACTTACAGTGGTACTGGCCAGAATTCTCAGGGAAATCCATAGAGTTAAGTTTGCAGGTGGAAGAGTCACTGTCGGTGGGAGAACTCCTGGACTGGTGGGAGGGGTATGTCCAGGTTCTGCTCCACAGTGACCCAAATTCTTCATCAAAAAATGGCCTTGAGCTGTTGTTGCTTTTCTGGGCATGCACATTCTCCTCTGTAGCCTCTCCCAGCTCTGCTCTGCCTTCGTCTCCACCCAAGTTGGTGCCTGGACGATCCGATCCTGCTGCTGCCAATTCCCTGTTCTCTGTGGGAAAGAGTTTGCAGTACTCACTGATAGGAACCGAGGGGACACTTGAAAGACCTCACAACGTAAATCCTGGCAGTGTACTGCCAGCAGCTGATTTGGCTGTCCAGGATCCTGTCAGCACAAATGCTTTGTTACCAAACGCAGCGATAGTGTTATGGGGAAAAGACAACTCACGGCTTTTGCCTCCACATCCATAGCATAAGAATAAAGCTCAGCACCATCATGGTCAGCTGTATGGCCAGCAGCACAGCCAGGACCACTTTCATCACAGGGATGTGCACTTTTGGCAGCTCTTTGCCAACAGGAGCTGTGGTGGTATTCCCAGCATCCACCCCTGGGGAAGAAAAGAGACAATGCCGCAGGTTACTGTCATCAGCACTGCGGATAATCTCTCAGTGTGCTTCATGGACCCAAGAGTTGTCCTTTTTCATCGGTGGACAGCTCTTTCTCTCTTTCCTAGCCACCAGAGGACAAGGAGGATTGCTTCCTCTTCTCCTTGGCTGGGGAGAGGCAGCGCCGGCTCTGCCCATGTCTTGCTCAGGGTCGAGGGCCAAGGCTCTGCTCTGGGGTCTGGGCTTTCACCGTGGGGAGCCCAGAAACCCGCAGAAACCCTCACACTCTCCCCAGCACACAAGCCCCGATGTCTCCCTCAGGATATCCCCCAGGCTCAAGGTCGAGCTCCAGCCAGCACAAGCAGAGCTGGAGCCAGCCAAGGGAGAGAAACACTCCTGCAGTCTCCTGCCACACAGGCCCCGGTTCCTGGCCTGCGGGAGGCTTCTTTTACAGCACGGGCTCTGTGTGAACATGCCCAGGTTTGGCTGCCGGTCTGCTGTGCCAGAGCAGGCAGGAAGAGCCTGCTGGCACACAGTGATTCTGCTCCGTGACAGCGGATGACTGCTGGACAGAAATTACCTGGCAAACCAGTTCCTTGCACTGCCTGTGTTCTGTTGTCAGACACCGGCTGTGTGTCACCGCTGCCTTCCTGCAGTGGCTCCTGCTGCACGGTCTCTTCCTCAGCCCCGTTAGTCCCACCACGCTCTTCATTCTCAATGTCCCGCAAGAATTTCATTAAGATGTCAGATATCCTCCGCACTAATTCCACCATTTTTGATGCATCCTTTCGACGGGCAGCTGGATCACCTTCACCTCCAGCCACACCTGCACACAAACAGCACAGAGCGACTCTCTGTCAACGTTCTTCCAGTGAAAATGATGCAGTGAGAACAGGGGGATCCTCCATGACACTACTCTCTCCCTTCCACACAGGAGCTGCTTGGAAACAGTTCCTGGGTGACCGCAGGGCACACAGACACAGCTGTAAGCAAGAGCAGAGGAGAAACTTTCCCATTGCACGTAGTCATCTCTCTCCCCCTTGGTAACCTGCAGTGACTGCAAGGGGCTCAGGTACTGACACGCAACCCAGGCGTGGGACAAAAGAGCCTAAGTTGCAGAGGGGCCAGGAGAGCGGTTGGCTGGCATTCAGCAGCTTTCAGAAGGCTTTCTCCAGGCCGTGTGAAGGAACCTGTAGACACCCCATAAAAGAATATTAGGCCCCTCTAGGTGTTCCTACTGTCAGAACCTCTGAGACACAGACAGCAAGCCAGCTCGATGTTGGCAGCACGGAGCAGCCCAGAAACAGTGAGGGCCCATGCTTTTCATGGAGAAGAACCCCCTGGCCAGTGGAGGCCGGAACCCTTGCTGAACTGTCTCCACCAAGGATGAACACATGTCAGTGAAATGAGGACTGGTGTCTTACCTCCGGCGTCCAAACCAGGCTTGGGGACAGGACTGTGCCGCTCAGAATGACCAAGAGGACCTGCAGGGACAAGTGTGATCAGGCACCGGTGAGGAGAGCTTCCTCTGCGTGTCGGGGCCCACTTTTTCCTCAGTGAGCTGCAGGGTCCAGAGGAGGGTCAGAGAAGGTCGTGGCCCAAATGGGAAGGTGTGGATTCTCTCAGCTGAACAGGGGCAGGGGTAACGTGTTGCCTAGTTCTTGCGCCTAGGTTACTTTCCGCGAGAAAGACGCAGGTAATGACTGGCACAGTTGTGGAGCGGCCACAATGAGCTGTTGGCTGCCACCTGGCAGCTTACAAAGTATTCTCTCCACACCATGCGCTACACCCCTCACAGAACGCATGGCCAAAGATACATCCCCATGGGGACTTTCTTCAATGGACGTCTCCGGTGCACACAAAGGAAAGACACAGTGAAGCACCAGAGGAAATCACGCCTGTCTCTTCCTCTGGGCTGTGTGCTGGGGCTCTGTGTTGGAAACCGGGATTCCTGTATGGGGAGTACCACGAGGCTGGAGCACAAATGCTCACGCTTGTCCCAGCACACATCTTCTGAGCTCTCTTTTCAGGGATGTGTCCCAGAATTAAGGCAGTCCTCCAGCCAGCAAGCAGCAGAGCCATGGCCCGTTTCAGTCCTGGGGAGCAGTGCTGCCACGGGCTCATGCCTGGCTCGTGCAGCGCTGCCTGTCACCCCCTGCCTAACGCCCACCATGGATGGCAGCCCAAGGAAAGGCTGACGTAGGGCCGTGGTGACACAGCCTGACTTCTTGCCCCCAGTGGCGCTCGATTTTGGGCCCGTCTCTGCCCACTCACCTGCTCCCCGTGCTCGCCAAGGAGCAGCAGAGACCGCCTGTGGAAGCACTGCCATAAGCAGCAGGAGGAGGACAAGGCTGGCAGAGGGCATGGCCTTCTGCACCTGTGCCATGTTGCCACCACTGCCGCTGCAGCCACAGCAAGTGCTGCTGTTGGGGCAGGCGCACAGCAATGCCTGTGTCATGAGCAGCAGTCACAGCTGGGCCTTGTGACGTCATGGCTCAGCGCAGGCATACAGTGGGGCACTGTGAGCTCACAGTCCCGTGAGGCCGGGTGGAAGCTCTTGTGATGCACTGCACCAGGGCTGCCTGGGGCCGCTGCTTCCATCATAGAATCACGGAATCATGGGGTGTCTCGCTTTTCACTGCAGCATCTCTCCTAAGGCTACAAATACACATGCTTTGAACAAAAAAGTTGCATTTGCCCAATAGCTTGTGTGGATGCCATATCCTCACACATACCTCATATACCTCAACGGCAGCGAGCACCAACTGTTGAGTCACACCTCTTCCCATATCAAGCCTCCCCAGCACTTTGCAGTTGTGCCGGGAGCTTTGGTGACCGTCCAGTTAGACAAGCAAGCTGAGGCTGGGACCAAGGAGGCCCTCCCCGGCGTGCAGCTCTCCCACTGCTTCCCTGGCCCCAAGTGCTGGCCCCAGCACTATGCACTCTATCCCAGTAGAAATGATCACAGCAGCAGCTTTTGGACACAGTGTCTTTATTTGTCAATAAGTGGGTCTTTCGAACAATCTGAGACTTGCCTGCACCACTTACAGTGGTACTGGCCGGAATTCTCAGGGAAATCCATAGAGTTATGTTTGCTGGTGGAAGAGTCACTGTCGGTGGGAGAACTCCTGGACTCATATAAGATGAGCGAGAGAGAGTGTTCGATAAACCAGAGGCCTCACACTAATGCTGAAGGCGAAACGGCAGCGAGCACCCACTGCTGAGTCGATCCCAAAGGAAAGAGAGCATCCTGTGACCGCAGACAGTTTTTATCTTTCCCTCTGAGTGGAAATAACGTAAAAATACAAAGCATCTCACAGCCCTCTGGGGAATGTATTTCTTCTTCTTATCTTCTGAGACGGTTATACCCATAACTATCGATGATCCATGGAGCTGGAGCATTAACACTTTAACTCTCAGTGCACTACATGATGTTATGATGTGGAATGCCAATGCCAAAAATCATAAAACCATGACAATGTCCTGGGGCAACGAAGGAGAGAAAAGTTGCAGCTCAATGGCCGGAGAACACTCTTTTGTGTGGTACTCATCTCCGGGAGGTGTGGGGTGGGTGAGATTGCCATCTCAGGAGATGCTTGCCTGGCATCCTAGCACGGGATTTGTCACGTAGGCAGGAAAAACGGAGGATAAAAGATGGATCGACCATCATGAGCAGAGGTGTTCTACCATCTGAACCCTCCCGAGCTGATCACTGTTTGCTGCTTCCCGGAGAGTCCTTCTCTTAGGAGAGACCACAGGAGCTGATCACTGTTTGCTGCTGCCCCTCCCGGTGCTGACCCCGCGCTGCTTCTCCAGTGCTGGCTGACGCTGTTCCTGTGCTGACCCGGTGCCTTGTCTCCAGGACAACTGCTTGCTGCTCAGGGCTGCCTGTCCCTGCTGCTGTTCTCCCCGCTTCTGCCACCCCTGCTCTTCTGCCATGGACCATCAGAGTCGCTTGCAACCGGACCACCCCTAGGATCCTGGCTGGTGACTTTCCCTGTGTTGTACAGATCCTTGCTTCTTTCCCATCTCTCTCCTTCCCTTCCCCATCACCCTTATCGTAACAGTGTCCGCCTTCCCCATCTCCCTGGTCAATATTTGTAAGAAACTGGTCGGACCAACATTTGAACCGTTGCTTCTTAATCTCACGCTGGGTATACATATAATCAAAGAATCTCGTCTCCCTCCTTTATATTGGAGCGTGACATCTGTCCACAGGAAGGCACCAAACAACACCCTCAAACCCCAACTATTTATCCCCCTGTTGGGCGTAAATGATGAGGTGTTCTACAAGCAACTAGTAGATGTTGCATGATGGCCAGCACTTGTTCTCATGGGGGACCTCAACTTCCCTGATATATGCTGGAAATATAATACTGCACAGAGGAAGCTGTCCATGAGATTTCTAGAGTGTGTGGAAGATAGCTTCCTGACACAGCTGGTGCAAGAACCTACAAGTGGAGGTGCCTTGCTAGACCAGCTCTTCACTAACAGAGAAGGACTAGCAGGAGACGTGAAAGCTGGGGATTGTCTCGGCCAGAGTGACCATGAAATGGTAGGGTTTGCTATTCTTGGTGATGACAAGAGGGTGACTAGCAAAACTGCTACCTTGGGCTTCCGGAGGGCAGACTTTGACCTGTTCCAGACGCTAGTTGCTAGGGTCCCTTGGGACTCACTCCTGAGGGGTAAAGGGGTCCAGGAAGCCCGGGTCTTCCTCAAGATGGAAATCCTAAAGGCACAGGTGCAGGCTGTCCCTGAGTCCTGTAAGTCGAGCCGGATAGGAAGAAGACCAGTGTGGATGAACCGGGATCTTTCGTTGAGACTCTGGGAGAAAAAGAGAGTCTATGTCCTCTGGAAGATGGGACAGGCTACTTGGGGAGACTACAGGGAACTTGCCAAGATTTGCAGGCTGGAAGTTAGAAATGCAAAAGCCCAGCTCGAACTTAGACTGGCTACTGCAGTAAAGGAGAGCAAAAAATCCATTTACAAATACATTAACAGTAAAAGAAGAACTAAGGAGAATTTCCCTACTTTACTTGATGCGGCAGGGAATGTAACCACAGAGGTTAAGGAAAAGGCTGAGGTTCTCAATGCCTTCTTCACATCTGTCTTTAATAGAAAGATCAGTTATCTTCAGGATTCTTTTTGCTCTGACCTGGAAGTCTGGGATGAAGCGCATAATACACCCCCTGTGATCCCAGCAGAGACAGTCAGAGACCTGCTCCTCCATCTGAACTGCCACAAGTCCATGGGACCAGATGGGATCCACCCAAGGGTGCTGAGGGAGCTGGCAGAGGCGATTGCCAAGCCACTTTCTGCCATCTTATCAGCATTCCTGGTCATCCGGAGAGGTCCTGCAAGATTGGAGGCTTGCCGATGTGACACCCATCTACAAGAAAGGTCATAAGAGGATCAGACCCAGCCAGCACGGGTTCACAAAGGGCAGGTCATGCTTGTCCAACCACATCTCCTTCTACGACTGGGCGACCAGACTGTTAGATGAGGGAAAGGCTGTTGATGTAGTCTACCTGGACTTCAGCAAAGCCTTTGGCACGGTCTCCCACAGTATTCTCCTGGGGAAACTGGCAGCCCGTGGTGTGGACAGGTTCACTCTTCTTTGGGTTGAGAATTGGTAGAGGGCCGTGCCCAGCAGGTAGTGGTTAATGGAGTTAAGTCCAGCTGGTGTCCCGTTACGAGTGGTGTCCCCCAAGGGTCGGTATTTGGGTCCATCTTGTTTCATATCTTTATTGATGACCTAGATGAGGGGATTGAGTGTTCCCTCAGTAAGTTTGCGGATGACACCAAGTTGGGAGGATGTCAATCTGCCTGAGGGTAGGGAGACCCTTCAGCGGGATCTGGATAGGCTGAACAGCTGGGCTGAGGTCAGTGGGATAAGGTTCGATAAGGCCAAGTGCCGGGTCCTGCACTTTGGCCACAATAACCCCATGCAGTGCTATAGGCTTGGGGCAGAATGGCTTCTTCAGACCGTATAGAGGAAAAGGACCTGGGGGTGTTGGTTGATGCTCGGCTCAACATGAGCCGGCAGTGTGCCCAGGTGGCCAAGAAAGCCAATGGCATCCTGGCCTGTATTAGAAATAGTGTAGCCAGCAGGAGCAGGGAGGTGATCATCCCCCTGTACTCAGCTCTGGTGCGGCCGCACCTCAAGTACTGTGTTCAGTTTGGGGCCCCTCACTACAAGAGAGACATCGAGGCCCTGGAGCATGTTCAGAGAAGGGCAACAAAACTGGTGAGGGGTCTGGAGCACAAGTCTTACGAGGAGCGGCTGAGGGAGCTGGGATTGTTTAGCCTGGAGAAAAGGAGGCTCAGAGGAGACCTCATCGCACTCTACCACTTCCTGAAGGAGTGCTGCAATGAAGGGACGGGAACCCAGCTTGATGCAAGCTCATGTTCGATTTATTAAGCAACAACTCAAAGCTTATATACACAGAAAGGCTGCATGTGTTAAGATCTGACTGGGAGAAGGTTACATTCCTTAAGATAAAACATTTTAACAATACAAGGCACTCTTAATCATCTGAATAAAACAGTTCCCGATCGCTTCCCGTTGCTATATCCTGTTCGTCCATTTCTTTACATTCCTTGAATGTGGTTATCTTGATCTTGTCAGCCTGCATCCAAGGCTTGTGATCCAATTCTTGCATAGCCAGCAGCTCAGTCTGGCTAGCACTCTTGCCATTATCCACAAAGGGGGGCTGTGGTGAGGAGGGGGTCTGCCTCTTCTCCCCAGGACGAGAGGGAATGGCCACAAGTTGCGCCGGAGAAGATTGAGATTAGATTTCAGGAAAATTTTTTTCTCTGAAAGAGTGTTCAGGCACTGGAATGGCCTGCTTAGGGAGGTGCTTGAGGCACCATCCCTAGCGCTGTTCAAGAAGAGTTTAGATGAGGTGCTAAGGGATTTGATTTAGTAGCTTAGTGGGTAGGGATGGTGATGGGAGGATGGTTGGACTAGATGAATTTGTAGGTCCTCTCCAACGCAATGAATCTATGAATCTAAACACATGAGAGGCAAAGGGAAGCCTTGCCAGAGTCCTTGGCAGTGCTGAGTGTGCCCTGACTTGGGACAGCAGCTCAGAAGAGCTCAAGGACACGCCTCTTCCCATATCAAGCCTCCCCAGCACTTTGCAGTTATGCCGGGAGCTTTGGTGACCGTCCAGTTAGACAAGCAAGATGAGGCTGGGACCAAGGAGGCCCTCCCTGGCATGAAGGTCTTGCTAATGATCTGAGACTTGCTGGCACCAGCTACAGAGTCATTGCCTGGAATCCATAGAGTCATGGCTGCTGTCGGAAGAGTCACTGTCAGTGGGAGAACTCCAGGACTGGTGGGAGGGGTATGTCCAGGGTCTGCTCCACTGTGAATAAAATTCTTCATCAAAAAATGGCCTGGAGCTGTTGTTGCTTTTCTGGGCATGCACATTCTCCTCTGTAGCCTCTCCCAGCTCTGCTCTGCTTTCATCTCCACCCAAGTTGGTGCCTGGACGATCCGGTCCTGATGCTGCCTGTTCCCTCTTGCGTGCTCTGTGGGAATAAGTTTGCAGTACTCACTGATAGGAACCGAGGGGACACTTGAAAGACCTCACAACGTAAATCCTGGCAGTGTACTGCCAGCAGCTGATTTGGCTGTCCAGGATCCTGGCAGCACAAATGCTTTGTTACCAAACGCAGCGTTAGTGTTACGGGGAAAAGACAACTCACGGATTTTGCCTCCACGTCCATAGCATAACAATAAAGCTCAGCAACAGCATGGTCAGCTGTATGGCCAGCAGCACAGAAAGGACCACTTTCATCACAGGGATGTGCACTTTTGGCAGCTCTTTGCCAACAGGAGCTGTGGTGGTATTCCCAGCATCCACCCCTGGGGAAGAAAAGAGACAATGCCGCAGGTTACCGTCATCAGCACTGCGGATAATCTCTCAGTGTGCTTCATGGACCCAAGAGTTGTCCTTTTTCATCAGTGGGCAGCTCTTTCTCTCTTGCCTGGCCACCAGAGGACAAGGAGGATTGCTTCCTCTTCTCCTTGGCTGGGGAGAAGCAGCGCCGGCTCTGCCCATGTCTTGCTCAGGGTCGAGGGCCGGGGCTCTGCTCTGGGGTCTGGGCTTTCACCGTGGGGAGCCCAGAAACCCGCAGAAACCCTCACACTCTCCCCAGCACACAAGCCCCGATGTCTCCCTCAGGATATCCCCCAGGCTCAAGGTCAAGCTCCAGCCAGCACAAGCAGAGCTGGAGCCAGCCCAGGGGGAGAAACACTCCTGCAGGCTCCTGCCTCCCCGGCTCCTGGCCTGCGGGAGGCTTCTTTTACAGCACGGGCTCTGTGTGTACATGCCTGGGTATAGCTGCTGGCGTGCTGTGCCAGAGCAGGCAGGAAGAGCCTGCTGGCACGAAGTGATTCTGCTCTGTGACAGCGGATGACTGCTGGACAGAAATTACCTGGCAAACCAGTTCCTTGCACATCGTTGTCAGACACCGGCTGTGTGTCACCGCTGCCTTCCTGCAAAGGCTCCTGCTGCACAGTCTCTTCCTCTGTCCCATCAGTCCCACCATGGTCCGCATTCTCAATGTCCCGCAAGAATTTCTTTAAGATCTCAGATGACCTCTGGATGGATTCCTCTATTGTAGATTCATCCTTTCCAGGGGCAGCTGGATCACCTTCACCTCCAGCCACACCTGCACACAAACAGCACAGAGCGACTCTCTGTCAATGATCTTCCAGTCAGAATGATGCAGTGAAAACAGGGGGTTCCTCCATGACACTACTCTCTCCCTTCCACACAGGAGCTGCTTGGAAACAGTTCCTGGGTGACCGCAGGGCACACAGACACAGCCGTAAGCAAGGGCAGAGGAGAAACTTTCCCATTGCACGTAGTGACCTCTCTCCCCCTTGGTAACCTGCAGTGACTGCAAGGGGCTCAGGTACTGACACGCAACCCAGGCGTGGGACAAAAGAGCCCAAGTTGCAGAGAGGCCAGGAGAGAGGTTGGCTGGCATTCAGCAGCTTTCAGAAGGCTTTCTCCAGGCCGTGTGAAGGAACCTGTAGACACCCTATAAAAGAATATTAGGCCCCTCTAGGTGTTCCTTCTGTCAGAACCTCTGAGACACAGACAGCAAGCCAGCTCGATGCTGGCAGTACGCAGCAGCCCAGAAACAGTGAGGGCCCATGCTTTTCATGGAGAAGAACCCCCTGGCCAGTGGAGGCCGGAACCCTTGCCGAACTGTCTCCACCAAGGATGGACACATGTCAGTGAAATGAAGACTGGTGTCTTACCTCCGGCGTCCAAGCCAGGCTCGGGGACAGGACTGTGCTGCTCAGAATGACCAAGAGGACCTGCAGGGACAAGTGTGATCAGGCACCGGTGAGGAGAGCTTCCTCTGCGTGTCGGGGCCCACTTTTTCCTCAGTGAGCTGCAGGGTCCAGAGGAGGGTCAGAGAAGGTCGTGGCCCAAATGGGAAGGTGTGGGTTCTCTCAGCTGAACAGGGGCTGGGGTAATGTTCCCACTGAAATGTGGCAGCTAAGTACCCAAATACTCCTGAGTGACATGTGCAAGTCCTCCAAGGTACAAGCAGATTAGGAAGACCTTGGGAGGTTCCGATGTAAAGTTACAAACTACCGGGGCACACATTTTTTGGCCTTCACGAAAATAAATTCTCGCAACTTACCTCTGGGTTGACCCCAAGACACAAAATCTCGATCCGAACCGTCATCTGAATTGGGCACACCAATGCCATCATCTAGAATCAAGAAGAGCGGAGGAGAGAATTCACTTTCCATGTTGTGATCTTCTCCCTTAGTAAATGGAGCTGGGTCAGGTAATGGGGCGCGAGAAAGATGCAGGTAATGACTGGCACAGTTGCGGAGTGGCCACGATGAGCTGTTGGCTGCCACCTGGCAGCTTACAAAGTATTCTCTCCACACCATGCGCTACACCCCTGATGGACCGCTTGGCCAAGGATACATCCCCATGGGACTTCAGCGGACATCTCTGGTGCACACAAAGGAAAGTCACACTGAAGCACCAGAGGAAATCATGCCTGTCTCTTCCTCTGGGCTGTGTGCTGGGGCTCTGTGTTGGAAACTGGGATTCCTGTATGGGGAGTACCACGAGGCTGGAGCACAAATGCTCACGCTTGTCCCAGCATACATCTTCTGAGCTCTGTTTTCAGGGACGTGTCCCAGGATGAAGGCAGTCTTCCAGCCAGCAAGCAGCAGAGCCATGGCCCGTTTCAGTCCCGGGGAGCAGTGCTGCCACGGGCTCTTGCCTGGCTCATGCAGCGCTGCCTGTCACCCCCTGCCTAACGCCCACCATGGAAGGCAGCCAAGGGAAAGTGATTCTGCTCTGTGACAGTGGATGACCGCTGGACAGAAATTACCTGGCAAAACAGTACTTTGCACTGCCTGTGTATCATTGTCAGACACCAGCGGTGTGTCACCGCTGCCTTCCTGCAAAGGCTCCTGCTGCACAGTCTCTTCCTCTGTCCCATCAGTCCCACCATGGTCCGCATTCTCAATGTCCCGCAAGAATTTCTTTAAGATCTCAGATGACCTCTGGATGGATTCCTCTATTGTAGATTCATCCTTTCCAGGGGCAGCTGGATCACCTTCACCTCCAGTCACACCTGCACACAAAAACCACAGAGTGACTCTCCGTGAACGTTTTTCCAGTCAGAATGATGCAGTGAAAACAGGGGGATCCTCCATGACACTACTCTCTCCCTTCCACACAGGAGCTGCTTGGAAACAGTTCCTGGGTGACTGCAGGGCACACAGACACAGCCGTAAGCAAGGGCAGAGGAGAAACTTTCCCATTGCACATAGTGACCTCTCTCCCCCTTGGTAACCTGCACTGTCTGCAAGGGGCTCAGGTACTGACACGCAACCCAGGCGTGGGACAAAAGAGCCAGAGTTGCAGAGAGGCCAGGAGAGCGGTTGGCTGGCATTCAGCAGCTTTCAGAAGGCTTTCTCCAAGCCATGTGAAGGAACCTGTAGACACCCTATAAAAGAATATTAGGCCCCTCTAGGTGTTCCTTCTGTCAGAACCTCTGAGACACAGACAGCAAGCCAGCTCGATGCTGGCAGTACGCAGCAGCCCAGAAACAGTGAGGGCCCATGCTTTTCATGGAGAAGAACCCCCTGGCCAGTGGAGGCCGGAACCCTTGCCGAACTGTCTCCACCAAGGATGGACACATGTCAGTGAAATGAAGACTGGTGTCTTACCTCCGGCGTCCAAACCAGGCTCGGGGACAGGACTGTGCTGCTCAGAATGACCAAGAGGACCTGCAGGGACAAGTGTGATCAGGCACCGGTGAGGAGAGCTTCCTCTGCGTGTCGGGGCCCACTTTTTCCTCAGTGAGCTGCAGGGTCCAGAGGAGGGTCAGAGAAGGTCGTGGCCCAAATGGGAAGGTGTGGGTTCTCTCAGCTGAACAGGGGCTGGGGTAATGTTCCCACTGAAATGTGGCAGCTAAGTACCCAAATACTCCTGAGTGACATGTGCAAGTCCTCCAAGGTACAAGCAGATTAGGAAGACCTTGGGAGGTTCCGATGTAAAGTTACAAACTACCGGGGCACACATTTTTTGGCCTTCACGAAAATAAATTCTCGCAACTTACCTCTGGGTTGACCCCAAGACACAAAATCTCGATCCGAACCGTCATCTGAATTGGGCACACCAATGCCATCATCTAGAATCAAGAAGAGCGGAGGAGAGAATTCACTTTGCATGTTGTGATCTTCTCCCTTAGTAAATGGAGCTGGGTCAGGTAATGGGACGTGAGAAAGACTCAGGTAATGACTGGCACAGTTGTGGAGCAGCCACGATGAGCTGTTGGCTGCCACCGGGCAGCTTACAGAGTATTCACTCCACACCATGTGCTACACCCCTCACGGACCGCAAGGCCAAAGGTACATCCCCATGGGACTTCAGCGGACATCTCTGGTGCACACAAAGGAAAGTCACACTGAAGCACCAGAGGAAATCATGCCTATCTCTTCCTCTGGTCTGTTTGCTGGGGCTGTGTTGGAAACTGGGATTCCTGTATGGGGAGTACAAGGCTGGAGCACAAATGCTCACGCTTGTCCCAGCACACATCTTCTGAGCTCTGTTTTCAGGGACGTGTCCCAGGATGAAGGCAGTCCTCCAGCCAGCAAGCAGCAGAGCCATGGCCCGTTTCAGTCCTGGGGAGCAGTGCTGCCACGGGCTCTTGCCTGGCTCGTGCAGCGCTGCCTGTCACCCCCTGCCTAACGCCCACCATGGAAGGCAGCCCAAGGAAAGGCTGACGTAGGGCCGTGGTGACACAGTCTGACTTCTTGCCCCCAGTGGCGCACGGTTTTGGGTCCGTCTCTGCCCACTCACCTGCTCCCCGTGCTCGCCAAGGAGCAGCAGAGACCGCCTGTGGAAGCACTGCCATAAGCAGCAGGAGGACAAGGCTGGCAGAGGGCATGGCCTTCTGCACCTGTGCCATGTTGCCACCACTGCCGCTGCAGCCACAGCAAGTGCTCCTGTAGGGGCAGGCGCACAGCAATGCCTGTGTCATGAGCAGCAGTCACAGCTGGGCCTTGTGACGTCATGGCTCAGCGCAGGCATACAGTGGGGCACTGTGAGATCACAGTCCCGTGAGGCCGGGTGGAAACTCTTGTGATGCGCTGCACCAGGGCTGCCTGCCTGGGGCCGCTGCTTCCATCATAGAATCACGGAATCATGGGGTGTCTCGCTTTTCACTGCAGCATCTCTCCTAAGGCTACAAATACACATGCTTTGAACAGAAAAGTTGCATTTGCCCAATAGCTTGTGTGGATGCCATATCCTCACACATACCTCATATACCTCAACGGCAGCGAGCACCAACTGTTGAGTCACACCTCTTCCCATATCAAGCCTCCACAGCACTTTGCAGTTATGCCGGGAGCTTTGGTGACCGTCCAGTTAGACAAGCAAGCTGAGGCTGGGACCAAGGAGGCCCTCCCCGGCATGCAGCTCTCCCACTGCTTCCCTGGCCCCAAGTGCTGGCCCCAGCACTATGCACTCTATCCCAGTGGAAATGGTCACAGCAGCAGCTTTTGGACACAGTGTCTTTATTTGCCAATAAGTGGGTCTTTTGAACGATCTGAGACTTGCCTGCACCACTTACAGTGGTACTGGCCGGAATTCTCAGGCAAATCCATAGAGTTATGTTTGCTGGTGGAAGAGTCACTGTCGGTGGGAGAACTCCTGGACTCATATAAAATGAGCGAGAGAGAGTGTTCGATAAACCAGAGGCCTCACACTAATGCTGAAGGGGATTCAGCAGCAAGCACCCACTGCTGAGTCGATCCCAAAGGAAAGAGAGCATCCTGTGACCGCAGACAGTTTTTATCTTTCCCTCTGAGTGGAAATAACGTAAAAATACAAAGCATCTCACAGCCCTCTGGGGAATGGAGTTCTTCTTCTTATCTTCTGAGACGGGTATACCCATAACTATCGACGATCCATGGAGCTGGAGCATTAACACTTTAACTCTCAGTGCACTACATGATGTTATGATGTGGAATGCCAATGCCAAAAATCATAAAACCATGACAATGTCCTGGGGCAACGAAGGAGAGAAAAGTGTCAGCTCAATGGCCAGAGAACACTCTTTTGTGTGGTACTCATCTCCGGGAGGTGTGGGGTGGGTGAGATTGCCATCTCAGGAGATGCTTGCCTGGCATCCTAGCACGGGATTTGTCACGTAGGCAGGAAAAACGGAGGATAGAAGAGGGATCGACCATCATGAGCAGAGGTGTTCTACCATCTGAACCCTCACGAGCTGATCACTGTTTGCTGCTTCCTGGAGAGTCCTTCTCTTAGGAGAGACCACAGGAGCTGATCACTGTTTGCTGCTGCCCCTCCTGGTGCTGACCCCGCGCTACTTCTCCGGTGCTGGCTGACGCTGTTCCTGTGCTGACCCAGTGCCTTGTCTCCGGGACAACTGCTTGCTGCTCAGGGCTGCCTGTCCCTGCTGCTGTTCTCCCCGCTTCTGCCACCCCTGCTCTTCTGCCACGGACCATCAGAGTCGCTTGCAACCGGACCACCCCTAGGATCCTGGCTGGTGACTTTCCCTGCGTTGTACAGATCCTTGCTTCTTTCCCATCTCTCACCTTCCCTTCCCCATCACCCTTATCGGTAACAGTGTCCGCCTTCCCCATCCCCCTGGTCAATATTTGTAAGAAACTGGTCGGACCAACATTTGAACCGTTGCTTCTTAGTCTCACGCTGGGTATACATATAATCAAAGAATCTCGTCTCCCTCCCTTATATTGGAGCATGACATCTGTCCACGGGAAGGCACCAAACAACACCCTCAAACCCCAACTGTTTCTCTCTCTCTTGGTCGTAAATACATGAGAGGCGGAGGGAAGCCTCGCCAGAGTCCTTGGCAGTGCTGAGTGTGCCCTGATTTGGAGCAGTTGCTCAGAAGAGCTCAAGGACACACCTCTTCCCATATCAAGCCTCCCCAGCACTTTGCAGTTGTGCCGGGAGCTTTGGTGACCGTCCAGTTAGACAAGCAAGCTGAGGCTCAGACCAAGGAGGCCCTCCCCGGCGCGCAGCTCTCCCACTGCTTCCCTGGCCCCAAGTGCTGGCCCCAGCACTCTGCACTCTATCCCAGTGGAAATGATCACAGCAGCAGCTTTTGGACACAGTGTCTTTATTTGCCAATAAGTGGGTCTTTCTAACAATCTGAGACTTCCCTGTACCACTTACAGTGGTACTGGCTGGAATTCTCAGGCAAATCCATAGAGTCATCTTCGCTGGTGGAGGAGTCACTGTCAGAGGGAGAACTCCAGGACTGGTGGGAGGGGTATGTCCAGGGTCTCCTCCACACTGACCCAAATTCTTTATCAAAAAATGGCCTGAAGATGTTGTTACTTTTCTGGGCATGCTCATTCTCCTCTGTAGCCTCTCCGAGATCTGCTCTGCTTTCATCTCCACTCAAGTTGGAGCCTGGACGATCCAGATCTGGTGCTGCCCGTTCCCTCTTGCGTGCTCTGTGGGAATAAGTTTGCAGTACTCACTGATAGGAACCGAGGGGACACTTGAAAGACCTCACAACGTAAATCCTGGCAGTGTACTGCCAGCAGCTGATTTGGCTGTCCAGGATCCTGGCAGCACAAATGCTTTGTTACCAAACGCAGCGTTAGTGTTATGGGGAAAAGACAACTCACGGATTTTGCCTCCACATCCATATAATAAGAATAAAGTTCAGCACCAGCACGGACAGCACTATGGCCAGCAGCACAGCAAGGACCACTTCCATCACAGGGATGTGCACTTTTAGCAGCTCTTTTCCAACAGGAGCTGTGGTGGTATTCCCAGCATCTACCCCTGGGGAAGAAAAGAGACAATGCCGCAGGTTACCGTCATCAGCACTGCGGATAATCTCTCAGTGTGCTTCATGGACCCAAGAGTTGTCCTTTTTCATCAGTGGGTCGATCTTTCTCTCTTTTCTGGCCACCAGAGGACAAGGAGGATTGCTTCCTCTTCTCCTTGGCTGGGGAGAGGCAGCGCCGGCTCTGCCCATGTCTTGCTCAGGGTCGAGGGCCGGGGCTCTGCTCTGGGGTCTGGGCTTTCACCGTGGGGAGCCCAGAAACCCGCAGAAACCCTCACACTCTCCCCAGCACACAAGCCCCGATGTCTCCCTCAGGATATCCCCCAGGCTCAAAGTCGAGCTCCAGCCAGCACAAGCACAGCTGGAGCCAGCCCAGGGGGAGAAACACTCCTGCAGGGTCCTGCCACACAGGCCCCGGCTCCTGGCCTGCGGGAGGCTTCTTTTACAGCACGGGCTCTGTGTGAACATGCCCAGGTTTGGCTGCCGGTCTGCTGTGCCAGAGCAGGCAGGAAGAGCCTGCTGGCACACAGTGATTCTGCTCCGTGACAGCGGATGACCGCTGGACAGAAATTACCTGGCAAACCAGTTCCTTGCACTGCCTGTGTTCTGTTGTCAGACACCGGCTGTGTGTCACTGCTGCCTTCCTGCAGTGGCTCCTGCTGCACGGTCTCTTCCTCAGTCCCGCCGTTAGTCCCACCACGCTCTTCATTGTCAATGTCCCGCAAGAATTTCATTAAGATCTCAAATGACCTCCGCACTAATTCCTCCATTTTCGATGCATCCTTTCGACGGGCAGCTGGATCACCTTCACCTGCAGCCACACCTGCACACAAACAGCACAGAGCGACTCTCTGTCAACGTTCTTCCAGTCAGAATGATGCAGTGAAAACAGGGGGATCCTCCATGACACTACTCTCTCCCTTCCACACAGGAGCTGCTTGGAAACAGTTCCTGGGTGACCGCAGGGCACACAGACACAGCCGTAAGCAAGGGCAGAGGAGAAACTTTCCCATTGCACGTGACGACCTCTCACCCCCTTGGTAACCTGCACTGACTGCAAGGGGCTCCGGTACTGACACGCAACCCAGGCGTGGGACAAAAGAGCCAAAGTTGCAGAGGGGCCAGGAGAGCGGTTGGCTGGCATTCAGCAGCTTTCAGAAGGCTTTCTCCAGGCCGTGTGAAGGAACCTGTAGACACCCCATAAAAGAATATTAGGCCCCTTGTGGTTTTCTAACTGGCAGACCTCTGAGACACAGACAGCAAGCAAGCTCGACGCTGGCAGCACGGAGCAGCCCAGAAACAGTGAGGGCCCATGCTTTTCATGGAGAAGAACCCCCTGGCCAGTGGAGGCGGGAACCCTTGCCGAACTGTCTCCACACAGTTGGACACATGTCAGTGAAATGAAGACTGGTGTTTTACCTCTGGCGTCCAAGCCAGGCTCGGGGACAGGACTGTGCCGCTCAGAATGACCAAGAGGACCTGCAGGGACAAGTGTGATCAGGCACCGGTGAGGAACGCATGGCCGAAGATACATCCCCATGGCCGAGCAGCAGAGCCATGGCCCGTTTCAGTCCTGGGGAGCAGTGCTGCCACGGGCTCTTGCCTGGCTCGTGCAGCACTGCCTGTCACCCCCTGCCTAACGCCCACCATGGAGGGCAGCCCAAGGAAAGGATGACGTACGGCCGTGGCGACACAGCCTGACTTCTTGCCCCCAGTGGTGCTCGATTTTGAGCCCGTCTCTGCCCACTCACCTGCTCCCCGTGCTCGCCAAGGAGCAGCAGAGACCGCCTGTGGAAGCACAGCAATAAGCAGCAGGAGGAAGACAAGGCAGGCAGAGGGCACGGCCTTCTGCCCCAGGGCCATGTTGTCCCTCTGCTGCTGCTGCCACAGCAAGTGCTGCTGTTGGGGCAGGCGCACAGCAATGCCCTGTGTCATGAGCAGCAGTCACAGCTGGGCCTTGTGACGTCATGGCTCAGCGCAGGCATACAGTGGGGCACTGTGAGCTCACAGTCCCATGAGGCCGGGTGGAAGCTCTTGTGATGCGCTGCACCAGAGCTGCCTGGGGCCGCTGCTTTCATCATAGAATCACGGAATCATGGGGTGTCTCGCTTTTCACTGCAGCATCTCTCCTAAGGCTACAAATACACATGCTTTGAACAGAAAACTTGCATTTGCCCAATAGCTTGTGTGGATGCCACATCCTCACACACACCTCATATACCTCACATGAAAAAGCAAGTGTCAGGATTCCTGGTGTCGGCAGTTCTCCGTGTTCCTGCCTTGTTAGAGGCACTGCACCTCACCACGAGCCATCTGCATGCACCCACCCGAACAGCGGGCAGAAGGGAGCTCCAGAGCAGATGGACATGGCGCACGTGGCACTTTGTGCAGCAGAGGCATCTTGCGGGGTTCCAAGAAGGGCCCGGGTCTGCGCTGCAGGCAGAACAAACCCATTCACCCAGGCAGACTGTGCCCTGGGCAACACAGCAGCTTCTACGTGAGCCACTGAATCTCCTCGTTCTGGACAAGGGGCAGGATCTCAAGAGATTCCAGACGAGAGCAGTGAACGTGGGGTTAGAGACGTACAGGCAGCCTCTCTGCGTAGATGGGGAAGCTGAGGGAGACAAATCTCTGGCATGCGCTGTAAGAGGTCACCAATTTTTGTACCATTGCCTCGAAGTTTGCTGATGAACATGTCCAAGCAAGCCCTGGGCAAGGGTTGCAAATTCCTCTGTCTAAGGGACAAGCAGATGGGCACGTCTGTCAACGGTTTACCGGGCTGGTTCAGCCCGGTTTGGTGACAATTGGTGCGGGGGACCCACAGACCCACTCCCCAGGAAAGGGAAAGGGGAAAAGGGAAAAGGGAGATGGGCCTAGAAACAAAACAGCGGCAACGATCCGAGCAGGAAAGCTAATTTACTAAATAAGATATCAGAAAGTAAAATAACACAATATAATACAGTGTAATTCGAATTGATCCTAACGAATCAAATAAAATGAGCGAGAGAGAGTAACCGATAAACCAAAGGCCTCACGCTAACGCTGAAGGGGATTCAGCAGCAAGCACCCACTGCTGAGTCGATCCCAAAGGAAAGAGAGCGTCCCGTGACCGCAGACAGTTTCTATCTTTTCCCTCTGAGCAGAAATACGTAAAAAAATGCAAAGCATCTCACAGCCCTCTGGGGAATGGAGTTCTTATCTTCTGAGACAGGTTTACCCACAACTATCGATGATCCACAGAGCTGGAGCATTAACTCTTTAACTCTCAATGCACTACATGATGCAGTGATGTGGAATACCAATGCCAAAAATCATAAAACCATGACACCGTCCTGGGGCAACGAAGGAGAGAAAAGTGTCAGCTCAATGGCCAGAGAACACTCTTTTGTGTGGTACTCATCTCCGGGAGGTGTGGGGTGGGTGAGATTGCCATCTCAGGAGATGCTTGCCTGGCATCCTAGCACGGGATTTGTCACGTAGGCTGAAAAAACGGAGGATAAAAGAGGGATCGACCATCATGAGCAGAGGTGTTCTACCATCTGAACCCTCACGAGCTGATCACTGTTTGCTGCTTCCTGGAGAGTCCTTCTCTTAGGAGAGACCACAGGAGCTGATCACTGTTTGCTGCTGCCCCTCCCGGTGCTGACCCCACGCTACTTCTCCGGTGCTGGCTGACGCTGTTCCTGTGCTGACCCAGTGCATCTTCTCCGGGACAACTGCTTGCTGCTCAGGGCTGCCTGTCCCTGCTGCTGTTCTCCCCGCTTCTGCCACCCCTGCTCTTCTGCCACGGACCATCAGAGTCGCTTGCAACCGGACCACCCCTAGGATCCTGGCTGGCGACTTTCCCTGCGTTGTACAGATCCTTGCTTCTTTCCCATCTCTCGCCTTCCCTTCCCCATCACCCTTATCGGTAACAGTGTCCGCCTTCCCCATCCCCCTGGTCAATATTTGTAAGAAACTGGTCGGACCAACATTTGAACCGTTGCTTCTTAGTCTCACGCTGGGTAAACATATAATCAAAGAATCTCGTCTCCCTCCCTTATATTGGAGCATGACATCTGTTCACGGGAAGGCACCAAACAACACCCTCAAACCCCAACTGTTTCTCTCTCTCTTGGTCGTAAATACATGAGAGGCGGAGGGAAGCCTCGCCAGAGTCCTTGGCAGTGCTGAGTGTGCCCTGATTTGGAGCAGTTGCTCAGAAGAGCTCAAGGACACACCTCTTCCCATATCAAGCCTCCCCAGCACTTTGCAGTTGTGCCGGGAGCTTTGGTGACCGTCCAGTTAGACAAGCAAGCTGAGGCTGGGACCAAGGAGGCCCTCCCCGGCGTGCAGCTCTCCCACTGCTTCCCTGGCCCCAAGTGCTGGCCCCAGCACTCTGCACTCTATCCCAGTGGAAATGATCACAGCAGCAGCTTTTGGACACAGTGTCTTTATTTGTCACTAAGTGGGTCTTTTGAACGATCTGAGACTTGCCGGCACCACTTACAGTGGTACTGGCCGGAATTCTCAGGGAAATCCATAGAGTTAAGTTTGCAGGTGGAAGAGTCACAGTCGGTGGGAGAACTCCTGGACTGGTGGGAGGGGCATGTCCAGGTTCTGCTCCACAGTGACCCAAATTCTTCATCAAAAAATGGCCTGGAGCTGTTGTTGCTTTTCAGGGCATGCACATTCTCCTCTGTAGCCTCTCCCAGCTCTGCTCTGCCTTCGTCTCCACCCAAGTTGGTGCCTGGACGATCCGGTCCTGCTGCTGCCAATTCCCTGTTCTCTGTGGGAAAGAGTTTGCAGTACTCACTGATAGGAACCGAGGGGACACTTGAAAGACCTCACAACGTAAATCCTGGCAGTGTACTGCCAGCAGCTGATTTGGCTGTCCAGGATCCTGTCAGCACAAATGCTTTGTTACCAAACGCAGCGATAGTGTTACGGGGAAAAGACAACTCACGGATTTTGCCTCCACATCCGTATAATAAGAATAAAGCTCAGCACCAGCACAGACAGCACTATGGCCAGCAGCACAGCAAGGACCACTTCCATCACAGGGATGTGCACTTTTGGCAGCTCTTTTCCAACAGGAGCTGTGGTGGTATTCCCAGCATCCACCCCTGGGGAAGAAAAGAGACAATGCCGCAGGTTACCGTCATCAGCACTGCGGATAATCTCTCAGTGTGCTTCATGGACCCAAGAGTTGTCCTTTTTCATCAGTGGGCAGCTCTTTCTCTCTTGCCTGGCCACCAGAGGACAAGGAGGATTGCTTCCTCTTCTCCTTGGCTGGGGAGAGGCAGCGCCGGCTCTGCCCATGTCTTGCTCAGGGTTGAGGGCCAAGGCTCTGCTCTGGGGTCTGGGCTTTCACCGTGGGGAGCCCAGAAACCCGCAGAAACCCTCACACTCTCCCCAGCACACAAGCCCCGATGTCTCCCTCAGGATATCCCCCAGGCTCAAGGTCGAGCTCCAGCCAGCACAAGCAGAGCTGGAGCCAGCCCAGGGAGAGAAACACTCCTGCAGGCTCCTGCCACACAGGCCCCGGTTCCTGGCCTGCGGGAGGCTTCTTTTACAGCACGGGCTCTGTGTGAACATGCCCAGGTTTGGCTGCCGGTCTGCTGTGCCAGAGCAGGCAGGAAGAGCCTGCTGGCACACAGTGATTCTGCTCCGTGACAGCGGATGACTGCTGGACAGAAATTACCTGGCAAACCAGTTCCTTGCACTGCCTGTGTTCTGTTGTCAGACACCGGCTGTGTGTCACCGCTGCCTTCCTGCAGTGGCTCCTGCTGCACGGTCTCTTCCTCAGTCCCATCAGTCACACCACGCTCTTCATTCTCAATGTCCCGCAAGAATTTCATTAAGATCTCAGATGACCTCCGCACTAATTCCTCCATTTTCGATGCATCCTTTCGACGGGCAGCTGGATCACCTTCACCTCCAGTCACACCTGCACACAAACAGCACAGAGCGACTCTCTGTCAACGTTCTTCCAGTCAGAATGATGCAGTGAAAACAGGGGGATCCTCCATGACACTACTCTCTCCCTTCCACACAGGAGCTGCTTGGAAACAGTTCCTGGGTGACCGCAGGGCACACAGACACAGCCGTAAGCAAGGGCAGAGGAGAAACTTTCCCATTGCACGTAGTGACCTCTCTCCCCCTTGGTAACCTGCACTGACTGCAAGGGGCTCCGGTACTGACACGCAACCCAGGCGTGGGACAAAAGAGCCAAAGTTGCAGAGGGGCCAGGAGAGCGGTTGGCTGGCATTCAGCAGCTTTCAGAAGGCTTTCTCCAGGCCGTGTGAAGGAACCTGTAGACACCCCATAAAAGAATATTAGGCCCCTTGAGGTTTTCTAACTGGCAGACCTCTGAGACACAGACAGCAAGCCAGCTCGATGTTGGCAGCACGGAGCAGCCCAGAAACAGTGAGGGCCCATGCTTTTCATGGAGAAGAACCCCCTGGCCAGTGGAGGCCGGAACCCTTGCTGAACTGTCTCCACCAAGGATGGACACATGTCAGTGAAATGAGGACTGGTGTCTTACCTCTGGCGTCCAAGCCAGGCTCGGGGACAGGACTGTGCCGCTCAGAATGACCAAGAGGACCTGCAGGGACAAGTGTGATCAGGCACCGGTGAGGAACGCATGGCCGAAGATACATCCCCATGGCCGAGCAGCAGAGCCATGGCCCGTTTCAGTCCTGGGGAGCAGTGCTGCCACGGGCTCTTGCCTGGCTCGTGCAGCGCTGCCTGTCACCCCCTGCCTAACGCCCACCATGGATGGCAGCCCAAGGAAAGGATGACGTACGGCCGTGGTGACACAGCCTGACTTCTTGCCCCCAGTGGCACTCGATTTTGGGCCCGTCTCTGTCCACTCACCTGCTCCCCGTGCTCGCCAAGGAGCAGCAGAGACCGCCTGTGGAAGCACTGCCATAAGCAGCAGGAGGAGGACAAGGCTGGCAGAGGGCATGGCCTTCTGCACCTGTGCCATGTTGCCACCACTGCCGCTGCAGCCACAGCAAGTGCTGCTGTTGGGGCAGGCGCACAGCAATGCCCTGTGTCATGAGCAGCAGTCACAGCTGGGCCTTGTGACGTCATGGCTCAGCGCAGGCATACAGTGGGGCACTGTGAGCTCACAGTCCCGTGAGGCCGGGTGGAAACTCTTGTGATGCGCTGCACCAGGGCTACCTGGGGCCGCTGCTTCCATCATAGAATCACGGAATCATGGGGTGTCTCGCTTTTCACTGCAGCATCTCTCCTAAGGCTACAAATACACATGCTTTGAACAAAAAAGTTGCATTTGCCCAATAGCTTGTGTGGATGCCATATCCTCACACATACCTCATATACCTCAACGGCAGCGAGCACCAACTGTTGAGTCACACCTCTTCCCATATCAAGCCTCCCCAGCACTTTGCAGTTGTGCCGGGAGCTTTGGTGACCGTCCAGTTAGACAAGCAAGCTGAGGCTGGGACCAAGGAGGCCCTCCCCGGCGTGCAGCTCTCCTACTGCTTCCCTGGCCCCAAGTGCTGGCCCCAGCACTATGCACTCTATCCCAGTAGAAATGATCACAGCAGCAGCTTTTGGACACAGTGTCTTTATTTGTCAATAAGTGGGTCTTTTGAACAATCTGAGACTTGCCTGCACCACTTACAGTGGTACTGGCCGGAATTCTCAGGGAAATCCATAGAGTTATGTTTGCTGGTGGAAGAGTCACTGTCGGTGGGAGAACTCCTGGACTCATATAAAATGAGCGAGAGAGAGTGTTCGATAAACCAGAGGCCTCACACTAATGCTGAAGGCGAAACGGCAATGAGCACCCACTGCTGAGTCGATCCCAAAGGAAAGAGAGCATCCTGTGACCGCAGACAGTTTTTATCTTTCCCTCTGAGTGGAAATAACGTAAAAATACAAAGCATCTCACAGCCCTCTGGGGAATGTATTTCTTCTTCTTATCTTCTGAGACGGGTATACCCGTAACTATCGATGATCCATGGAGCTGGAGCATTAACACTTTAACTCTCAGTGCACTACATGATGTTATGATGTGGAATACCAATGCCAAAAATCATAAAACCATGACAATGTCCTGGGGCAACGAAGGAGAGAAAAGTTGCAGCTCAATGGCCGGAGAACACTCTTTTGTGTGGTACTCATCTCCGGGAGGTGTGGGGTGGGTGAGATTGCCTCTCAGGAGATGCTTGCCTGGCATCCTAGCACGGGATTTGTCACGTAGGCAGGAAAAACGGAGGATAAAAGAGGGATCGACCATCATGAGCAGAGGTGTTCTACCATCTGAACCCTCACGAGCTGATCACTGTTTGCTGCTTCCCGGAGAGTCATTCTCTTAGGAGAGACCACAGGAGCTGATCACTGTTTGCTGCTGCCCCTCCCGGTGCTGACCCCGCGCTGCTTCTCCAGTGCTGGCTGACGCTGTTCCTGTGCTGACCCGGTGCCTTGTCTCCAGGACAACTGCTTGCTGCTCAGGGCTGCCTGTCCCTGCTGCTGTTCTCCCCGCTTCTGCCACCCCTGCTCTTCTGCCATGGACCATCAGAGTCGCTTGCAACCGGACCACCCCTAGGATCCTGGCTGGTGACTTTCCCTGCGTTGTACAGATCCTTGCTTCTTTCCCATCTCTCTCCTTCCCTTCCCCATCACCCTTATCGTAACAGTGTCCGCCTTCCCCATCTCCCTGGTCAATATTTGTAAGAAACTGGTCGGACCAACATTTGAACCGTTGCTTCTTAATCTCACGCTGGGTATACATATAATCATAGAATCTCGTCTCCCTCCTTTATATTGGAGCGTGACATCTGTCCACAGGAAGGCACCAAACAACACCCTCAAACCCCAACTATTTATCCCCCTGTTGGGCGTAAATGATGAGGTGTTCTACAAGCAACTAGTAGATGTTGCATGATGGCCAGCACTTGTTCTCATGGGGGACCTCAACTTCCCTGATATATGCTGGAAATATAATACTGCACAGAGGAAGCTGTCCATGAGATTTCTAGAGTGTGTGGAAGATAGCTTCCTGACACAGCTGGTGCAAGAACCTACAAGTGGAGGTGCCTTGCTAGACCTGCTCTTCACTAACAGAGAAGGACTAGCAGGAGACGTGAAAGCTGGGGATTGTCTCGGCCAGAGTGACCATGAAATGGTAGGGTTTGCTATTCTTGGTGATGTTAAGAGGGTGACTAGCAAAACTGCTACCTTGGGCTTCCGGAGGGCAGACTTTGACCTGTTCCAGACGCTAGTTGCAAGGGTCCCTTGGGACTCACTCCTGAGGGGTAAAGGGGTCCAGGAAGCCCGGGTCCTCCTCAAGATGGAAATCCTAAAGGCACAGATGCAGGCTGTCCCTGAGTCCTGTAAGTCGAGCCGGATAGGAAGAAGACCAGTGTGGATGAACCGGGATCTTTCGTTGAGACTCTGGGAGAAAAAGAGAGTCTATGTCCTCTGGAAGATGGGACAGGCTACTTGGGGAGACTACAGGGAACTTGCCAAGATTTGCAGGCTGGAAGTTAGAAATGCAAAAGCCCAGCTCGAACTTAGACTGGCTACTGCAGTAAAGGAGAGCAAAAAATCCATTTACAAATACATTAACAGTAAAAGAAGAACTAAGGAGAATTTCCCTACTTTACTTGATGCGGCAGGGAATGTAACCACAGAGGTTAAGGAAAAGGCTGAGGTTCTCAATGCCTTCTTCACATCTGTCTTTAATAGAAAGATCAGTTATCTTCAGGATTCTTTTTGCTCTGACCTGGAAGTCTGGGACGAAGCGCATAATACACCCCCTGTGATCCCAGCAGAGACAGTCAGAAACCTGCTCTTCCATCTGAACTGCCACAAGTCCATGGGACCAGATGGGATCCACCCAAGGGTGCTGAGGGAGCTGGCAGAGGCAATTGCCAAGCCACTTTCTGCCATCTTATCAGCATTCCTGGTCATCCGGAGAGGTCCCACAAGATTGGAGGCTTGCCGATGTGACTCCCATCTACAAGAAAGGCCGTAAGGAAGATCCGGGGAACTACAGGCCTGTCAGCCTGACCTCGGTATCAGGGAAAGTTATGGAGCGGTTGATCTTGAGGGAGATCACAAAGCACGTGCATGGCAATCAGGGGAGCAGACCCAGCCAGCTCAGGTTCACAAAGGGCAGGTCGTGCTTGTCCAACCTCATCTCCTTCTACGACTGGGTGACCAGTCTGGTAGATGAGGGAAAGGCTGTTGATGTAGTCTACCTGGACTTCAGCAAAGCCTTTGGCACGATCTCCCACAGTATTCTCCTGGGGAATGCCCATGGTGTGGACAGGTTCACTCTTCTTTGGGTTGAGAATTGGTAGAGGGCCGTGCCCAGCAGGTAGTGGTTAACGGAGTTAAGTGCAGCTGGCGTCCCGTTACGAGTGGTGTCCCCCAAGGGTCGGTATTGGGGCCCATCTTGTTTAACATCTTTATTGATGACCTAGATGAGGGGATTGAGTGTTCCCTCAGAAAGTTTGCGGATGACACCAAGTTGGGAGGATGTCAATCTGCCTGAGGGTAGGGAGACCCTTCAGCGGGATCTGGATAGGCTGAACAGCTGGGCTGAGGTCAGTGGGATAAGGTTCGATAAGGCCAAGTGCCGGGTCCTGCACTTTGGCCACAATAACCCCATGCAGTGCTATAGGCTTGGGGCAGAATGGCTTCTTCAGACCGTATAGAGGAAAAGGACCTGGGGGTGTTGGTTGATGCTCGGCTCAACATGAGCCGGCAGTGTGCCCAGGTGGCCAAGAAAGCCAATGGCATCCTGGCCTGTATTAGAAATAGTGTAGCCAGCAGGAGCAGGGAGGTGATCATCCCCCTGTACTCAGCTCTGGTGCGGCCGCACCTCAAGTACTGTGTTCAGTTTGGGGCCCCTCACTACAAGAGAGACATCGAGGCCCTGGAGCATGTTCAGAGAAGGGCAACAAAACTGGTGAGGGGTCTGGAGCACAAGTCTTACGAGGAGCGGCTGAGGGAGCTGGGATTGTTTAGCCTGGAGAAAAGGAGGCTCAGAGGAGACCTCATCGCACTCTACCACTTCCTGAAGGAGTGCTGCAATGAAGGGACGGGAACCCAGCTTGATGCAAGCTCATGTTCGATTTATTAAGCAACAACTCAAAGCTTATATACACAGAAAGGCTGCATGTGTTAAGATCTGACTGGGAGAAGGTTACATTCCTTAAGATAAAACATTTTAACAATACAAGGCACTCTTAATCATCTGAATAAAACAGTTCCCGATCGCTTCCCGTTGCTATATCCTGTTCGTCCATTTCTTTACATTCCTTGAATGTGGTTATCTTGATCTTGTCAGCCTGCATCCAAGGCTTGTGATCCAATTCTTGCATAGCCAGCAGCTCAGTCTGGCTAGCACTCTTGCCATTATCCACAAAGGGGGGCTGTGGTGAGGAGGGGGTCTGCCTCTTCTCCCCAGGACGAGAGGGAATGGCCACAAGTTGCGCCGGAGAAGATTTAGATTAGATTTCAGGAAATTTTTTTTCTCTGAAAGAGTGGTCAGGCACTGGAATGGCCTGCTTAGGGAGGTGACTGAGGCACCATCCCTAGCGCTGTTCAAGAAGAGTTTAGATGAGGTGCTAAGGGATTTGATTTAGTAGCTTAGTGGGTAGGGATGGTGATGGGAGGATGGTTGGACTAGATGAATTTGTAGGTCCTCTCCAACGCAATGAATCTATGAATCTAAACACATGAGAGGCAAAGGGAAGCCTTGCCAGAGTCCTTGGCAGTGCTGAGTGTGCCCTGACTTGGGACAGCAGCTCAGAAGAGCTCAAGGACACGCCTCTTCCCATATCAAGCCTCCCCAGCACTTTGCAGTTATGCCGGGAGCTTTGGTGACCGTCCAGTTAGACAAGCAAGATGAGGCTGGGACCAAGGAGGCCCTCCCTGGCATGAAGGTCTTGCTAATGATCTGAGACTTGCTGGCACCAGCTACAGAGTCATTGCCTGGAATCCATAGAGTCATGGCTGCTGTCGGAAGAGTCACTGTCAGTGGGAGAACTCCAGGACTGGTGGGAGGGGTATGTCCAGGGTCTGCTCCACTGTGAATAAAATTCTTCATCAAAAAATGGCCTGGAGCTGTTGTTGCTTTTCTGGGCATGCACATTCTCCTCTGTAGCCTCTCCCAGCTCTGCTCTGCTTTCATCTCCACCCAAGTTGGTGCCTGGACGATCCGGTCCTGATGCTGCCTGTTCCCTCTTGCGTGCTCTGTGGGAATAAGTTTGCAGTACTCACTGATAGGAACCGAGGGGACACTTGAAAGACCTCACAACGTAAATCCTGGCAGTGTACTGCCAGCAGCTGATTTGGCTGTCCAGGATCCTGGCAGCACAAATGCTTTGTTACCAAACGCAGCGTTAGTGTTACGGGGAAAAGACAACTCACGGATTTTGCCTCCACATCCATAGCATAAAAATAATGCTCAGCAACAGCATGGACAGATGTATGGCCAGCAGCACAGAAAGGACCACTTTCATCACAGGGATGTGCAGTTTTGCTTTGCCAACAGGAGCTGTGGTGGTATTCCCAGCATCCACCCCTGGGGAAGAAAAGAGACAATGCCGCAGGTTACTGTCATCGGCACTGCAGATAATCTCTCAGTGTGCTTCATGGACCCAAGAGTTGTCCTTTTTCATCAGTGGGCAGCTCTTTCTCTCTTGCCTAGCCACCAGAGGACAAGGAGGATTGCTTCCTCTTCTCCTTGGCTGGGGAGAGGCAGCGCCGGCTCTGCCCATGTCTTGCTCAGGGTCGAGGGCCAAGGCTCTGCTCTGGGGTCTGGGCTTTCACCGTGGGGAGCCCAGAAACCCGCAGAAACCCTCACACTCTCCCCAGCACACAAGCCCCGATGTCTCCCTCAGGATATCCCCCAGGCTCAAGGTCGAGCTCCAGCCAGCACAAGCAGAGCTGGAGCCAGCCCAGGGGGAGAAACACTCCTGCAGGGTCCTGCCACACAGGGCCTGGCTCCTGGCCTGCGGGAGGCTTCTTTTACAGCACGGGCTCTGTGTGTACTTGCCTGGGTATAGCTGCTGGCGTGCTGTGCCAGAGCAGGCAGGAAGAGCCTGCTGGCAAACAGTGATTCTGCTCCCTGACAGCGGATGACTGCTGGACAGAAATTACCTGGCAAACCAGTTCCTTGCACATCATTGTCAGACACCGGCTGTGTGTCACCGCTGCCTTCCTGCAAAGGCTCCTGCTGCACAGCCTCTTCCTCTGTCCCATCAGTCCCACCATGGTCCGCATTCTCAATGTCCCGCAAGAATTTCTTTAAGATCTCAGATGACCTCTGGATGGATTCCTCTATTGTAGATTCATCCTTTCCAGGGGCAGCTGGATCACCTTCACCTCCTGTCACACCTGCACACAAACAGCACAGAGCGACTCTCTGTCAATGATCTTCCAGTCAGAATGACGCAGTGAAAACGGGGATCCTCCATGACACTACTCTCTCCCTTCCACACAGGAGCTGCTTGGAAACAGTTCCTGGGTGACCGCAGGGCACACAGACACAGCCGTAAGCAAGGGCAGAGGAGAAACTTTCCCATTGCACGTAGTGACCTCTCTCCCCCTTGGTAACCTGCACTGACTGCAAGGGGCTCAGGTACTGACACGCAACTCAGGCATTGGACAAAAGAGCCAAAGTTGCAGAGAGGCCAGGAGAGCGGTTGGCTGGCATTCAGCAGCTTTCAGAAGGCTTTCTCCAGGCCGTGTGAAGGAACCTGTAGACACCCTATAAAAGAATATTAGGCCCCTCTAGGTGTTCCTTCTGTCAGAACCTCTGAGACACAGACAGCAAGCCAGCTCGATGTTGGCAGCACGCAGCAGCCCAGAAACAGTGAGGGCCCATGCTTTTCATGGAGAAGAACACCCTGGCCAGTGGAGGCCGGAACCCTTGCCGAACTGTCTCCACCAAGGATGGACACATGTCAGTGAAATGAAGACTGGTGTCTTACCTCCGGCGTCCAAACCAGGCTCGGGGACAGGACTGTGCTGCTCAGAATGACCAAGAGGACCTGCAGGGACAAGTGTGATCAGGCACCGGTGAGGAGAGCTTCCTCTGCGTGTCGGGGCCCACTTTTTCCTCAG
This sequence comes from Callipepla californica brunnescens, assembly GCA_023055505.1. Lineage (NCBI taxonomy): Eukaryota > Metazoa > Chordata > Aves > Galliformes > Odontophoridae > Callipepla > Callipepla californica. The sequence goes on along the minus strand of JALIRH010000024.1, from coordinate 11,738,466 downwards.
TGAGCTGCAGGGTCCAGAGGAGGGTCAGAGAAGGTCGTGGCCCAAATGGGAAGGTGTGGGTTCTCTCAGCTGAACAGGGGCTGGGGTAACGTTCCCACTGAAATGTGGCAGCTCTCTAAGTACCCAAATACTCCTGAGTGAACTGTGCAAGTCCTCCAAGGTACAAGCAGATTAGGAAGACCTTGGGAGGTTCCGATGTAAAGTTACAAACTACCGGGGCACACATTTTTTGGCCTTCACGAAAATAAATTCTCGCAACTTACCTCTGGGTTGACCCCAAGACACAAAATCTCGATCCGAACCGTCATCTGAATTGGGCACACCAATGCCATCATCTAGAATCAAGAAGAGCGGAGGAGAGAATTCACTTTGCATGTTGTGATCTTCTCCCTTAGTAAATGGAGCTGGGTCAGGTAATGGGACGTGAGAAAGACTCAGGTAATGACTGGCACAGTTGCGGAGTGGCCACCATGAGCTGTTGGCTGCCACCTGGCAGCTTACAAAGTATTCTCTCCACACCATGCGCTACACCCCTCATGGACCGCTTGGCCAAGGATACATCCCCATGGGACTTCAGCGGACATCTCTGGTGCACACAAAGGAAAGTCACACTGAAGCACCAGAGGAAATCATGCCTGTCTCTTCCTCTGGGCTGTGTGCTGGGGCTCTGTGTTGGAAACTGGGATTCCTGTATGGGGAGTACCACGAGGCTGGAGCACAAATGCTCACGCTTGTCCCAGCACACATCTTCTGAGCTCTGTTTTCAGGGACGTGTCCCAGGATGAAGGCAGTCTTCCAGCCAGCAAGCAGCAGAGCCATGGCCCCTTTCAGTCCTGGGGAGCAGTGCTGCCACGGGCTCATGCCTGGCTCGTGCAGCGCTGCCTGTCACCCCCTGCCTAACGCTCACCATTGAAGGCAGCCAAGGGAAAGTGATTCTGCTCTGTGACAGCAGATGACCGCTGGACAGAAATTACCTGGCAAAACAGTACTTTGCACTGCCTGTGTATCATTGTCAGACACCAGTGGTGTGTCACCGCTGCCTTCCTGCAATGGCTCTTGCTGCACAGTCTCTTCCTCTGTCCCATCAGTCCCACCACGCTCTGCATTCCCAATGTCCCACAAGAATTTCTTTAAGATCTCAGATGACCTCTGGACGGATTCCTCTATTGTAGGTTCATCCTTTCCAGGGGCAGCTGGATCACCTTCACCTCCAGTCACACCTGCACACGAAAACCACAGAGTGACTCTCCGTGAACGTTTTTCCAGTCAGAATGATGCAGTGAAAACAGGGGGTTCCTCCATGACACTACTCTCTCCCTTCCACACAGGAGCTGCTTGGAAACAGTTCCTGGGTGACCGCAGGGCACACAGACACAGCTGTAAGCAAGGGCACATGAGAAACTTTCCCACTGCACGTGGTGACCTCTCTCCCCCTTGGTAACCTGCAGTGACTGCAAGGGGCTCAGGTACTGACACGCAACCCAGGCGTGGGACAAAAGAGCCAGAGTTGCAGAGGGACCAGGAGAGAGGTTGGCTGGCATTCAGGAACTTTCAGAAGGCTTTCTCCAGGCCGTGTGAAGGAACCTGTAGACACCCCATAAAAGAATATTAGGCCCCTCTAGGTGTTCCTTCTGTCAGAACCTCTGAGACACAGACAGCAAGCCAGCTCGATGCTGGCAGTACGCAGCAGCCCAGAAACAGTGAGGGCCCATGCTTTTCATGGAGAAGAACCCCCTGGCCAGTGGAGGCCGGAACCCTTGCCAAACTGTCTCCACCAAGGATGGACACATGTCAGTGAAATGAAGACTGGTGTCTTACCTCCGGCATCCAAACCAGGCTTGGGGACAGGACTGTGCTGCTCAGAATGACCAAGAGGACCTGCAGGGACAAGTGTGATCAGGCACCGGTGAGGAGAGCTTCCTCTGCGTGTCGGGGCCCACTTTTTCCTCAGTGAGCTGCAGGGTCCAGAGGAGGGTCAGAGAAGGTCGGGGCCAAATGAGAAGGTGTGGGTTCTCTCAGCTGAACAGGGGCTGGGGTAACGTTCCCAATGAAACGTGGCAGCTCTCTAAGTACCCAAATACTCCTGAGTGACCTGTGCAAGTCCTCCATGGCACGAGCAGATTAGGAAGACCTTGGGAGGTTCCGATGTAAAGTTACAAACTACCGGGGCACACATTTTTTGGCCTTCACGAAAACAAATTCTCACAACTTACCTCTGGGTTGACCCCAAGACATAAAATCTCGATCCGAACCGTCATCTGAATTGGGCACACCAATGCCATCATCTAGAATCAAGAAGAGCGGAGGAGAGAATTCACTTTGCATCTTGTGATCTTCTCCCTTAGTAAATGGAGCTGGGTCAGGTAATGGGACGTGAGAAAGACTCAGGTAATGACTGGCACAGTTGTGGAGCAGCCACAATGAGCTGTTGGCTGCCACCTGGCAGCTTACAAAGTATTCTCTCCACACCATGCGCTACACCCCTCATGGACCGCATGGCCAAAGATACATCCCCATGGGGACTTTCTTCAATGGACGTCTCCGGTGCACACAAAGGAAAGACACACTGAAGCACCAGAGGAAATCACGCCTGTCTCTTCCTCTGGGCTGTGTGCTGGGGCTCTGTGTTGGAAACTGGGATTCCTGTATGGGGAGTACCACGAGGCTGGAGCACAAATGCTCACGCTTGTCCCAGCACACATCTTCTGAGCTCTGTTTTCAGGGACGTGTCCCAGGATGAAGGCAGTCCTCCAGCCAGCAAGCAGCAGAGCCATGGCCCGTTTCAGTCCTGGGGAGCAGTGCTGCCACGGGCTCATGCCTGGCTCGTGCAGCGCTGCCTGTCACCCCCTGCCTAACGCCCACCATGGAAGGCAGCCCAAGGAAAGGCTGACGTAGGGCCGTGGTGACACAGCCTGACTTCCTGCCCCCAGTGGCGCTCGGTTTTGGGCCCGTCTCTGCCCACTCACCTGCTCTCCGTGCTCGCCAAGGAGCAGCAGAGACCGCCTGTGGAAGCACTGCCATAAGCAGCAGGAGGAGGACAAGACGGGCAGAGGGCACGGCCTTCTGCCCCAGGGCCATGTTGTGCCTCTGTCGCTGCAGCCACAGCAAGTGCTGCTGTTGGGGCAGGCGCACAGCAATGCCCTGTGTCATGAGCAGCAGTCACAGCTGGGCCTTGTGACGTCATGGCTCAGCGCAGGCATACAGTGTAGCACCATGAGCTCACAGTCCCGTGAGGCCGGGTGGAAGCTCTTGTGATGCGCTGCACCAGGGCTGCCTGGGGCCGCTGCTTCCATCATAGAATCACGGAATCATGGGGTGTCTCGCTTTTCACTGCAGCATCTCTCCTAAGGCTACAAATACACACGCTTTGAACAGAAAACTTGCATTTGCCCAATAGCTTGTGTGGATGCCATATCCTCACACATACCTCATATACCTCACGTGAAAAAGCAAGTGTCAGGATTCCTGGTGTCGGCAGTTCTCCGTGTTCCTGCCTTGTTAGAGGCACTGCACCTCACCACGAACCATCTGCACGCACCCACCCGAACAGCGGGCAGAAGGGAGCTCCAGAGCAGATGGACATGGCGCACGTGGCACTTTGTGCAGCAGAGGCATCTTGCGGGGTTCCAAGAAGGGCCCGGGTCTGCGCTGCGGGCAGAACAAACCCATTCACCCAGGCTGACTGTGCCCTGGGCAACACCGCAGCTTCTATGTGAGCCACTGAATCTCCTCGTTCTGGACAAGGGGCAGGATCTCTAGAGATTCCAGACAAGTGCTGTCATCGTGGGGTTAGAGACCTAGAGGCAGCCTCTCTCCGTAGATGGGGAAGCTGAGGGAGCCAAATCTCTGGCATCTGTTGTAAGAGGTCAGAAGAGCTCAAGAACACACCTCTTCCCATATCAAGCCTCCCCAGCACTTTGCAGTTGTGCCGGGAGCTTTGATGACCGTCCAGTGAGACAAGCAAGCTGAGGCTGGGACCAAGGAGGCCCTCCCCGGCGTGCAGCTCTCCCACTGCTTCCCTGGCCCCAAGTGCTGTCCCCAGCACTATGCACTCTATCCCAGTGGAAATGATCACAGCAGCAGCTTTTGGACACAGTGTCTTTATTTGCCAATAAGTGGGTCTTTTGAACGATCTGAGACTTGCCTGCACCACTTACAGTGGTACTGGCTGGAATTCTCAGGGAAATCCATAGAGTTATGTTTGCTGGTGGAGGAGTCACTGTCAGTGGGAGAACTCCTGGACTGGTGGGAGGGGTATGTCCTGGTTCTGCTCCACAGTGACCCAAATTCTTCATCAAAAAATGGCCTGAAGATGTTGTTGCTTTCCTGGGCTTGCACATTCTCCTCTGTATCCTGTCCCAGCTCTGCTCTGCTTTCATCTCCACCCAAGTTGGTGCCTGGACGATCCAGTCCCGATGCTGCCCATTCCCTCTTGCGTACTTTGTGGGAATAAGTTTGCAGTACTCACTGATAGGAACTGAGGGGACACTTGAAAGACCTCGCAGCGTAAATCCTGGCAGTGTATTGCTAGCAGCTGATTTGGCTGTCCAGGATCCTGGCAGCACAAATGCTTTGTTACCAAACGCAGTGATCTTGTTACGGGGAAAAGAGAACTCACAGATTTTGCCTCCACATCGATAGCATAACAATAAAGCTCAGCACCATCATGGTCAGCTGTATGGCCAGCAGCACAGCCAGGACCACTTTCATCACAGGGATGTGCAGTTTTGGCAGATCTTTGCCAACAGGAGCTGTGGTGGTATTCCCAGTATCCACCCCTGGGGAAGAAAAGAGACAATGCCGCAGGTTACTGTCATCGGCACTGCAGATAATCTCTCAGTGTGCTTCATGAACCCAAGAGTCGTCCTTTTTCATCAGTGGGCAGCTCTTTCTCTCTTGCCTGGCCACCAGAGGAAAAGGAGGATTGCTTCCTCTTCTCCTTGGCTGGGGAGAGGCAGTGCCGGCACTGCCCATGTCTTGCTCAGGGTTGAGGGCCGGGGCTCTGCTCTGGGGTCTGGGCTTTCACTGTGGGGAGCACTGACCCGCAGAAACCCTCACACTCTCCCCAGCACACAAGCCCCGATGTCTCCCTCAGGATATCCCCCAGGCTCAAGGTCGAGCTCCAGCCAGCACAAGCAGAGCTGGAGCCAGCCCAGGGAGAGAAACACTCCTGCAGGGTCCTGCCACACAGGCCTCGGCTCCTGGCCTGCGGGAGGCTTCTTTTACAGCACGGGCTCTGTGTGAACATGCCCAGGTTTGGCTGCCGGTCTGCTGTGCCAGAGCAGGCAGGAAGAGCCTGCTGGCAGCCAAAGGAAAGTGATTCTGCTCCATGACAGCTGATGACCGCTGGACAGAAATTACCTGGCAAACAAGTTCCTTGCACTGCCTGTGTTCTGTTGTCAGACACCGGCTGTGTGTCACCGCTGCCTTCCTGCAATGGCTCCTGCTGCACAGTCTCTTCCTCTGTCCCATCGGTCCCACCACGCTCTGCATTCTCAATGTCCCACAAGAATTTCTTTAAGATGTCAGATGACCTCTGCACTAATTCATCTATTGTAGATGCATCCTTTCGAGGGGCAGCTGCATCACCTTCACCTCCTGTCACACCTGCACACAAACAGCACAGAGTGACTCTCTGTCAATGATCTTCCAGTCAGAATGATGCAGAGAATTCCCTTTACATGTTGTGACCTTCTCCCTTAGTAAATGGAGCTGGGTCAGGTAATGGGATGCGAGAAAGACGCAGGTAATGACTGGCAATGTTGTAGAGCGGCCACGATGAGCTGTTGGCTGCCACCTGGCAGCTTACAGAATACTCTCTCCACACCATGAGCTACAGCCCTCATGGAACGCATGGCCGAAGATACATCCCCATGGCCAAGCAGCAGAGCCATGGCCCGTTTCAGTCCTACGGAGCAGTACTGCCATGGGCTCTTGCCTGGCTTGTGCAGCACTGCCTGTCACTCCCTGCCTAACGCCCACCATGGAGGGCAGCCCAAGGAAAGGCTGACGTAGGGCTGTGGCGACACAGCCTGACTTCTTGCTGCCACAGGCTCAGCCTGCCCAGGGCTCCATACAGCCATCTTAGCAGCTTTTCTCAAGTGTGTTCTTCCCTGCCTCTGGCTGACTTTCAGACATTTCTCTTTCAATACCTTGTTCCACACTTGACAAGATTCTAAGAGGTTACTAGATTAAAAAAAAAACAAACAAAAAAACAACAAAAACAGCTCATCCAGTGATTTTATCTCTAATACTTAGCTTAAATTTGTCATCTTTTAGAGCATTTGCTACAGGGCCTGTCTTCTAACCAAACTTCAAGCTGGGCCTCTAAATTGGTTAAACTGTTTTCATGCTTTTTTATTTTTTTTTGTTTCTTTGTTTGTTTGGTATCTGTAAGAGACTTATTATACCATTGCCTCAAAGTTTGCTGATGAACATGTCCAAGCAAGCCCTGGGCAAGGGTTGCAAATTCCTCTGTCTAAGGGACATGCAGATGGGCACGTCTGTCAATGGTTTACCGGGCTGGTTCAGCCCCGGTTCAGCAACAGTTGGTGCGGGGAACCCACAGACCCACGCCCCAGGAAAGGGAAAGGGGGAAAGGGAAAAGGGAGATGGGCCTAGAAACAAAACAGCAGCAATGATCCGAGCAGGAAAGCTAATTTACTAAATAAGATATCAGAAAGTAAAATAACACAATATAATACAGTGTAATTGGAATTGAGCCTAATGAATCAAATAAAATGAGCGAGAGAGAGTGATCGATAAACTGAAGGCCTCACGCTAACGCTGAAGGTGATACGGCAGCGAGCACCCACTGCTGAGTCGATCCCAAATGGATCCCAAATGGTAGGGTTTGCTATTCTTGGTGATGTCAAGAGGGTGACTAGCAAAACTGCTACCTTGGACTTCCGGAGGGCAGACTTTGACCTGTTCCAGACGCTAGTTGCTAGGGTCCCTTGGGACTCACTCCTGAGGGGTAAAGGGGTCCAGGAAGCCTGGGTCCTCCTCAGGATGGAATTCCTAAAGGCACAGGTGCAGGCTGTCCCTGAGTCCCGTAAGTTGAGCCGGAAGGGAAGAAGGCCAGTGTGGATGAACCGGGATCTTTCGTTGAGACTCTGGGAGAAAAAGAGAGTCTATGTCCTCTGGAAGATGGGACAGGCTACTTGGGGAGACTACAGGGAACTTGCCAAGATTTGCAGGCTGGAAGTTAGAAATGCAAAAGCCCAGCTCGAACTTAGACTGGCTACTGCAGTAAAGGAGAGCAAAAAATCCATTTACAAATACATTAACAGTAATGAAGAACTAAGGAGAATTTCCCTACTTTACTTGATGCGGCAGGGAATGTAACCACAGAGGTTAAGGAAAAGGCTGAGGTTCTCAATGCCTTCTTCACATCTGTCTTTAATAGAAAGATCAGTTATCCTCAGGATACTTTTTCTCTGACCTGGAAGTCTGGGATGAAGCGCATAATACACCCCCTGTGATCCCAGCAGAGACAGTCAGAGACCTGCTCCTCCATCTGAACTGCCACAAGTCCATGGGGCCAGATGGGATCCACCCAAGGGTGCTGATGGAGCTGGCAGAGGTGATTGCCAAGCCGCTTTCTGCCATCCATCATCATTCCTGGTCATCCGGAGAGGTCCCACAAGATTGGAGGCTTGCCAGTGTGACTCCCATCTACAACAAAGGCCGTAAGGAAGATCCAGGGAACTACAGGCCTGTCAGCCTGACCTCGGTATCAGGGAAAGTTATGGAGCATTTGATCGTGAGGGAGATCACACAGCATGTCTGATAGGAACTGAGGGGACACTTGAAAGACCTCACAACGTAAATCCTGGCAGTGTACTGCCAGCAGCTGATTTGGCTGTCCAGGATCCTGGCAGCACAAATGCTTTGTTACCAAACGCAGCGATAGTGTTATGGGGAAAAGACAACTCACTGACTTTGCCTCCACATCCATAGCATAAGAATAAAGCTCAGCAACAGCATGGACAGCTGTATGGCCAGCAGCACAGAAAGGACCACTTTCATCACAGGGATGTGCAGTTTTGGCAGATCTTTGCCAACAGGAGCTGTGATGGTATTCCCAGTATCCAACCCTGGGGAAGAAAAGAGACAATGCCGCAGGTTACTGTCATCAGCACTGCAGATAATCTCTCAGTGTGCTTCATGGACCCAAGAGTTGTCCTTTTTCATCAGTGGGCAGCTCTTTCTCTCTTGCCTGGCCACCAGAGGACAAGGAGGATTGCTTCCACTTCTCCTTGGCTGGGGAGAGGCAGTGCCGGCACTGCCCATGTCTTGCTCAGGGTGGAGGGCCGGGGCTCTGCTCTGGGGTCTGGGCTTTCATTGCGGGGAGCCCAGAAACCCGCAGAAACCCTCACACTCTCCCCAGCACACAAGCCCCGATGTCTCCCTCAGGATATCCCCCAGGCTCAAGGTCGAGCTCCAGCCAGCACAAGCACAGCTGGAGCCAGCCCAGGGGGAGAAACACTCCTGCAGGGTCCTGCCACACAGGGCCCGGATCCTGGCCTGCGGGAGGCTTCTTTTACAGCACGGGCTCTGTGTGAACATGCCCAGGTTTGGCTGCTGGTCTGCTGTGCCAGAGCAGGCAGGAAGAGCCTGCTGGCACACAGTGATTCTGCTCCGTGACAGTGGATGACCACTGGACAGAAATTACCTGGCAAACCAGTTCCTTGCACTGCCTGGATGTAGAAGAACTTCTACATCCAACATCACTGCTGTGGGCCGGGACAACACCCACTGGCTCAGCCTGCCCAGGGCTCCGTACAGCCATCTTAGCAGCTTTTCTCAAGTCTGTTCTTCCCTGCTTCTGGCTGAGATTCAGACACTTCTCTTTCAATACCTTGTTCCACACTTGACAAGATTCTAAGAGGTTACTAGATTAAAAAAAACATCAACAACAACAACAAAAGCAGCTCATCCAGATACTGCTTTCTGCATTGAAGGATCTGGTACAGTTGATTTTATCTGTAATACTGAGCTTAAGTTTGTCATCTTTTAGAGTACCTGCTACAGGGCCTGTCTTCTAACCATACTTCAAGCTGTGCCTCTAAATTGGTTAAACTGTTTTCATGCTTTTTTTGTTTGTTGTTTGTTTGTTTGGTATTTGTAAGAGACTGTTATTATGCCATTGCCTCAAAGTTTGCTGATGAACATGTCCAAGCAAGTCCTGGGCAAGGGTTGTGAAATCCTTTGTCTAAGGGACAGGCAGATGGGCATGTCCTGGGGCAACAAAAGAGAGATAAGCTGCAGCTCGATGGCTGCTGGACGCTCTTTTGTTTGGTACTCATCTCCATGTGGGAGACAGCCATCTCAGGAGACGCTTGCCTTTGGAAGATAAATATAGGGGTCCTGCAGCCACGAAGTTGGGGTTTTCTCTGTATGGGGGTTTCTCTTTGGAGAGACTTCCCAAGCTGATCACTGCTGCTGCCTGGAGAGGCCTTCTCTTTGGAGAGTCCTCACGAGCTGATCACTGTTCGCTGCTGCCCCTCTCAGGGCTGCCTCCCTCGCTGCTTCTCTGGCCGACTGCTGCTCAAGGCTGCCCGTCGCTGCTGCTGTTCTCCCCGCTTCTGCCATTCCCTGCCCTTCTGCCTCGGACCGTTGGAGCCGTTTGCAACCGGACCGCCCCTAGGATCCTGGCTGGTGACTATCCCTGCGTTGTACAAATCCTTGCCTCTTTCCTATCTTTCCTATTGCTCGCCCTCCCTTCCCTATCACCCTTAACAGTGTCCGCCTTCCCCTCTCCGTGGTCAATATTGATAATAAACTGGTCGGACCAACATCTGAACCGTTGTTTCTTAATCTCATGCTGGGTATACACATAATCTTAAGAACCTCATCTCCCTCCTTCATATTGGAGCGTGACAGGTGGCCAGCATGGCAGCCGGCCGGGGCTGCCCCGTGGGCCCCTCCTGACCCTGGCTAATGCCGCCCTGCACGGTGAGGCGCGCAGGGAGAAGCGTGTCTGCCCCCAGCACTGCCCGTGATGGCAGCAGGAATGGGTCTGGCTCCCCGTGGCTCACTGCCTCGTGGAGCGGCAGCTGGGACTACGACTCCCATGGTGCCCCGGGGCGCGGCTCCTTGCCGGCCGCCGTAGTGCTCACGTGACGCCGGCGCGTGTCACATGACCGGCCGCTGAGGCAGGGGGCGCCGGAGCTGCGCGCCGCGCCCGCCCCGCATGGCCAACGTCGCCAAGAAGGTGTCGTGGTCCGGCCGCGACCCCCGCGACGACGAGGACGAGCGTGCGGGGGAGACCACCCCGCTGCTCAACGGCACCGGGCCCGGCGCGGCCGACGGTGCCCGGCAGGTGAGGCGGGGTGGGCCCGGCGCGGCGGGGCCTCCCTCCCAGGCGCGGGGTGCGTGGCTCCGTGCTGCTGGGAACGCCCTTTTAATTCCTGCTTCAGACGTCCCGAGGGAGGGCACGGTCCTTAAGCCGTGTGGGTCCGGCTTGAACACGGTATGTGACGGTGGACGTATGGAGCTACGTGGCGAAGAGCAAGTCCAGGGTGGGCAGCGTTTTTAACACAGATAGATCCGTTCCGTGCTGCTCATCGCCCTGAAATAAGCTTCTCTGCGGTGCTCGGAGGGTCGAGGCTGTGATTTGGGGCAGGATGAGACCCGTGGGGAGCTGTTGTGTGAGTGCTGGGTGGGAGAGGGGCTGCCTGAGCGCAGTGCTGGTGGATTTCCTGCGGAAAGCTTGCAGGTGAGAAGGCTTTGGCAGCCGTTAACCTGGCTGTCTTGTCTGGCATGGTTCTGTGCTGCTGTGCTCCTGGGCAAGTCAGAACAGTGGGCTTGTTAGATTAATTAGAGGAAGATTCAGGCTTTATTAGGCTGCCAGTTCCCAGTGTGGCTCAGCAGGATAGGGGCACGGCTGTCTGGCTGGGGACAGCTGTGCTCCTGCTGCTGTTTTGCTTTCCGATCAGAAATAAGGTCAGTACAGCAGCACCAGGTGTATTTACAGCATGCTGCCTTTACGAATCGCGTGGTGAAAACTGCAGGACTACTAAAGCATGGCAGGGTGAGGGTTAACTGGATCTCTTGGCTGTTGGTCAATGAGTTTCTGTGAATGGCTTTGAAGAAACAGTAGAGGCAGTGGGTGGGATGAGTGAGACCTGGTCCTGCTGGTCTGTGTGTATTGCCGTGGTGTCCCCTGATGGTTTCCAGCTGGTGACAGAGCACTGTGTGCCATTTCCCTTAGCAGAGCACAGGAGCAAGTGAGCAAGTGCTGTACTGTAGCTCTCAGCACAGGGTGGGGATGAAGGGTGGCAGGATGGGCACTGACCTGGTAGCACAGCTGTCCCTCTGGCACCCGGATCACCCTTCAGCATGGCACAGCTGTTTCTCTCCATGGATGGTCCTGTGATCCTAATGCCATACAGCTCAGCAGTGCCCTTTGTGTCTCTGTGCTGCTATAAGCACAGCCCTCTGGGTACATGAGGGGGAGAGCAGGGCTCTGGCAGTGTCCTCGTATTCCCGTAGCTATCTCTGTCCAGATTACATTATTAGGAACAAGCTGGCTGTGATTACAGCATGGTACCGGGCAGGGTGGCTTTGGCAGAGGATGGAGCTGTTTTCCTCATGGGAGACTTTATCTGGGTTCATCATGCTACAACAGAAATGGCACCCGACTGGGTCGTCCTCCCCTTCTTACACATTAGTTCTTTTAACGGAAATGAAAGTGATTTTAAAATGACAAAAGGAAATACGCTCTGTAGTTCCACAGCTAACTGCTGCAAGCAATTGAGAGCTGGTGAGTGGGAGGTGAGAGGGCTGCTGGCCTCGATGTTTGCACCCCTGGTGACAGAGGCGTGCTGCAGGGACGTGCTGGGGTCTTCTGTCCTGGGGCTTGCTGGCTGGGTCAGCCTCCAGCCTCCCATCAGGACCTGGCTCTGTTGTGACACAAGCTGCTGTCTGTAACGTGTAAATTCTCAAACTGAGAAGGGGGTGGACGATTTCAGTAAGAGCAGCCAATTCCCATCATTAGCTTAAAGTATTTTTTTTAAACTAATTTGTTTTTTGCTACCCCTTGAGGGTGCGTTCTGTATGTGTGTTACAGTGCCTTGGCTTTGAGACCTGTGCAGCTTCTGAGGGTGCTGGGGGAGGGGGGAGGTGGGCAGGGGGTTGTCAAGCTATGGGACTGCTCATTTTCCCCCATGTACTGCAGTGAGCTGTCTGGTGACGTGGCATGGAGGGCAGGAGTCACCTTTTCCCACCCCTGAGCAGGGCCAGGAGGGCCCTGGGGGCTTGAAACCTTCTTTCCTTCCTTCTTGTTGCTTATGCAGCCTGTGCTCCTGGTGAGGTTTGTGCACAGTGCTTTATCTCACTGATAACAGAGCCACGTGCATCCAGAGCTTGTTAGTGAGGAGAGAGGTGGTGACAGAGAACTGCTTACAGGAGGGCAGTGTGTCCTGGGGGGATGGGGGGGGGGGGGGGAGGTGCAGGGCTGGCTTTGCTGGCTGCTCTGGATGGAGGTGGGCTGCAGAACAAATGCTCTGTTTGTGGTTCTTCATAGTCCAGTTAACGAGGCACTAAAAGGCCGTTGGTACACAGGCAGCGTTTGCTCTGTGGCTGTTCTAGATAGCCTTGTTTGAAGTTGTTCCTCTATTTGCAAACCGTTGTGGTGCTGTGACTGCTCTGCTCTGGAGCTGAGCACTGCTGTGATGGGCTTTCCCTAAGCAGCCATTCCCCTGCTGCAACTCTGCTGCTTCCTGACCCATGGCTATGGGACTTTGAGGAATGTGTGGCCTTATCATCTCAGTATCCCCTCACCAGGTTCCTGGGGCAGCATGAAGATCTCCTTGAGCCAGTGGGAGTGCTGAGGGCCGGGTGGGTGACATCGCCCATTCCCTGCTGGTGGGAAGGCCCCAGGTGTCCCCATGTGGGGTCGGACAGGAGAGCTGTTGGTCTGTCTGCATCCTCTGGGTTCTGACAACAGTGCGTGCTGTTGTAGGGAGATAAACGTACTACAGTCACACCGACATCATGTGTGCCTGGGTACAGCAGGCTGTGCTTGGAAAGCACCCAGCCTGGGGTCATGCTGCCTGAGCTGAGTGCATCTCGGAGCTGTGCACAGATAACCCTCTGTGACCGCGTTGTCCCATTTCCCCTGTTCCTCCTATGGAAGATGGGCACTGATGGAAAAAGCCTTTTCCTGTTCTCCCAGCATGTGATCCCCGTGCTCATGGGATTGAGCTGGCTCTACTCTAAGTGTGCTCAGCCCGTCTGAGTGCTGCCTGCTGCCAGGGCTCGGGATGAGCTGGGCAGGGGCTCTATGTTAATAGAAGCAAGATGTTTCCAAATGTAACGCAGAACTCAGCTTCAGGTCCAACTGCAGTTCCTTTTCCTTTCCCGTTTGTGTTCCAGAGCTCTATCCATCCCTTAGGGAGCTGGCTGGTGCCTGCATAAGCTCCCCCTGCTCCCATGTGTCCCTGCACAGTGACAGCATTGGGTCTGCCTGCCTCACAGGAGCTGTGCTGAGTGGGTGCTGGAGGGTTTGGGATGTGGAGGTGAAGCCCGACCACAGGTCAGGGAGTAAATGAGAGCGTGGAGCAGATGGGGAAATGGGAAAATAGGTCAAGCTGCAAATACAAAGGGGTATTCTTCATTGCAGTGACGTGTGTGGCTCCTGCTGCTCTGGGCTGTGCATTCCAGGCAGGATCTGTGGGGATTAAAGCAGAAGGGGTTTGATCTTGGAACTGCAGCTTGCTGGACCCCCCCCGATGCTCTCCAGAGCTCCTTTATACTCTGATCCTTCAGCTGTTTGGGAGTAGGGCAGTCAGAGGGGTGAGGCTGCAAAGGGAAAGATGTGGATGTTGAGAAATGGTGTTTGGGCTATTCTTAGCAGCAGCACTGCTCTCACGCCCTGTGTGTCCCTGCATTTCACAACAGCAGTGGGTGAGGGCAGCTCATTTTGGGGCTCCGTGTGCACTGCCTGGCTGGCTCAGCCTGAGTCTGTCTTGGCCCAGAATAATCCCCAGACTCCCGTGTTGTGCAATTGTGCTGCTCGTAACAAGCCCGAGGGCTCAGCAGAGAAAGGGGAACCTTCCTGGCACTGTCCTGGGCACTGCTGAGCAGTGCTGGTGTCCCCACTGCACACACTGCTGGCAGGCAGCTCTGGCACTGCACTGCCCTTGAAGCACTGAGGGTTTTGAGGGAAGTGGACGTGCTGATGTGAAGTGCTCATCTCCCTGGCTGAAACCCTCCTGACGAGCAGGTGGAAGAAGTAAAATTGCCATCAGCTATTCCTTATTGCTGCCTGGCTGAGAAGTAGCCCTGACTTTTTTTGGTGGGGCTTTGTGTCCCCCTCCAACTCCTTGCACAGCCCCTGGCCAGAGCTGGAGCTTGGCAGGGAGGCACAAAGGGTGGGCAGACAAACACGAGCTCTGGCCATGCCTGGGGACTCCGTACATGGAAGCACTTTGTGGAGCAGGACCCAGCCTGGGCCTGCAGGCGTTCTGTGTGCAGGTGACACCAGCTGGGCCGTCTGCAGCTGGTTCATTCAGGAGCTGACTTTGTTCTCCCTTCTCTTTGTAGTTTGCTCCTTCCTCCTTCCTTCGCACTGGGCAGCTGAGCAATGTGGATCTCAATGAGGACATCCGTGAGCTGGTGAGTGGTGCAGAGAGGGGCTGTGACTGAGTTTCCCTGCTGTGAGGTGACTTGTGGGGGTGCTCCCAGTGCAGCAGGGTTAGCCATTGCTCCCCAGTCCTGCTTGCCATGTGAGGGCTCCTGTGTGGCTGTCCTTGGCTCTTGAGTGTTGCAGTGATTGAGAGACGTTTCTGTTGCTGGTTCAAGTTGGAACACTTGTGACCGATGGTTGTAGCGTGACTTATTGCAGGACTTTGGAGGAAAAGCTAGGCCAATTCTGGATGTAGCTGTAATGCAGGACTGAGAGAAAGGCATGTGATGCCAGTGGGGGCCCTCGTGCAGCCTCAGTACATGCCCTAAATCAGAGCTGGGAGAAGCTTGCGTGATCAAAGGCATTTGTGAAACTGAATTTAGTTTCTACTCAAAAGCCCGGATCTGCTTGAAATAGCTCTTTGCTTTAGGCCAAAGGAATTTCCTGTTGAGGTGAAATGTTGCCCTCCACTGGGAGCATGGAGCTGCTCTGATTTATTAAAATGGCAGTTTGGTGCTGGCTGTGCCAAACCCCTGCCTGCCTGGTCCCTGCTCTGCTGTGCTCGTGGCTGCCCATGGGACACATCCTGCTGGGGCACAGTACAGGAGGGCCAGGGGTGCACACACAGAGGGCTCTTTGAACCAACTCAAATCTGCACACGCTGACCAGTGGGAAACTGCCCTGGGTCCTGGGCACTATGGCTGCTCTGTCTCTCTCTGCAGTCTTCCTTGTGCTTCCTGGGTGTTCATGCAGTAAAACCAGCACCAAGCCAGCATTATGGCACGAGTGCTTCTGTGTCAGTTGCTGGTTGCCCTCCGTGAGACAAGCAGAGACCCTGCCAACCTGTGTGTCGTATCCCACAGGAGACAGAGCTCCCCCGGCCGTATCCCAATGAGATCCCCCACAATGAGAAGCTCCTGTCGCTCAAGTATGAGGTACGTGTGTTCCTGCTTCTTCCTCAGCTCTGCTGCTGCCAGCTTCCCTCTATGAGGCACTGGTGAGGAAGAGCTCTTGAGTGAGGGTCTCAGATTGGCCCTCCTCTGGCATAGGGGTTTTCCCCAGCATTATACACTAACAACGTCTCCCCTACCTGAGCTAGAGCCTGGACTATGACAACAGTGAAAACCAGCTGTTCCTGGAAGAGGAAAGGAGGATAAACCACGCGGTGAGTTCTGCCATGACCTGGTTATCTGTTCTCCCTGCACGTTGACACCGTTCGGCAGCTGCTTGAGCTGTGTGGTTCGATGGGCATCACCAGTTTGCTGAGGGCAATAAAACCTTGGGGCAGGGTGGCCAGCTCTGCAGGGGCACAGAGTGGCACAAGGGAGGGGTGAAGAGCTTACCTGTGTGCCATGGTGGTATTACTGGGCTGGGTGGAGATGTGTGGAACACCTGCAGTGGGGAAGGCCCTACCCTGGGGGCTTTGGGAGCTGCAGCAGGATGCAGCAGGAGAGTGTGCTGAGGGACAGGGCGAGCTGGGAGAACTTGTCTTCTAGCCAGAGATCCCTCGGAGGGACAAGGGCACTGGGGGCTGCCTTGAAATAGGTCCGGCTTCACAATCCTGTGCCCAGCAGAGGAAAAAGAAGGCTGGGGCTTGATTCAGAGAAGGTGGCTAGGTGGGGCTGTGGGTGCAGGGTTGGGCAGTGGTGGGTTCTGATGGCTGTCTGATTGTCAGGCCTTCCGGACAGTGGAGATCAAGCGCTGGGTCATCTGTGCCATGATTGGCATCCTCACTGGCCTTGTCGCCTGCTTCATCGACATCGTGGTGGAGAACCTGGCTGGGCTGAAGTACCGTGTGGTAAAGGACAGTATCCTTGCGTGGAGTCGAGGCCTCCAACCAAGCAGAAGCCACTGGATCTGTGTTCTCTGCTCCTGGTGGCAATGAGAGAGATGTTCAGGGAGAGAGCAGCTTCCTCCTGGGCTTAGTGGCACAGGTCCTGCTGCTCCCAGTGCTTCTCTGAGGTACTGCCTGCATCCAAGTGCCCCCATCAATGCACTCTGCACACCACAGCCCCAGGAGCTCCGTGGTGATGCTTTGTGGTGGTGGGAAGGGTATTCCTGAGCTGATACCGGCCTTTCCTTGATCCTCCTCCACAGACATCGACAAGTTCACAGAGAAGGGGGGCCTGTCTTTCTCTCTGTTACTCTGGGCCACTCTGAATGCCAGTGTGGTGATGGTGGGCTCTGTTATCGTTGCTTTTATAGAGGTGAGGCTTTGGCGGCTGCCTGTGTGGGGGTATTCCTGTAACATCCATCCAAGGGAGGTGGCAGAAGGGCTTGCTTCAGCCTGGGATGCAGGCGCAGCTCTTGCGAACTATGGGAGTTCATGCAAGCTTTGGACTGGGCTCAGCCTCTTTGCTTTGCATGTACCTGAGCATCTGTGGTGAGTGGGCTGGTCAGGTGCTCTGAGACACGCTGAAGAAAAGCCAGAAACTGGCAGCTGACTGGTGATGTCTGGGGCAGGTTGTGGCTGAGAGGGGGGCAGTGGGTCCTTGCGAGTCAGCAGCAGCTTCCTTGTTGCTGTGCCCTTCCTCTCTGTCAAAACTCCCTGGCCACCAAGTATGAGCCTTCTGCAGGGAACACCCTTGTGTTTGCTGACTGCATCTATTTGCCCTCTGGGGCAGTGTGTCCGTGGGGACGCAGCAGGTTCCTCTCAAGAGCTTGTAGATAAGCTTTGAGCCTGCCCAAGGATGTGCTTGGCATGGTCTGCGATCAGAGACAGGGTAAGGTGGCCAGCATGTCCCCAGTCTCCATCCTGTATGTTTTAGCTGCTAAAGCCTTCCTGTTCCTCACAGCCCGTCGCAGCTGGCAGTGGCATTCCGCAGATCAAATGCTACCTCAATGGTGTGAAGATTCCACATGTTGTCCGCCTCAAGGTAAGCAGTGGGAGCTCGTGGGATGAGTGCCTACTGCATGGGCTGGGCTGGAACGAACACGCTTCATTCTTGTGCCATGGGGCATTCCCTGTGTGTGCTGTGGCAGAGATGAAGCTGGGCTGCCTGCAGCAGCGTGGGGTGCTCCTGTCACCCTCGTGATGTGCTGTGCTTCTTGCTCTGTCTTGCAGACCCTGGTGATCAAAGTCTGCGGGGTCATCCTCTCGGTGGTCGGTGGCCTGGCTGTTGGGAAGGTGATGTGTACAAAGTGCTCTCTGACTTGCTCCTGGCATGTTGTTATCTGCTGCTGGCATGCGTGCCACAGCCCAGGGCCAGCCCTGCACTGGGGGTGGGGGACTGGTGGCCTTGTGGTGCCTTCCCAGTTCTACTCCCTGCCAGTCCTAAGGCACACGGTGCTGCTGAGCCAGTCGGTGTGTGGCTTGGCTGAGGGCAGGAGAGCAGCAATCTGTGTCTGCCTGCATTTGTCACTGTGAATGTCAGATGGGGGAGCACAGGTGCTGCACTTGGACCTGGCTCACCTACTGGGGCTGAAGGCAAGGAAGGCAGGCTTTGCAAGCCCCTGTCCACTCTGCTGGGGGGAGTGCTGGAAGGAACAGGAGCCACTTTGCTAGAATGAGGATCTGGGGGGAGCAATTGCAAGGTCAGTATTGACCAAAATCCTCTTATCAGTAGACCTGAAGAGACAAAGCCGGTACAAGTATAGCAGTCAGCTTCTTTAGGGCCATTACCTGTTGGACAGTGATCCCCCTTCCCCAGCTTTCCTTGGCTTTAACGGTTCTTCCTTCTCTGATCTAACTCCACTCTTCCACCCACAGGAAGGACCCATGATTCACTCTGGAGCTGTGATTGCTGCTGGCATCTCCCAGGGAAGATCCACATCTTTGAAGCGAGACTTCAAGGTTGGTGCTCAGGGCAAGGGGTTCTGGTGCAGTCTGAGCACAGAGCATGCTGCCTGGCTGCCCTCCCTGGTGTCAGAGCCCAGCCAAGCTCAGGTGGAGCTCTGACTCCTCTGGGGAAGGTGCCCAGAGTGAGGGAGGGAGCTGTGAACTCCATCTGGTATCACCTGAATCCCCTCCTGTGCTGCCCAAAACAGCTCCCTGCTGTTCTGCTGGTGACGAGGGGTTGTATCTGTGTTTCTTCTGATCTCATGCCTTTGACCACCCCTAAACCTACCTTCACTTTGATATTTCAGATCTTTGAGTACTTCCGCAGAGACACAGAAAAAAGGGACTTTGTCTCAGCTGGAGCCGCTGCTGGTGTCTCTGCAGCATTTGGTGCCCCTGTGGGTATGTGTCTTGGCTCTGATGCTGAGCAGTGCTACACACATCTTCAGGGGGCTGCTCTTGCCTACAGGGATCTGCCTGGGGCACTGCAGGAGCCTGGGTTGGGAGAGCCCTGCATTTACTTCCATGCTCATACGCTTGCTTGGAAGTCTGGAGGTTGGTTGTTGTGTGGTGGGAATCTGTAAGCGACCGAGTCTGGTGTGCTAACATCTGGCAGTTCCAGAATTGAGCAGGGAAACTGATTGCTCTGTGGTTGTCTCGTGAGCCTTCCTGAAAAGTGCCTGCCACTCCTCCGAGCTGCCCTGCCAAGGAAGGTCTTGGGAAGAGAGGAAGTGGTTGCCTGCCTCTGATCCTAAATGTTGCTTCCCTGGGATGGAGGGGAGGCAGTGAAGGGTCTTTGCTGAAAACAGCACATCAGGTTCATTGGGCTTGGCTGGTCCCTTTGGATACTGGGAGCTGTGGGACCCATGAGCTTGTATGGGTTTGGCTGGTGCTGAGAGGTGAGAATCTGTGGCACGTGCCTGCTGTGAAGATGCTTGTGTCTTGTGCCTACAGGGGGTGTCCTCTTCAGCTTGGAGGAAGGAGCTTCCTTCTGGAACCAGTTCCTGACATGGAGAATTGTAAGTGTTGCAAAGCAGAAGCAGTAAATTAAAGCAGGCTTTATTTCAGTTAACTCAGGGTGTGCTGGCACTGAGGCATCATCTTTTCCCATGTGCCCTGAGGCTCTGTGTCCCACAGCTGTGTGCCTTCTTTCATCCTTGCCCTGGGCAGCCATGTTGTGTATCACAGGGATCAGGGCATCCCAAATGCCCTCTTATCCCCAAGGGGCAAAATCTGGGTCTGGCTGAGTGACGTCTCATTTCCTGAAGATGCCAACCCCTTTTCCAAGGTGAGAGGAGGAGAGCACCCATGCTTGGTGTATGCTACCATGGGGAAGGTGGCCACTTGTCCTCAGCACATCCTGGGTAGCAAGTCCTAGCCAAGGACCTTGGGGGATATTTTGGGGTAGTGTGAAAGGAGCTGGGCCGGATCTGTTCAGCAATAACTCTGTGCTGCATCTCTTTCTAGTTCTTTGCCTCCATGATCTCCACATTCACTCTGAACTCTGTCCTGAGTGTTTACCATGGCAATGCTTGGGATCTGTCCAGCCCTGGGCTCATCAATTTTGGCAGGTTTGATAGCGAGGTATGCCACGGGTTCTTCTGCTGGGGGAGGTAGAAGCAAGCAGCTCAGGGGTTTTGGGATATCTGTCTCTCTTAAAATGTGGGACAGGCTCTGGGGTGTGGCTGGATCCCAGCTCCACCAATGTGAGCAGAAGGTGTTCATGCAGCCACTGCTGGGTCTGGGTGCTAAGGAGCATTCAGGGCGCGTCCTGGGGCTGCTCCAGGCTCATACTGCCTCAGACAGAGAGTGACTGGCAGCCAAAGGTCCAGAAGATCTGAAACCCATCTCTTGTTTGCAGAAAATGGGATACACGATCCAGGAAATTCCTATCTTCATCTTTATGGGCATGGTTGGTAAGGGAGTTCTGCTCTTTCAGTCCAATTAGTATGAATGAGATTTTCTCTGTTCTGTGTGGGCCTAGAGAGCTTCAGGATCTCCTTTTCTTGGGGGTGTAGAAAATCCATTAAACTCAGAAGCAGAGGCTGTTTGTGGAGTTCACAGGGGTGAGAGCAGGATCCTGGGCCAGCCCTCACCCTTGTAGAGAAGGAGACACCGTGTGATCTGTATCCTCCAAAGTCCTCTGTGGGGTCAGTGTGTTGCAGTCATGGGCAGCCCCGTGCTGCCACGTGTCCTGGGGCAGCCAGTCATGCTGGGTGTGTCATCGAGGTCTCTCTGAGCTTCCCCTTTTCTCTTGCGTCTTGGGTGGCTGTAGGAGAGTCTGAGACTTGCATG
The DNA here is from genome assembly GCA_023055505.1 of Callipepla californica brunnescens. Classification (NCBI taxonomy): domain Eukaryota; kingdom Metazoa; phylum Chordata; class Aves; order Galliformes; family Odontophoridae; genus Callipepla; species Callipepla californica. The sequence goes on along the minus strand of JALIRH010000024.1, from coordinate 11,717,758 downwards.
CTGACTCTTCCCTCCTTTCTTCTTGCAGGTGGGATCCTGGGGGCTCTGTTCAATGCCCTGAATTACTGGTTAACAATGTTTCGCATCAGGTAAGAGCTTGCAGGTGGCTAAGATGTCTGAAGTGAGTTGGCTGGGCATCTGTGCTCACTGGGGGTGATGTTCCTGGACAGATCCAGGCTATAACCTCGTGTAATGACAGCAGTCCCTGGCAGCTGACAGATAAAGATGCCATGTGCCTCTTGCTGCCTGCACACAAGGTTTTGTCCCACAGCATCCCACCTTTGCTGTGATCCTGCCAAGTATTTATCCTTAGTGACCTGGCTGCTCAAACCAAGTGCAAGTACCATGCAGACGTGGTTGCTACATGAGAGCAGTGAGAGAGCCAAGAGAGCTGTTGAACCCATCAGGGCCTGCTCTGGCACAGCCATACCAGCATTTCAAACACCAGAACCAGCCTTGAGGTGTCAGAGAGGAATGACCTGTGGCAGCAGCAGAACCGGTGATGGGCCTATAGCATTTCCCAGGGGTGCAGCTTACTGGGCTTGGCTCTCTGCTGCCCTCCTCCTGGCACAGCCTTCCATTCCGGGCAGCCTGTAAGGCTTGCTGCATCTCACTACTGGCACTCTTGGGTGCTGCTGGGGCAGAGCTGTGCTCACTGCTCTGCTCCCTTTCAGGTACATCCACCGGCCTTGTCTCCAGGTGATTGAGGCCATGCTGGTTGCGGCGGTGACGGCAGCTGTGGGTTTTGTCATGATTTACTGCTCCCGAGACTGCCAGCCCATCCAGGGGAGCTCAGTGGCCTATCCCCTGCAGGTAGGAGATGCTGGTGAGCTGTGCTTGGGGTGAGGGATACCCTGAGGGTGAGCAGGAGATTGAGACCCTGCTGGAATTTGCAGCCCTGGGCCTTGCTGCTTCCCCCTGCAGTCACTGTCCTCTGCTCTGGGTGGAGCTGGAGACCTCAAGTTTACACTTGCTTCTCCTTGCTATAATGCCCATCTCAGAGATGCGTGCACCACCTGGGCTGTAGTGTTGCTTTGCACAGGTCTCTCTTGTCAGCAGCACGACAGCAGGATGGAAGTGCTGTGGTGTTGGTGTGCTTGCTGTGTGTGGTCCCCCCACCTCTGCAACCAACTGGAGCACAGCAGCCTGCAGCTGCCACTTCTCACACTTTCTTTCCTTCTTCTGCAGCTTTTCTGTGCTGATGGAGAGTACAATTCCATGGCCACTGCCTTCTTCAACACACCTGAGAAGAGTGTTGTCAATCTCTTCCATGACCCTCCAGGTCTGTGTGTCAAGTGAGCGCTTCCTTGAAGAGCAGAGCGGGGCAGGATGTGTGCATGGTGGCTGACCTGCTCCCTCATTGCTTGTGGGATATGAGTAGTGTGGCTTGAAGAGGGCATAGTGGAGTCCAGCAAAGCTCTGTGTGGGGCAATAGGCAGTGACTGTTGTGGATAACAGCTCCTGAGCACTCATGCAGTGCTGCAAACAGGAGGTGCTGGTGTTCCTTTGTGGCCACATAGCCATCAGTGCCACTGGGGCAGATCTGCTTTGAGCCTTGTGGTGTTGCAGGGCACAGTGCTGTGATGCAGTGGTCCGTGCTTTGTACCAGCAAACAAACTCTGATCCTTTCCCTACCACCCAAGGAGATGTCAGCTCCTTTGCTGCAGCAGAGGAAGGAAGGATGGGTGCTGTGTTTGGGGGCACCATGAGCTCAGTCAGAAGGCTCTGCCCTCAGGCCTGCCTGCAAGCCAGTGCCTCTGCCCACCAGACCTCTTCCTCCCAACACTAGTGGTCCCTCAGGACTTTGCAGAGTTCATCGTGTTGCCCTGCAGGAGGGGCTGCTGTCTGTCTTCCCATGGCTGCAGTGCCCTTTGGGCTGTGGGACTGGCACTGACTTCCTGTTCTCATCCCACCCCAGGTTCCTACAACCCCATGACACTGGGCATGTTCACCCTGATGTATTTCTTCCTGGCCTGCTGGACATATGGCCTCACAGTATCTGCAGGGGTCTTCATCCCTTCCCTGCTGATCGGCGCTGCCTGGGGACGGCTGTTTGGGATCTCCCTGTCCTACCTGACCAAGGGCTCGGTGAGTGCTTGATGAGAAGGGGCAGCGCAGCTCCTCTCTTCTCTCTCCTCCTTCACTGCTGACCTGCCTGAACGTGGAGGCAGTGGGAATGGAGCTGGCTGAGAGCCTGGTGCAGCAGCGTGGAGAAGTGTGGGGTGGGTTGACTCCTCACTTGATGCTCTCCTGAGCTGTATCTGGGCTTTTCCTGGCTCTGACAGGGCCCTGCTGACACATGGGCTCTGGTGGCTTCTTGTCATGCTCTTCTCCTTCAGAAGTGGGGTTTTGGGGCTGGGGCACTGCTTGTTATCTCTGGGTACCCAGGAGCCAGCAGCTCACTTGGTTCCTTCTATCTCCTGTTCTTAGATCTGGGCTGACCCTGGGAAGTATGCCCTGATGGGAGCTGCTGCACAGCTGGGTGAGTTGCTGAGTTGCCCCACTTTGGGAGTCATGGGCACATCCAACTTGTGTTATAGTGAAGGTGGCATGAGGAAATAGTGCTCTCTGCTTCTCTGATGTAATTTTTCCCCTAGTTTAAGTACAGCCTGTACTGTCAGGTAAAAACCCAGCCTGGCTGTGAGCTTCCTCACCATGGCAAAAACAGGGGCTGGGCTTGTCCAGGGCAGCTTCTGGGGCTGGAGGTGCTGTGGGGCTGCAGTCTAGTTTGTGTCTAGGAGCTCTGGCTTCCCTTAACCTGCCCTGGACCCCTGTCACTGTGTGTGGGTCATTGCACTCAGTGACTGGCTGCAGCCTGCAAAGCCAGCAGAGGGGAGCAGTGTCCCTGGGGGGTTTTAATGTTCGAGAGCCCTGCATTGCTGTGCATAAACTGAGGGGTCTTGGGGGCTCTCCCCTGAGCTCCTGGTCCCCTTGGATGCTTCTCACAGGTGGGATAGTGCGGATGACTCTGAGTCTCACTGTCATCATGATGGAGGCAACAGGAAACGTCACCTATGGATTCCCCATCATGCTGGTGCTGATGACAGCAAAGATTGTGGGAGATTACTTTGTGGAGGTGAGGACTGAATGTGGTCACAGTGAGCCTTGGACAGGATGGGAGGCAGTGGGGGTGAGGATGTGGGGTACTGCAGAACCAGGGGAAGCTGTAGTAGGTAATGGTGGACTGCTGCAGAGCTTTGGGAGGAGACTATGGGGCTCTGATGCAGAGAGGAGCTGCTGCCTGGCTGCACCCACCTTGGTATGTCTCCTGATGGTTTGACTGTCCTTGCAGGGACTCTATGACATGCACATCCAGCTGCAGAGTGTGCCCTTCCTGCACTGGGAGGCCCCAGTGACGTCCCACTCTCTCACAGCCAGGTAGGTGGACTGAGGGTCAGGCAGCCCTGGGCTTGTGCTGCTGCCAGCCCAGCCCTTCCCCAGCAGAGTGCTGTTCGTTCCCTTGTCCCCCACACTGGGGACAGAGGATGTGTCAGGACAGAGCTGAGCTCGCTGGGGCCGCGGATTTGGGGTGTGCTGCCACCTAGTTGTCTCACAGTGACCCTTCTCTGCAGGGAAGTGATGAGCACACCCGTCACCTGCCTGCGGAGGATCGAGCGGGTGGGCACCGTGGTGGACATCCTCAGCGACACCTCCTCCAACCACAACGGCTTCCCAGTGGTGGAGAGCAACCCCAACACCACACAGGTGGGCTGGGGGCTGCCAGGGGCTGTGCCTGAGGGTTGCCTGTGTGAGGGCTGGCTGTGGCCGTTGCTGCTCCAACCAGCCCTGCCTCACGTGGGGTGCTCTGTTGCAGGTGGCCGGGCTGCGGGGTTTGATCCTGCGCTCTCAGCTCATTGTCCTGCTGAAGCACAAGGTGAGTGCGTAAAAACCACCCCAGCTGTGTGCTCCTCTGCAGGAGCTCTGCCTGCAGCATGTTTCTGGCCTCATCCCTCCCTCTCTGCTTGAGTGACCCGAGGCTGTGGCTGAGTGCCTCGGTGAGCATTGTGGGGTGGTCCCTGAGGATCTTTGTTCCTCCTCAGGTTTTTGTGGAAAGGGCCAACCTGAGCCTGGTGCAGCGGCGGCTGAAGCTGAAGGATTTCCGGGACGCCTACCCCCGCTTTCCCCCCATCCAGTCGATCCATGTCTCCCAGGATGAGCGCGAGTGCATGATTGATCTGAGCGAGTTCATGAACCCCTCGCCCTACACTGTGCCACAGGTAACAGCTGCGGGCCCCTCTGCTCCCCTCCCCACAGAGCCCACCACCCTGGGTCCTTGGGGGCCGGCTGGACACACCGTGGCTCCCACGGCCCCGCTCTGCCTTGCAGGAGGCGTCTCTGCCACGGGTGTTCAAGCTCTTCCGAGCCCTTGGCCTGCGGCACTTGGTGGTTGTGAATAATCACAACGAGGTGAGGCCCTGGGGCAGCTCGTGGGGATGCTGCCTGCTGTCCCCACGTTCTGTTCATTAGTGTGGGGCTTAACTCTGTCCCTTCCCTGGCAGGTGGTAGGCATGGTCACCCGCAAAGATCTCGCCAGGTACCGCCTGGGGAAGGAGGGACTGGAGGAGCTGTCACTGGCACAGACGTGACATGGGGCAGCACTTCCCAGCACAGTTGTGTGCTGGTCCCCGGCCCCTCTGAGCCCAGGACCCTGCTTTGGTGGAGGCAGGGAGAGGACAGGGCTGGCTTGTGGAGGCATCGTGGTGCCTGGAGCACCGGCCCAGCCATACTGCCCTGGCTCTCTGTGTGTTGCTATCTTCTCAAGTCTGCTGGCTCCTCTTCTCCTCCTCCCCCTCGCTCCTTCCTCTGCTTCCCTGAGGGATCAAAATAAATGGTTGGCTCCGTTAGCTCCTGGTGTAGGCTCACCACAGGTTGGGTGAAAGCAGGAGTGTGCCCAGGGGAGCTGATGTGCCCTGCTGAGCTTGGCCCAGTCTCTCTGCCACAGTCCCTGCCCTCTGTCTCTGCTGCCACCCTGGGCTATCTGGGCCTTACCCTGCCTGGGCACCCCCTATGGGGCTGGGTCAGGCTGTGTGGGGATGCAAAGTGTTGGGGCTCCTCCTGCTCTAAAGGCCCTGTTCCTTCTTTCCACGCTGCTGCCAGCTGCTGGGATGAGCCCTGTGCCACACTCCTACACTCTACTTCTCTGGTTGGAGAGGGTCCCCTGCTCCACTGTGCAATAAAAGGGCTCCCATGTTTCAGCAGCTGCTGCCTCTATCTCTTTCTTGGCTCCCTCAGCTGCTTTGCCCCCAAGAGCAGGAGATGAGGGATAGAGTGGCCATGCCTGGGTTCTGGGTGGGGAGGTGGAGGGGAGAACCCTCTTTTCCTTTGGGATGGTGGTCCTTGAGTGTGGTCCCCTCTGACCACAAGTCCCATAAGTGCTACTCCGGTGATGTGGGGTCCAGAGTGCCCTCAGCTGTGTTTCTGTACCTGCTGCAGTTTGGTCTGGACCGGTGCAGTACCGTGGCTCCTGCTGGGCCAGGGGGAGACAGATCTACCTCTCCCTGGGTGAGGCGGAGGGTTCCCTGCCCTTGCATCCCCTTGGTATAACTCCTCCTCCTGTCTTCATTTGCCACCATCCCCACAGGTGCTGGCCCTATCCCTGCTCCGTGCCCTGTGATGGCAGCACCCTTGTGCTCTGGGCTGGAGTCCTGGTGCCAGCGGGCTTCCTACCACTTTCTGTGCTGAAATAAACCCTGTTTGTTACTTTTACTCTGCCAGTGCCTGTCTCGTGCTTCCCTCCATCTCCTGGTGCTGCTGCGGAGCTCAGTGCTCTGCTCCCAGGAGCTGAGCTCCTGAACTCCAGGGTTGCTGCTGGGTTATGGGAGCAGTGCTCTGCCTGGGGCTGCCGTGGGTTTGGGTTGCTGTGGGGGGAGTGCTGTGGGTCACAGCACCCTGGGAGGAATGGGTACCCAGAGCCTCTTCCTGGGTGCTTTTCCCTTTCAAGGCCAACAAAGAGCCATGAATTAAAGGGGGGGATGCCTTGGCTGGACCCTGGTAACAGGGCTGTGTTCCAGTAGCAGCTAGGAGGCTGTGGAGAAGGGGAAGGGCTGCAGTGCAGCCTTGTCCTCCAGCCCAGCTCCTGCTCCTTGGCAGCACAGCGGCCCTGGATCCCTGTGGTGCTGCTGAGTTCCCCCCTGCTCGGGCTGCAGCGTGGCCCTGGCTGGCAGCCGGGTGCTTTGTGAGGCCCCGTGTTGCCCTTTGCCCCGGCACAGCTGAGATAAGGGGATGGGATCCACCACATTGGGCCTGCCGAGCAAACACAGACTATGCTCCTCCAGCCACCGCACGTCCCTTTGTCACCCAGGGCCAGGGATACGGCGGTGAGCAGCGAAGGACACCGCACGCACTCGTGCCCGTGGGAGTCATTTATTCTCTCATCCCATTGCTGGCTCCAGGTGTCCTGCTGCCCGTGGGTTGCTCATTAACTGGGCGGCGCGTGGCAGCCCCGGGCTGCGGTGTGGGTCACAGCCCACCGTAGGGCTCAGCCTCCATCCCCGCGTGGCCCTGTGCAGGTTGCAGCTCCCGCCCGCTGCCCGGCAGCTCTGGCCCCGGCTCTGCCGTCCAGTGGGCCAGCAGGTCGCTGAAGTCAGGGGTGCCGGCGTGCAGGAGGCTGGCAGGGCTGGGAGCCGGCTCCCTCCAGAAGGAGGGCGGCAGCTTCCTTCTGTGCATGGGGGTGATGTGGCCGTATTTCCTCTCCAGCTGTTGCGTTTTGCCGCCGGCCGCCTGCGGTGCCAGGCACCGGTGCACGCCGTACTCAAAGAGCTCGGCCAGCGGCCCCAGCCTGTGTGCGGCCCCGTGGCCACCACCGAGCACCGCCTGGGCCTGGCCGGCCCGTGCCGTGTGCTCCAGGTCGGTGTCACGGGGAGAGCTGCGGGGCGAGCTGCAGTCCTCGGGCACACTGTGGCCACCAGCGGCCTCCTCCCGGCCCCGCTGCCCGAAGTACCGCTGGATGTCACAGCTGATGAGCTCGGAGAAGCGCAGGAGCCGCAGCGTGGTCTCCGCGGCATTGGGGCTGGCCAGCTCCAGCTCGCTGCAGCCGGTGCTCTCCTCTGCTGCTTCCTCTTCATCCTCTTCCTCCTCTTCTTCGTCGTCCTCCTCAGAGAGGTCGGGGAATTCGGGCTCGGTGCGCCTGGGCAGGAGCAGGCCGTGCGGGAAGGGTGAGGGCAGCCGCAGCTCGGCCAGCGGCTGGATGACACCGGCAGCCATGTCGGTGCAAAGGGACACCCCGGGGCCTGGGCTCACCCTGCGGGCAGGGACACGGTGTGAGGGTGGCACACGTCCCCATCCTCACAGCCTGTCCTGCTGCCCAGGGCTGCGTCACACCGTGCCATGGCCGGCCTGGGGCTGCGGGGACGTGGCTGGGATGAGGGCAGCAGGGATGTCCCCGCTGAGCCATGGGACTCAGGGCAGCAGGGGTGTCCCCAGTGAGGTATGAGGCAGCGGGGGGGTCCCTTCCAAGTCACGAGATTTGGAGCAGCGGGGTCACCCCCTGAGCTACAGAGCACGGTTTGTGTTCCCCTGGAGGTTCCCTGTTACCCCAGGGCTCTGCATGGTGGTGAATGGGGCTGAGCACCTCCCACCCTGGGCACAGCACCGCAGCCCGTGGGCTGCACAGCACTGTGCCCCGCCCACACAAGGACCCCAAAAGTTTCCCTCTTAAAGGATGAGCCTTTCCCCTCCCCAGCATTATTCTGTGGGCTCTGGACACAGCTGAGTCCCGCCGAGCTGGGTGAGGCCCCTCCGTGCTCACTGCGGGGCATTCTCAGCTGTGTGCCCCCCATGGGCTCAGCTCCCAGGACTCTGTGCACCCCAGCACAGATGCTCACCTCCAGGCAGCAGGGAAAGGGGCAGGGGCTGGAGGGCACTGCCCGGTGCTGCATCTCCTGCAGTGCCCCGGTGCAGCCCGGCTCGGTCAGCACTCACCTTGGCGCTGCTGCCCGGACATGCATAGGATCCTGCGCCGTTCCCCCTCGCTGTCCCTCCACCTGGGCCTGAAGTATTTATAGCGGAGCAGCGAGCTGACGGCTGGCAAATATTTGGTAGCCGTATTGTAATAGTAGACTCGGTAAACAGAGCCAGGGTTTGCTTTAGCACCCAGCAACGGGAGAGCGGCGCGGGGAGGGACGCGGGGACGGAAGGCAGGGCTCACCTTAATGGCTCACTCGCCAGGGGATTTTCAAGTGTTGTTCCTGTAGATTCACCTATTAAATCGGCAGCCCCAGCTGCCAAACTGCCCGCACACTTGTACCGAGGGCTCTTATCTCCCCGCTGATTGGAGGTAAAATCAAGCTTCGTCAAATAGGCGTAAAATTAAATTTCATGCTATTTTGACTCCTGGAGTAGGGATCTTCTGAAGAACACAGTGCTTATCGAGCGGTGCCTGTGCAAACAGAGCTGCGGCTGCGGCGGGTGAACCCTCCGGGCTCCAGCCTCCGAGGGGTCCCGCAGTGCTGCTCAACCCCCTGTGCAGCTCCAGGTCCCCAACTGCAGCCCCATGCTCCCTGCAGACCTCAAGAAGGGTGTGGGTTGGACATTTTGGGGTGTCGGGACACTTTGGGTGCTGGGGCTGGTGTCTCTGTTGGGCAGTGCTGGATGCAGAGAGGGGGACACCGCTGTGGGGAGCACTGGGCCAGCACCAGGGCAGGGGCAGCACCCAGGTAGTAGCATTGTCACTGAAGACAGGGTGCTGGGATGCCCCATGTCCCCTCTATGGCCTGGGGCTGTGTTGGTCCACGCAGGGATGGAGAAGCAGAAGTGACAACAGAGCAGCTTGTGTCTGGAGAAGGCTGCAGTCCTGCTGTGCCATTTCCGTTCCAGCACTGGGACATGATGGTGTGGCCATCCAGGGGGGCAGAGAGCACAGACAGTGACACAGGACTGCTGGGGGACACAGGGTGGCCAGGGGACATGGGAAACCCACATGTGACAGACAGAGGACATGTATGGGATGGCTGCCAGCCCAACACAGTCCTGTCCCCCTGCTGCTGCCTTTCCTGGGGCTCTCAGGTGGGACACCACACACTGGGCTTGGGGACAGGCAGACCGTGCTCCAGAGCTATCCTTCCTCTGCCCTGGGGGCTGATGTCAGCTCCTGGTCTGGCCCTGTACCCTGTGGTGAGCTATCCCCCAGCACTGCTGAGGACAGTGCCATCCTGAGCACGGCCGTCACCCACCCCACCCTGCATGTGGGGACCAAGCTGGGGTCTCAGCCCCATCCATGCCCCTCTGTGCTGCCATCCCTCCCCACACACTCCCGGGGGGGCAGCAGGTCCCGCCCAGGCACCGCTGGGCAAACACGGCCAGCGGGAGCTGATAAGCCACGGGCAGCCTTCGATCTGCCACCTGATGTCACCCGCTGCCACTGCTGCCTGTGAGGCACAGCCTGGCACAGCTTGGCACAGCATGGCATGGTTGGGTAGGGCCTGGAGCAGCCTGGCACAGCCCAGGATGGCCTGGTAGAGCCTGGCACAGATTGATGCAGCTCAGTAGGGATTGGGACAGCTCAAAAGAGCTCAGGATGGCTCAGCATGGCCTGGCACAGGTTGGTATGGCATGAGCTGGCAGTGCTCAGTACTGCCTGGCATGGACTGGCACAGCCTGGCTGGGCTTGGTCCAACTCAGCCTGGTTGGGCTCGGTGTGGCATGGGTGGGCCTGACACACGTTGGAGCAGCTCAGCAGGGTCTGACATGGCTCAGCACAGCCTGGCACAGGTTGGTATGGCATGAGCTGGCAGTGCTCAGTACTGTCTGGCATGGCCTGTCAGAGCCCGGCCTGGTACAGCTCAGCACAGCCTGGCGTGGCCTGGTAGAGCCCGGCTTTGCACAGTACAGCTCAGCACAGCCTGGCGTGGCCTCATAGATCCCGGCTCAGCACAGTACAGCTCAGCACAGCCTGGTGTAGCCTCATAGAGCCCAGCTCAGCATGGTACAGCTCAGCACAGCCTGGCATGGCCTGGTAGAGCCCGGCTCAGCACAGTACAGCTCAGCACAGCCTGGCATGGCCTGGTAGAGTCCGGCTCAGCACAGTACGGCTCAGCACAGCCTGGCATGGCCTCATGGAGCCTGGCACAGCACAGTACAGCTCAGCACAGCCTGGTGTGGCCTCATAGATCCCGGCTCAGCACAGAACGGCTCAGCACAGAACAGCTCAGCACAGCCTGGTGTGGCCTGGTAGAGCCTGGCTCAGCACAGTACAGCTCAGCACAGCCTGTCATGGCCTCATAGAGCCTGTCACAGCACAGAACAGCTCAGAACAGCCTGGTGTGGCCTGGTAGAGCCCGGCTCAGCACAGCCTGGCACGGCCTGGTAGAGCCCAGCTCAGCATGGTACAGCTCAGCACAGCCTGGTGTGGCCTGGTAGAGCCCGGCTCAGCACAGTACAGCTCAGCACAGCCCAGCGTGGCCTCATAGAGCCCGGCTCAGCATGGTACAGCTCAGCACAGCCTGGCATGGCCTGGTAGAGCCCAGCTCAGCACAGTACAGCTCAGCACAGCTTGGCATGGCCTCATAGAGCTCAGCTCAGCATGGTACAGCTCAGCACAGCCTGGTGTAGCCTCATAGAGCCCAGCTCAGCATGGTACAGCTCAGCACAGCCTGGTGTGGCCTGGTAGAGCCCGGCTCAACACAGTACAGCTCAGCACAGCCTGGTGTGGCCAGGTAGAGCCCAGCTCAGCACAGTACAGCTCAGCACAGCCTGGCATGGCCTCATAGAGCCCAGCTCAGCATGGTACAGCTCAGCACAGCCTGGTGTGGCCTCATAGAGCCCAGCTCAGCATGGTACAGCTCAGCACAGCCTGGTGTGGCCTCATAGAGCCCAGCTCAGCATGGTACAGCTCAGCACAGCCTGGTGTAGCCTCATAGAGCCCAGCTCAGCATGGTACAGCTCAGCACAGCCTGGTGTGGCCTGGTAGAGCCTGTCACAGCACAGTACAGCTCAGCACAGCCTGGTGTGGCCTGGTAGAGTCCGGCTCAGCACAGTACAGCTCGGCGCAGCCTGGCATGGCCTGGTAGAGTCCGGCTCAGCACAGTACAGCTCAGCTCAGCCGGGCACATCTTGGCGCAGCTCTAAAGAACCCGACATGGCTCAGCTCGGCCCACTCCAAGCGCAGGGGATCCCGGCAGGGATCGGGCCGGCCCGGCCCGGCCCACTTTGTCACGGCGCAGGACTACAGGTCCCGGCATGCCGCGCGCCGCCGGGAGGGGCCGCTTCCGCCCAGCGCCCGCCGCGCGTCTCCGCCGCCGCCGCCGCCGCCGCCGAGCTGGGAGCCGCCGCCGAGGCCGCCGCCGCCGCCGCCCCCTTCATCCCGCCGCGCCCCGCGGCCCGGCCCCGCGCCCGCCATGTCGGCCCAGGCGCAGATGCGGGCCCTGCTGGACCAGCTGATGGGCACGGCCCGGGACGGTGAGTAGCGGCGGGCGGGGCCTGCGAGGATCCGCGGCCTGGCGGCCGAGCGGGGCCCGCTCCGCCCGCGGCCCTCGGGCTGTGGGGCTGCGGGGCCGCGGGGTGTTTGTGGGGGGGGGGGAGCGGCTCGCCCTGCCCCGCTCTGCCCGCCGGAGCCGCAGGTAGGTGCGGCCCTGGGAGCCCCGCGCTCAGAGCCGTCCTCGGAGCGGGGGCTGCTCGGCTCCTTGGCACTTTTGTTTCGTAAGTGATCGAGCGCCTTTCTCCCTCTCTCTCTGTCTCTCTCTCTCTCTTTCTCCTTTTCGTGCGTTGAAGTTGCTGTTGAATTGCTTCCCCTATTTTTATTTCATACAAACTGAACAATTGTGGCCCCTCTATTTTATTCATAAAGGTTCAGTGTATCTTTGCCTGCCTACATCAATCTGCAAGGGAGTTGCAGAAAAGCCTCATGTTCATCGAGCCGTGAGTCACAACTCAATTTTTAAAGCTGTTATAACAAAAAAAAAAAAAAGAAAGAAAGAAAAAAAAACGAAAAAAAAACCGAAAAGTGTTTGCTTTTTTTTTTTTTTCCCACCAGTAACTTTACAACCATAGCTTAGAAAGAAAGAAAAAATGAAACCCATAGACACGACGTAATCCCTGGGTGCTTGCAGACCCCGCTCGTGCTGGGTGTTACACGTGCCTGTGTCATATACACAGCTTGGCTTTAACCGTTACCACTTTGCCTTTACTTTTATGTATCGTTCCCCTGACTTCCTTACTGCAGGTGTGGGCAAGAAAGCTTTTCCTTTAAAACTTTTCAACAGTGGGCATAAAATTCTGCAGCTGAGGTCTTGAAGAATGCAGATGGGTATAGTATATGTTGGAGCTCGCAGTGTGTATTGACTAACTTTGTTTCTTTTCTTGATTTATTTTTAATGGTGATTATTTTTGCTTTTCTGATATTGTCTTGTTTAAGTGGCTCCTGAGGGCGGGAGGAGGGTGGGAAGTGCTCTTGGTGCTGACACCTATGGGATGCAGCATCTCACGGCCTTGGGGAACACTGCAGACTTGGTATTGAGAGCGAATGGACCGATGTCTTAATGGTCAGATTAGCAAATAGCAGTTGCCTGTGAAAAGAATGAAAAAGAAACCAAACCTAACCCAGCCGTCCAGCGCAGCCTTGCTTTGTGATTCATGGCCCTCTGCTAGCTTGGGGTTTCGGTATCTCCTGCCCCTTCATTACAGGGGGATAAAAACAACCAGGAGCGTTGGCCCTGGGGCAGACTGCCTGTCTCCTTGTGCTCTCTGGGCTGTGTGTTCTCTTTACGTGGATGACAGGCCGTGGACTTGGCTTGCCGACGCTGTGCTTAACACGGTGTGCGATGAGTACATGCTGAAACGGTGTTTGCAATTACAAGTTTTCCAGAGTGCCCTGTTACCCTCCAAGCTTTTCCAAGTAATCCTGGGGAGCAGGGACACCAGAGTATTTTAATCTGCATATTGAGGCCGGGTGATCGTACCGCCGTTTTTGTTCTCCTGTCAGTATTCTAACGTCTCCTTATTTAAAACCACCAATGAATTTCAGGAGATGAAACCAGACAAAGGGTGAAGTTTACAGACGATCGTGTCTGCAAGAGCCACCTCCTGGATTGCTGTCCTCACGATATCCTGGCAGGAACAGTAAGTATTCCTCTGGAATAAGGAAATCTGGTAAGGCAGGAGTTGGCACAGCTCTTCAGGGCTCCTCTGTGTCACTCAGAGTAACTTCTGGGAGATGCAGCCTGGAAAACATCACGCTTCCCTTGCCCTAGGAACAGGCAGCCATTTTCATTTCAGTTTCCATGCTGCCTTTGGAACCCCCACAGTCAGGTGTGCTCAGAATGCATCTACACTGCTATTTCTGTCACAGTTGATGTGAAGTTGCAAGATCATTTCTTTTTTAACAGCTTGTGATAGTTAGAGCATGAAGCTTGGCCTGCGGGGTCATGGGCTCCTAGCCCAGGGGAGCCAACCTGCTGTCCAGGGTGCTGTAGTTCACCTCTGCATCTTCAGCTCAGCAGACCTCACGAGCTGCAGTCATCCTCAACCCTCAGAGCTTTTCAGGCTCCTTTTTTAAACCAGGTGATATTCTTCTGGTGGAGCTTCAGCTTTTTCATCGCGAAGGGTTGGCATGCTGATGGCAGGTTACAGCTCAGGCTGGCTTTGCCTTTACTTCGTTGTTGTGAGCAGTATGTCACTCTGCCTGACTGGTTTAAAACAGTTGGGACAGCTTCCTTCGCTGGTGCCCTCTGGGTGTACAGCTGGCTAAGTTTCAAAGGTTTGGCTCAGATGTTCTCTGCGAGAGCAGAAGGTGATGTGGTAACAGCGAGATGTTGTGGAGTAAGATTCAGTCCCCGGGTGAAAGATGCAGTCCAGCTTTCATAAGATACCAAAGACATGCAATTAAGTAATACAGTAATAAACAGTGCAAGATGGAAATGAATTAACGCTGTTCAGCACCAAATGCTGTGACATTTCATGTTGCCCATCCATTTAAGAGTTTTATTTAAGCTGCGGTCATTGTTTGTGGCCCTTTACTTTGTTATTTCACGAGCTGGGGTTTGACACGTGGGTTCCCAGCAGAGGGAAGAGCTGACATTACACCGCTGTGATGGGCAAGCAGCGTGGCAGAGCTAGCTTTACCAAGCACCACCTTGGCTCTGAGCAGGCAGACTTCAGCTTCTAAGTGGCTGTCTGGAAGAATAAAGTATGGATCTCTGTGTTTCTGAAGTGTCCCAAGGGATGCAGGGCCACCTTTGGAAGCTCAAACGTGTTTTCCATCACTGCGTCAGCCTCCGTATCATCTTCTGTTTAAGGACTTTAGAGCTTCTGAAATCACTTCTGCTCACTCCCATTCTTTGTGTGAGCCAAGGTGGGTTTTTTGAATGTAGGACTCGTTTTGGGAGCCTGGATGTGGTTTGAAGACGTGTGGTGCCTTCCACCTCTTCTGGCATTTCTGTAGCAGAAAGCTGATGGTAGTTTGAAGGGGTTGAGTGAAGCAGTGTGTGTAACTGTTGCAGCTGGTGACAGGACACAGAGGAAGCTTGAGGTGGGTATTAAGTGCTTTCGGAATGTCCTGGGTTGGAGGAGCACCCAGGAGCAAGGAAAACTGCTGCTGCACAGGTGATCTCTTATGATCTCGTGGTGGCCTCTGCACTGCTATCAGTAGATTCTTGGGGGTAAGAAAATGCATCGGTGCCACAGGTCTGTTTGGAGAGAGCATGCCAGGTCTGGAACAGGATCAGCAGTTCAGCAGTCAGCACTGCCAGCACAGAATGAATCATGGCAGGCTTTCGTTGTGCATCCAGACAGGTTTACTGGCATCTTTTGGTGCTGTGGTAATGAAGGAGCTGCATGGGTGAATCTGCCTTAACTGGATGGGGTAACATCCATCTCTGGATGTGTGTTATTGCAGAAATCAGGATATCGGGCCTTGGCAACTACCAACAGGTGTTCCAAGCTTTCTGGTAATGATTGTGATGCATCCTTCCCCTGGAAGGCAGTGTTACTGCTGCATCCTTTGTGTATGCAGCTGATTTTTAGAGGGAGGCTGGTTGGAGGAGAGCAGGGAACTGGATCTGGTCAGTAGCAGTGCTCAGTGAAATGTGATCACATCCCCCTTGCTGACCTTCAGGTGCAGGGTGAAAGAAGCCCAGATTTTGAGGAACTTTCTGGAATGTTCCTGACAGCTGCAGAAGACACGTTTGCTTTGTTTAGGTGGGACAGTGTGCCCGGGTGTGAGGGCTCTGTTGTTGAGAGCTGAAATCTGTAGGTTGCAGGATTGCTTTGTGGGTGTCTGTGCTCCTGGTTTTTTGGGGTTGGGCAAATCATTAGAGCCATGATTACATCTGAAGAATGTTCCTCATGGAAGGAGGCTTGGTGAATTAACAGTTCTGCTCAGAGAGAAATGTCAGGAAGTGGATTGTGCAGCGATCATGAGAGGGATTAAGTACCACTGGCATCTAAACATGCTCAGTCTGTTTCTGAGTGGGGAGTTAAGTCTAACTCAGGCTCTGCAATCTTAAGTACATGTGTCACTGACCAGCCGTGGGTATTGACTGGAGCAAGACATGATCCCTGCTGGAAAGTACGAGTATTTGGTGCCAGGCCTCCCCAATGAGACAGGAGTGGTCTTTGAAATTGAAAGGTTAGTGATCTCACCTGAGGAGAGGAATAGGTGAGGAAATCTTCACACATCGAGGTCACGTCGAAAGATCTGAAGGAAGACTTGAGGTTTGCATGCCAACAAAACGTGGATCTTCTCCCTTGGCGGAAGAGATTAGAGGCTTTCTGCCTTGAAGAATGCAGAGTGTGGTGGCTCTTCTGAAGCCTTCTGCTGGAGCCCATTCTCTGAAGTGGGGTGAGTGGCTCAGCTTGCCAGAAGAGTTCAGATGAGATAACCTGTGATCTGTAAAAGTCTTGAGGAGTATTGCTTTTTCCCTACACTGTAAAGAGATTGCAGTAGAATAACTATAAGAGTAAAAAATAGAAGTCCTATAATGCTCTAATGTTGCACTAAGCACTGTTCCACTGCTGCTGTTGGAATGCATTGCTTCCTAACGTGTCCTTAGCAACCCCCAGCTCTGCTTCGGGGTGACGTGGAGGGGCTCTGCATTGGTCTCAGTGGGGCTGTGTTTAGGTTTTTCTGCAGTGAGCTGACACCTGTGGTTGTGTAGGCTTTTCTCCTTGATGTTGATAACCAGGAGTGCTGCTGGGGCGTTCATTGTGAGGCAGCATGTATCCAGCTGCTTGTGCTGCTCCTTGTGGCACAAGCTCAGGCCTTTTGTTGTTTTGGCTTTCAAAAATGGCATGTTCTTTTTCTGTTTTAAAAATAGAGAAATATTCTGTTATCTGTTGATAACGCAAATGCAATTTCCGTGTTTTGAGAGCATAATTCAGTTATTCGGCCATTAGCTTCCAGACTGGTGGAAAAGCAACAGATTTAAATAGCATTATCTGCAATGGAAGTGAATAGCAGCATGCAAGTCAGGGCTTTCCAGGAAAGGAGATGCTCTCATGGAGTCTGTCATTAGATAGAGACACCAAAATGACCTTATGCACAGGAATTAGCTTTGAAATGGTGGGTTTAAAGTCCCAGCAGCAGCTGAAAGCAGGAAGGGCTAGCTGCAGAGTTAGGATCTGCTGTAGCTGAGCATGGCGTTGTGCTTTCCTACTGGCCATACCCCTCCTTACTGTAAATCCCCTTGTCCTTGCTAGGAAGCATTCCAGCTGTGGTTTGCCATCTTTCAGTGTGCTTTCAAGGCTCCTTCTGATACAGATGTACTCTTTTGTGTGAAGATTAGACTTAGGGTACGCAGCTATGTGTCTGCTGTGCTGCAGCTTCTGAACAGGAGGTGTTTGTAATTGGTGTCTGTTGAAGGAGCTCCTGCTGCAGCTTGCTGTGCCTTCCCAGCTCCCTCCCAGCAGTTTCCGAGGTTGTGCTGTGACCTAAAGCAGGAGTGCTTCTGGATTTAAATTATTCGAGGTGCTCTGATACTGTCCCAAGGACTCCTAGAGAAGTGGTTCTGGTAAACGTGTGGTTCTTCTGGGTAGTTCTGTTGCTGTCAGGTTAAGAGGAAGCTCTTCTTCCCAAAGAAGTTTTACTTTGATACAATAAGCTCGTCAGGAGTTAAGTGTTTTCATCTTCATGCCTTAATGGTGTTTTCTTACATGTATTTTCCTTTCTCTTTTAAACAGAGAATGGACCTGGGAGAGTGTACAAAGATCCATGACTTGGCACTGAGAGCAGATTATGAGATTGCAAGTAAAGAGAGAGACCTGTTTTTTGAGCTGGATGTAAGTATGGGGATTTTTTTTTGTTAGTTTTTGTGGGAACTGCCTCTTGAAGTCGTTGGCTGAGCGATAGAACTTGGTAGGTGTTTCAGCTGTGTTATTTGATCCATTGTCTGCCAGAAATGTGTTGCCCCTTCCCACATAGCATCTTGATGCTGACTTTAAATTGTAAAATTAATTATGACTCTTGCAACCAAAGTAGTGCAGCTAGCTGGGGGGCTCTTTGGGCATTCCTTGCATCCCACAGCTGCTGCTCTGTAGCAGGGTATTGTAACCTGGTGGCCTGTCCCAGAAGGGGAAGGAGTGTTACAAGCCTTTTGCTTGGTGGTTTTGCTTTTGGCCTCATTTAGCTTTCTGTGGTGAAACAAATCAAGTGGAAGAACGTTTTTCCTTGTTGTTTCGTGCAGTGCTCCTGTCTCTGCATCTGTTGCTCAGGCGTTGAAAGTTGCAGTTCAAAGCTGTGGCTGTGTCAGCATCCTATTGTATGTTAAAGGAACTGTGGCAGGTTTCACATAGGTGACAGACATAAGGGCAGAGAACAAATAGTACTTTTTCTGCTAGGTGTTGGATGTGTTTTCTCGAGGCGTCCGTTTTTGGGGTTGGTTGTGCAGTGTGTGTGGATTACACCCCCTAGCTGCTGGCTGTAGGTCTGACACAAAGGACATCTCGATTCACCATTCTTTAGGCTATGGATCACCTGGAATCCTTCATTGCTGAGTGTGACAGGAGGACAGAGCTGGCCAAGAAACGCCTGGCTGAGACACAGGAGGAGATCAGTGCTGAGGTGTCTGCAAAGGTACAGTCCTCTCATTTAAGCTTTCTTCTGGAAGACTGTGTGAGAGCACTGATGTTCAGTTGTCGCTTGATGCTGGGAAGTTAGGCTCAGTGAAGACTTTGTGGATGCCAGCCATCACCTTCAGATGCTGCTCTGGCTGTCCTCGTAATAAACTTCTTGGTTCAAAGGGCCATAGCAAGGTGAAATTTCAACTCTGAATGTTGCTGAATCATGGCTTTGAAGTAATACAAGTTTTCCCCTCCTGTAAATCCATCCGTAATCATTGTATTTCCATGTTGCAAATGCTCCTGTGGTTTCCTTTTGGGGAACTTCTTTCACTAGGGCAATACAAAACATTTCTGAAGCTGGATTTGTGGCATCTTTCCTGTCCTGTAAGCCAGGAATGTGCCACTGTTTGCAGCTGAGCTGATGATGTCCTGTCTGTGTGTATTTTCACCCTTCACTGTCTGTCTGTGCCTGCACTGCCCATTGTGGGCACGCCAATCCTTTTTTTGTTGAGACTTTGGAAGTTTTATGGTCATCTTCCAACAACAGCTTATGCTTACAGTGCACGTTTTTATTTTTTTAAGAGAAGAAAGTAGAAGTTGTCCTGCAATCTCTCATAAGATTTTTGTCTTACGAAGAAAAAAATAATAATTAAAACAACTGTTTCCTTTAGGCGGAGAAGGTACATGAACTGAATGAGGACATTGGAAAGCTCCTAGCTAAAGCAGAACAGCTGGGAGCTGAAGGGAATGTTGATGAGTCTCAGAAGATCCTGATGGAAGTGGAAAAAGTCCGAGCAAAAAAGAAAGAGGCAGAGGTATGGCCTTGCTGACATGTGGTAGGTGGTTGAGTTAGGCTGAGTCTGTCACAAACATCTGGGTGATTCCTGCCTCTTTTCCTATTTCTCCAGCACCTCCTCTTTCAGTGTCAGCACTGTGCCAGCAAGCAGCTGGCACTGCAGTGTGATAAATGAAGTAAAGCTTTGTAGAAGCTTTTACCTGGTGAAGAGAGATGACTGGGGGGAGGTGGCGGTTCTTCTGAAACGTTTGGTCAGTGTTTAGTTACCTGCAGGGATGGAATGTTCTGTTAGCTGTGCTCACAGTGTTCTGTATGGTACCTCCTTATTCTGAAGGTGCTTTTAATGATCCTGGATAGCATCAAGGCAGTGCTTTGCAGGACGTTCCCTGGAGGGTCCCAACTGACATTTGCCTGTATTTTTTGCCTCCCTTCAGGAGGAATACCGAAATTCAATGCCTGCATCCAGCTTCCAGCAGCAAAAGCTGCGTGTGTGTGAAGTCTGTTCAGCATATCTTGGTCTCCATGACAATGACCGGCGTCTTGCTGACCACTTCGGAGGCAAATTACACTTGGGTTTCATTCAGATTCGTGAGAAACTGGATCAGCTGAGGGTAATCTTGTCTGCTTTAAACATTCTCCTTCTAGTTCTAGAGGCATTCAGTACACATGTCAAGCTCATACAGAATTCTTTACAGAATGCTTATGTTAGCCCAGAAATTTCTGATGTCAGAACTCCTGAAACTTCAAATGCAGGTTTGCTTAGCCCTGTCCTGGGTTCTGTTATGCAGTTTCTGTGTAACTGAAGTTGTTCTGTTAGAGTTGGTCAGACCATTGCTGTAATTTCTTCCTTAAATACATGTGGCTGTACCAATGGTCTTTTCCACTTTGGTTTGGCTGAAATTTCTTACTCTTTCTTTTGTGTTATTTTTAATTATTGAAGGGCACTTTGGGTTCTTTCAATGAAATGCTTGAACTGGGGTTTCATATAGTGCTGTCAGTGACAAAGGTCTCCAGTAGCTGCAGCGTTGAAGTTTTCTGGAAGGGTTTGTCATGGAATTGCTTTATTGGCTGTGCTTGCAAACTGGAACCCTCACTCAGCTCAAGTAAGAGCTGTTGTTTCTGTGCTGTATTTGTTTTGAGGTCACTCACTCACTACCTTCACTACGTTAGTGAAGTTGATAGTGACCCTTGATGAAGGTCTTGGCTGGCAGATAGAACGCAGTGAGCCTGTTCTTCGTCTTACTGCCTGAGCAAGCAGATCTTTCTGACATGTTACTGTCTTTAACGTTTTTTTTTTTCTAGAAAACAGTGGCAGAAAAGCAAGAGAAGAGAAACCAGGATCGTTTGAGGCGGAGGGAAGAGAGGGAACGAGAGGAGAGAATGGGCAGGCGGTAAGTGAAAGTTCGTAACTGTTTTGTGAAGTTGGTTTTGAAATAATCTGATTTCTTAGTTCTGAGTACTGCAGGAAAGCAGCATCTGTTGCTGCACCAGCTGTTGGACATGCTCCGGATGCTGTGTGAGCACCTTGGCATTCAATTAAAAATGAAAACAAATGCACAGAATCCCCACATTAGAGTGACTGTAACGTCCACTGTCTGAAAGATAGAAGCTCAGAAGATAAGTAGTCTTCGGGCTTCTATTGGTCTAGTCCCTGTCTCTTGGAGCCTGGATGAAATGACTTCACTGAGTGATCCAGATGGGAAGATTTAACATGATTGCTCAGATGGCTCTACTAGTACTAAAATTCCTTGCACAATCCTCCTTTCTTCAAGACCGGGAGGTGACAGCAGAGTGGAGCTAGTACTCGTGAGCCCAGGCAGCAAGCTGCCTGTCTTATTCAGAAAGTTTTCTACAGCAACAGCAAGGCACTTCTGGTGCAGTTTTGGAGAACACTCCCCAGGACGTCCTCAGGCATCTCAAGGAGTGGCTGCTTCTGATGTTCATGGCTACGTGTGCCAATTTCTGCTCACGTGTGTATAATCCTTGAGCTGTGGGAGTGGCTGCATTGTTGGTATTCTTGTGACAGGCTTCTTGCCTGCTGAACTGGAAAAACTAATTCTTCTGTGTGCATAAATGACTCGGTTTAACAGCGTGGTACGAGCAGGGTGGTGATTTGCAGTGGTCATACAAAGGAAGTGGCTGAATAGGAGTGCTGTTTTTGTTGTCACAGCACTTCCCCAGTAACTTGGTATGTCTCACCTCACAATCTTGTCTTCGTGAATCCAAAAAGCCATATTGCTGCCCATGGAGAGCTCTTTTTTTGATGTCAGCTGAGGAGTGCTTCAGCCATCTGGCTGTGAGGTGTGTGAGATGCACGACCACAGTATGCCTCTGGATGTACATTTCTGGAAATGCTAGCAAACAAGTACCAGAACTGAGGCAGCTTTGTTTCCCGTGGTCTGTGGCTTGGTGGTTTTAGTGTTTTGTGAAGATTTATGTCCCAAATTACCGTGCATTCTCTGCTTAGGATGTTTTATAAGGGTTCCCTCTTGGTGTGGATTGCCTGGTGTCAGATCAAGTGCTAGTTCACATTGCAGCTTTCTACTGAACTGCAGCACTTTATGAAGAGCCTCTCTCAACTTTCTGGACTCTGTGCAAGATTGCCAGCAGTGCAGTTATGCTTGGGAGCTGCAGAACGTGGAACTGTCCCCAAACGAAGGGGTGAGACAAAAGGGACTGATTTATGTTGGTGTGGAGAGAGAGATTGAAATGTAACAAAAAGTATCCTCCCATGCAGCTGCTTTGTGACACACTCTTCTGATCTACAGTAGAACTGTTTTGAGTTGTCTGACTTCTTGCTGGCTTGCTGTTTTGCACTACTTAAAGGCTGTGGCCAGCCTTTGCCCTCATTCTGTGTGGAGATGTCTCTGTGCTCTTCTAGTCAGACGCCAATGAAAACCACGTTATAGTGGAGCCTGGAGTGATCGATAGAGGAGGTCAGATTGTTTTCCTCTCCCAAATGAGAACTTGACCCAAAGGAAAAGTTTTCCCGGTGGATGTTGGGATGAGAGCTCAGATTTCTTGATTTCTAAGTACCCATTCCTGTGGATGGTGTGCACTGCCATGCTTATAGGGGTGTATCTCCATCCAAAACACATAAATGACTTCAGCTGACTTAAGAGACTGCTCAAGCAGGGCTTCATGCTTAAGGAACCACTTAAAACGTGGTCCTTCATAACTCTTATGTCTTCGTGTACAGTTTCTCTGTAGTGTTGTCCAGTAAGAGGAACAATACCACTGGACTTTGAGAAGTCTTGGAGACCTACAGGCACTGTGAGATGTCATGGAAGCCTGTAGGTGGGTTTGCAAAACTGTAACTCCCACAGACTTAATTTGGTTGTCAAATAAACTGATTTCCATAGAGGAAGGAGCGAACTGTCTTGTCACCCAAAATGGTAAATAAAGACAGTCCTGTGTTGTTCGGTGTTGCTGATGACTCGGTGATCTCTTCAGACTGAAATTCTCCAGGGTGCTGGCATTCTTGGAAGTGCAGACTTTGGTGTTTGTTTGCTGAGTACACCAACAAGCAAGAGTGCCCTGGAGTTGCAAGTTGGATTTCCTTTGTAATAAGTTAGGCAAAACACAGGTTATGAAACTCACCACAGCAGCCTTCCACAGTGTCCTGTTGTAGTCAAAGTCGGGTTACTAAGGAAAGTGCAGATATTCTGAAGTCTAGCACTGTGGAGTGCTTGTCAGGGGTTTATGGTGCACAGTGTTGGTTTTTGAACTGCAGACAGAGAGGATGAGGAAGGGCCGTACCTGTCAGGTGTAGGGGCAGCTCGAGTGAGGCAGAGGAATGGTGCTTCAGGAGCTGTAAGAGTTCCACCTTTGTTATGTACAGACATTAAAGCAGATATAAGCTGAGCCTGCCATGGAGGTGCAGGAAAGAATGAGACCTGGCTGATTCTTCTCAGTTTTGATTCATATAATCTGTGGTGAAGAATTTCCAGTGTATCTGTCTCTGTTCAGTGACAGTTATTCACATTTGCTTCCTCTTTTTTCTTCCTACCTCATCTTTCCTAAACAGGAAAAAAACAATTGCTGGAAACTTCCACTGTGTGTTTGTTAAACCCTCGTGATGAGAGAGAGAACACTGCATTTTTCCTTTAGTAAAACTGTTTCTTTTTTCAAATGTGCAACCACCTCAGAGGAACCAAAATGAGAATGCTGTTCAGTGCCTAGCTCACACTGACTGGAGAGTGCAACTAGATGAATATTTTCATGAAAAAGTAGATGTTACACTGCAGATGGTAAATTTAAGCTGGAAAGGTGTGTTGTAATATTGTATTAACAGAACATTGGTTGGTTGATCCTTCCTGCTTGTGGACAGAAAGCTCTTCCTGGAGTCAAGAAGCTGTCCCAGAAAGCTCTGTGGGAACTGGTGGTTCTGTCTTGCTGTGTAAATTTTGCTCCCATTGAGAGCTGCAAGGGTGAATGGGTTGTTTGATGGGGAGAAAAAGAAACATAAAAACGATGCTATACCTTCTCTCACTTAACTCTCCTAGGTCTGGATCGAGAAATCGAGATCGTCGAAGGTGAGTGTGCAGTTCTCCCAGATGCCTATTTGTGTTTTTATCTGGTTACCAAGATCTCATAAATGGAGTTGGTGCTGTGCCTCAGCCTTCTCATTGCAATCCCTGAAAGAAATGGGAGCTGCTGCTCGGGCACTTCTGCAGTACTGTGCAATGAATGTCACCAGCTGGGCTGGAAGTCAGCTGTGGGCAAGCCCAGCCAGAGAAAGGGAGCTGTGTGCTCTGTGCTACCAGCCCAAGAATGCACTCAGTGTCTTTTCCAGTGAATGTCTCATATACTTTGATAGTCTGAAATGTATCTGTTACGTATAATACCTCCGATGTAAAAATACAGAGATTTGTTATTGAAGCCCCCATCTCTGTGAAGAGCTTGCTTTAATGGTATGACAGCATTCTATAAGTGATCGTGTGCCTTGAGATCTTCTGTACTATTTTACATATAAGTTGGCACCTTTGATTTTGTTTTTAGAGCAGATGGAAACAAATCTGCTTTGAAAGTGTTGTGTTTTCACGAGGAGGGGGGATGCTCTTTTCAGCAGGCTGCCGTGAAGGTTATGGCACTTTCACATATGACTTCCTTCTTCAGCCAAAGTGAGGCTGCTGTGCTCTAGGCATCAACACGTCAGTGGTGGGAGCGATTTTTCATAAGCTTGCCAGCATCTCGCGTGTGCCCACTGGTATTTTGTCAGTAGCTCTCTTCACCCTGTGGGTGCCATGCCTCCTGTGCTGGCAGGGATGGGGTGAGGGCCGATGCTTTGGATCCCTGTTAGCCTGGAATGCCTGAGATGTGAGCACGGGTGCGCAGATGCGATGTGCTGGCCTGTTTCTTGAACCTGAGGCAGTCTGTACCCTCTTCAGATCACGGTCTCGGGACAGGAGGCGAAGACGCTCGAGGTCAGCGTCCCGCGAGCGGCGGAAGTCTCGCTCCAGGTCTCGAGACCGACACAGACGTCACCGGAGCCGCTCCCGCAGCCACAGCAGAGGTCACCGACGGGGGTCCAGAGACAGGAGTTCGAAACACAAGTACGTATTCCTCTGAAAAGGGGAGTCCCTGACATCAGTGAGCCTCCTCCGATCCCTTAGGGTGGGCAGGAGTAGGACTGCTTTGTCAAGCTGGGAGCTACAGCGTGCTGTATTGGTTCCTGAGCCAGAGCAGGATTTCCCAGTGGCAGTTTGTAGATGCTCTCACGTGAGAGCAGTAACTGTAGAGCAAGGTCCCAGCTTAAGAGCACAGTCTAGGAGATAGAACAGTCATTCTCTGATCAGCAGTGCTGAACTTTGAGAAGGTGCTCATGCTCACACAGCCTCCCTGGGTGTGTGAAAGCCACGTAACAGAGGCAGTTTTTGGTATCAGATTTCTTTGGCTGTCTTTTGCTTCCCAGCTTCTCGCTCTCAGAGGCATGGGGAAGAGAAGTGTACGATTTGGGAACTAAGGGAAGTATTCTGTTAGGGTAGCAAGAATGCTGGTTGAGAGTTCTTAGAAATCTCTGTTGATGGAGGGAGAAATACAGCTGGAAGGAGGAGCGTACCATTCTCCTGTCACCGAAGAGAAATCCTGTGCTTTGAAAAATGGCTTTAAGTCTCCTCTGAGACTCAGCAAAACGCCCACTGTGTTGGGGGAAAGATGAAGCAAGCATATGTATGTAGTTGTATTAGCAAGACTGAAATGAAACGCTGCATTTCCCTGCAAGCTTTCTGAGCCTGGGAGCAAGTATATAACCAGGTTAGATCTAGCTTTTATTTTAGTGCTGCCTGTTAATAGGAGAGCACTTCAGCAGTGTCTCGTTTGATTAGGCACCACCACTAGAATACACTTCTAGAAGCAAACCTACTGTTGTGTTTTGTGTCATTTGAGTTAAACAGGTTTTAAAGACACCTGATGAATGGGAGGGGAATGACGGTCTGAAAAAGATATGTCTGTTAATAACTGAGGGGAGGGGGGGCTGTAAATACTGTTGATTCTCCAATGGCTGAGATACTAAAGTCCTTTTTTAAATCTGTCTTGAACATGGAAAAAAAAGAAAAGAAGTTTGGACAATTAGGAAGTGAGGAAGACCCTGTAATAACTATTACTAAAGAGCAGGTAAGGGATTACTTCGAAAACCTTGAACACATTCAGATCAGCCTGTTGAGGCTGTAGGAGGATTGGCTAGCTGACATACTTCCACAAAATGACTGAGAACTGGGGAGAGGTGAGACAATTTAAGAAAACAAAAAGCGAACAAGAAGAGAAACCCTATTCCCTGAAACAGTGTAGCTTCTGTTGGTTTTTTTTTCAGAATTCTCTGAGAATTCATGAAATGTACATTCTGGTTCTGCTGGTCTGATGTTGCTTCTAGAAAGAAATAGCCCATCACAGGATCTGGAAGTCTTAGGGTAAAAGAGTTATGGGCAACAGGCAGCGTGGGGATGGGATTGATCAGATCAGACAGACTTGTGTTGTCTCTGTCTTGTGGTTAAATGGCACAATCTGAGGTAATGAAAATGAAATGGCTCATATGATACAGAGGGCTGAAAGGTTTTAATGTAATAGTTGCGCAGTAGTTCCAAACCTTAGAATCAGTGTGAGTGAAAGCTGGAATCCGTAAGGTGCCTGCCAGGTCTTCTGCTTAGGACTGCAAAGAGACCTGTGTACCAAGTTCTAGAACACAGTGTGCTGTGCAGGGCCTCTGAAAGCCTCTGCCTGGTTCTGAAGGAGTATGGGCTGCTTAGAGACAGCTGAGGGCCAGCACCTAGTTGATAAGCCAATTTATTTATTTATTACAGTTGGCATGAATCATGCAGGATAGAGCTTTCTAAAATTGGACCTAGTATGAAACCCTCTGCTTAATTCTGTGTGGGCTGACACAGCGATACACCGCTGAAAATCTGTAGCTGTCATTTGGGCGGGCTGTGAAAAGATTTCTCCCTGTTGTGGTTTCTCAGTAAAGATCTGTGTCATCCTGACTTTGAACCCAGGATGCTAAAGACTGCGCTTGTCAAGATGCCAGGGGACAAAAGCTCAGGACTCTGAGCAAGCCTTTGAATCCAAAGAATGCAGTTGGCATTTAAAGCAGTTGAGCAGAAGGCCACTAGCTTAGAGCCTAAGCAAAACACACTGTAAAAGACAAATAGTAATGAGAAACAGATTGGAAGTGCTTTAGTACGGCTCAGTAAACTAAGAAGGGGCCCGGGGAGCACCATAAGTGTAGCCCTGTGGCTACAGCTAGGAAAGGATTACTGCAAGGAGGGACGAACAGAGACTGCACAGTGCACTCAGCACTGCAGGGCTGTGTTCTCTTACATAAAAGCTTGAAGAGACACCAGAGTTTCCATCTTGGGCGACACTGCTCTGACACTGCGGTCCCCAGGCACGTTTCCTTAAGAAACCTGTCAGTGCCACGGCCCCGTTAGCAAACATTGAGCCATTTTAATGTGCATTTTATGTGAATTCTTTCAGTTGCGAAGCATATTGCAACGGTTTGCTTTGTACTTCAGATCTTCTAGGGATCGATCTTCAAGAGAGAAGTCACGAGACAGAGAGAGGAAAGAGAAGAGCTCTTCTGAGAGGCGGCACGAGAGCACAAATGGCAAATCTCGTTCCAAGAGATCAGAAGAGAGAGAAGCTGGCGAGATCTGAACTCAAACGATCTGTGTTGCACTGTAAATAGTCCGACAAACATTCTACACGAAGCCTAAATTTCCCATTTATATTTACTGAATACAACTCATCTTTTGTAGTTTTCGATTTTTATTGTTTGGCAGATAGCTGTGAGTTTGTAGAGGCACCGAGTTCCGTACTGTTTAACAGGATTTTGTTTTAGTAGGAATAAATAAACCTGGCGGATCGTTTTCAATTCAGGTCGGCGGTTCCTGCGCTGTGTGTGTCAGGTCGTGCTGTGGTTGGGAACCTGAGCTGCTGTGCTGTGTGTTAACACTTAAGCCCTTTTCGAGACACCTCCCTGACCCTTTTCCCAGTTGGTATGTGAGAATATCCTAGTGCTGGTTCTAATTGGATTCGTTTCTTTTTCTTTGCTTGTATGTGTGAAAAGAAAAGCCTTTTTTTGCCCCTTCTCTTTTTAGTGTTCAGCCAGCTCGTTTTTACATCTCCAGCAGCTGAGCGTTGCCTCACTATCCCAGCTTAGCCATGCAGGCGCTGTTTGGTCCCGCTCTCAGCCGTTCATCTTTGTGATGGGGACGGGACCAACCGGAGCACATCTCTAACAATCTGTCCGAGGCCATTCCCGGTGTAACGGCTGTAAAAAAAAATTGTGCTCGAAGGGAAAATCAGAGCACCGGTGCTTCTGCCCGCCGACAAAGCAGCGGCCTCTTGGGTGGCTGTCCCGACCCGCAGAGCGCTGGGGCACGGCCCGAGGCGGCTGCGGGGGGGGAGAGGGGCGAGGGGCAGCCCCGGGGAGCGTCACCCCGTGCCCGCTCCGTGGGGAGGCGGGCAGAGCTGCGGTGCCCGACCCCGCGGGGCCTCCCGCCCCGGTGCGACGTCCCCGTGCATGTCCGGCCGGGATCCGCTCTGTAGCCCCGCGCCGCGCTCGCATTAAAGACGTGTGTTTGTGGCTCTCGCACTCCGCCTCCTCCTTCTTGCGCGTCCCCGCGCTCCGCATGGCGCCCGCGGGAGGGGCGGCGGCGCGCCCCGCGCTCGCACGTCACTTCCGGCCCACGCCGCGCGCGGAACGGAGGCGGAAGTGACGGCGGCGGCGGCGGCGGCGCGGTGAGTGCGGGGCGCGGGGCCGGGATGGCGGAGCCCGACCCCGGCGGGGCCGCTGCGGCCGCTCCGGCGGCTGTGGGAGCTGCCCGAGCCCGCAGCCCGGAGCTGCAGTGAGGGCTCGCTGCCTTCTGCGCGCACCTGCGGCGGCCCGGTGCTGCGCTGCTCCCTGCGGCCGCCGGGGGGGGCGGGGAGGTGAGCTCGGTGCCTGAGCTGAGCTCCGTGCTCCTGGCAGGTAGAGCAGAAAGGAGCCCTCCTCCTCACGCAGCTCCAGAGCTACGTACGCGTTTCTCCTTCCCCGGGCAGGTGATGGGCTCGGGCTGCAGGACTGAAGTAGGGCGTTGCTTGTGGAAGGGAGCGTATGTCAGTGCGTCTTTCTGCCCTACCGTTTTTTCCTTAGTTTGGAAGAAGGAAAACTGTCCGCGTTGAGAGTCCCAGGCCCCGAGCAGAGGGCTGCGCGGTGCCCAGCCCTGGCCCTGTCCACCCGCAGGGCTGGGAGCCAGGTGTGTGGCTGGGACGGCCAGGAGCCATGGGCTTACCTGCGTGTGCTGTAAGACAGGGAAAGAAAAATCGTTTCAGTTCTGGGGGGAAAATCGGATCTGTCCTGAAGATAGCTGATGACAGCAGCAGGTGGGGAAAGGACATTACTTCGTGCCACCGTGTACTTGCTTATCAGTGGCACGAGAGAGCCAGTGGGCAGCGAGGAATCTGTGACCTGCGAGTTAAGCGGGGATCAGCAGGGTGAGCTGTCATCTTAAACACTGCTTTCTTTTTAATAAACGTTTGTGAAATGACCACAGAGTGTTCTGAACAGCTTCTGTGCCTGGCGGTCTCCCCTAATCTGTGAAATCTCTGGCAGCTCGGGGCCGTTTCTGAGGCTCTGACGCAGGCTGGGAAGCCTGTGGCTGCAGTGGGGTTGGGGCTGACACCACAGGCTCGCACGGCTCGCGAGGGATCGGTGTGAGGGTGGGTGACCTTGATCCCAGGGTGCTGATAAACTGCTTGTGTTTCTGTTGCTTGGTTATTATCGCTGACGTAATTTGCAGTCGGTTCAGTGTAGCTTTGCAGCGTTAGTGCTGCTTTTTGTCAAAGATTTATGTTGGATATAAGGAAAAAAGTGTTTTACAGTGAGGTGGTGATGCGTGAGAGCAGGTAGCCCAGTGATGTGGTTTAGCTTCTGTCCCTGGAGGCTTTCAGGGTGAGGCTGGATCAGGTCCTGGGCGGCCTGATTTATCTGTGCTGTCCCTGTTCATTGCAGGGGAGCTGGACTAGATGGCCTTCAGAGGTCTCTTTCAACTCTGTGTTGCAAACCACATCCTTACGAAGGCCGTAAGGATCCCAGGAGATGCCCCAGAGCCAGAAGGGAACGGTCAGTTTGTGGCAGCTCTGCACATGCTGGGGCTGTGGCTTTGTCAAGGAAGAGTTATGGGCTGCAGATGACCCTGCAGGACTATAATCTTTGGAGTGAGTGTATTCAGAGAGGAAAAATCTCAGCTGGGGAAAATCATAAGTGTTATTTCCCCTTGTCTGGTTGCTAATGTAAGTAGGGCTGCACAGAAGGGACCCAAAAAGTGACTCATTGACATTATGTCTCAGTGTAGCAGCAGGTGACTGCCCAGCGAGCTCGCTGCAGTGCTGCTTCACGCCGCAGTCAGCTTGGAGGAGGCAGCCACAGTGGGGGTGTTGCATCTTTCACAGGGCAGCGTTTGGGAGCTGTTTTGTCATCAGGGATTACAGGGTGGGGTTTCAGCTATTTCGGCTGACACAAACTTGTAAGGTGCTTGAAACAGACAGCCCCTCCAGCCAAATGCTGTATTTGTGTTTCTGAAAGGACCGGTCGTTATCTGACTTCCATCACTCTGGGAAAGCTGTAAACACATTGAACATCAAACCTAGGAATGATATATTGCTAGAAATTTTCCAGGAAGCAGTGACATCTTGTGAGATTACTGTAATTATCAATGTGTTTGGGCATTTTATGGGTGGAAAATGAGTTAAACCTTCCATCGTACTGGTGCACTTATATGGCTTCTGTCTCTGATTGCCATCCATCTGGCCTGGTGTGGTTCTGTGTGCTATCTGACTGGTTATGATAGTTTGTCCCTTTGGTTTAGCTGCAGCTTGGCACGAGCAGCTTGCTGCACAAGTTGCCCTGGTTTAAAGCAGATCGAATCTGCAAAGCTGTGCTGTAGAA
Source organism: Callipepla californica brunnescens (assembly GCA_023055505.1). Taxonomy (NCBI): domain Eukaryota; kingdom Metazoa; phylum Chordata; class Aves; order Galliformes; family Odontophoridae; genus Callipepla; species Callipepla californica. Next base: position 11,687,549 of record JALIRH010000024.1, on the reverse strand, counting down.
GAGGAGAGGCAGTGCCCTGTGAAGGTGAGTTGCACTGGGGAACCGTGGTTGTCCTGGAAGTAGGATTGTTCTGTGGGACAGGAAAGGGGTTTGCTTCCTCTGCTTGGAGCTGGGGCAGCTGCCCCATGCTGTGCTGCAGGAGCAAGCAGCCTTCGGAGCTCAGAGAGTGCCTCGCTGGTGCAGCTCGTGATTGTTTGTGATTAGCAGCTACGTCGTGTGACTATTTCCTTTCCTAGGAGGTCCTTTTCACGCAGTGTCTCAGGTGAAGCCTCCCGAGCAGAGCCAGTATTGCCCACCAGACCCAGCACGTGCAGCAGTATTAATGCTGCAGCAGCACGTGATCCTGTTGCTGTGTATTTTGTTGCACGGTGTCGGGTGCATTAAAACCCCCAGGGAAGTATTCTGTGGCCTCTACCAATGGGAGACAAAATGTCGGCTGCTGGAGGACAGAAAAGTCATCTGGAACACACACACTATCGTTTTCTGCTTGTCTTCAATTAAACTGATTAGCAGACTGCTTTGTTGTTCAGAGATCAGACTGTTTCATGTGCTGCCAGCATGTACTTGGGCGCTGCGGGCAATGGGATTTCCTGCATTGTTTGAACCCTCGTGTCATTGTTCTGGCCCTCCATATGCTCTGGCAGGGAGCGAAGGGCAGTGTTCAGATCCTGAAAGAAGAGAGAAAGGAGCTGCTTTAAAGGCACGGAGAGCTCTTTGTAATCAGCAGCTCCTAGGGTCGCTGGGCTGGCAGTATAATTACTGCTTTTTTTCTTGTTCTTATCCCAGTGTGGATGACAGTGGTGTGGTTTGTAACGCCTCGCAGAAGCGTGCCTTTGGTGCAGGGTTAGGATGGTGCCTGTTTGGGACTGGGTAGAGAAGGAGCCCAGTTTCATCGCACGCTGTTGGCAGGAAGAGTCACAGGTGCTAGAAGCTCTCTGCTCTGCCCTACAAGTTTCCTGCCTTCCTGCCCCATGGGTGTTGTTCACAGGGGCTGGCAGTGGAGGGAGGGCTGCTGCTCCCAGCTCAGCACGGGGAACTCACCTCTCCAACTCGTGCCCTCTTCCCCCACACCACAATGGCAGAAGCTGCTGTTACTCTGCTCCAGTAAATCATTTGCTCAGCCTGTGCCTGTGGCCTCGTACCTTGACCCCACTCACGGTCCGGCTCCCTGTGGTGCCAGCAAAGCAGCACTCTGCTCACTGCTGCCTCGGCTGAACCTGCAGCTCTTCCTCTCCTTTCCCACTCGTCCTGCCGCTGCCGGGTGCCCACTGTGTGCTGCAGCCGGTTGGGAACCGATGGCCTCAAGGAGTCACCTCAGGTGCTGGGAAGGGCGGATGAGGTCTTGGAGTGAGGGCTCTGGAGGAGGATGCAGCTTCTACATTATTGATTTAATTGGATTTGCATGCTGTTGTGCAGCCTGGATTCAATTGCCTGGAGCGAGATCTTGTACTTGATGTGCTGTCGCAGAATAAATGCCAGCGTGCTTAGCTAGAAGTGCTTCATAGCTACAGCCCTGACTGCCCAGTGCACACTGTTGGATGGGGGTCTGACCGCCGTCCCCTTTCCTGCTGTGCTCAGCTGTTTTCCCCACTCCTTTGCTCCTTCCCCGTGCTCCATCGCCCTGGGCTCGCTGTCTCTGCCCCTGGATGCCTGTGTGGCTCTCGTGTGAGCTGCCCTGGTGAGGTGAGGAGTCTTCCTGAAGTTGCTCCTTGCTGCTGCGTTTCCTTCTGGGATCTCTGCTGTGCTGCCACGGCCCTACAGTAGTGAACCCCCTCCTCATTGGGGCTGGAGGGCTCTGTGCTCACAGCAGTGCTGGCCTGAGGCTCTTCTCTGCTGGGGAAGTGAATTGTTCAGGTGACAATCTGGGCATGTGGCTGTCGAGGCACAGTCATGGAAAATTGGCTCGGTTGTTGTGTTTATTTGCTCAGATAGAACTTTTTTTGCTGTGGTCCTGCAGCTTTTTCCAGGGCTGCTGGAATGTGTTGTTCTTTCTTTCTTCTGCTTTTCTTTTTTTTTTTTTTTTTTTTTAAAGAAGCACTGGCCGAGAGAAGCCTAAAAGTTGTTTATTATTGTCGTGGGTAACGCTGCAGGCTTCTGTAACCTACAAGGGGCTTTCCCTCTTTTCCCTTTTGGAAGATAAAAAGCACAGAACCCCTTTGTTGCTGTGACTACTGAGCTGGCAGAGCTGAACAGTTTGCCACTTTGAAGTCACTGATGGGGGTGCATGCACTGCCACGAGGGCAAGGAGTTCTTCCTCTGCATGCCCTCCCAAGACTTGTATTTCCCATTTCCCACCGTAACCTGCCAGCTCCTGTGGGATGTCTCCAGACTGAATATCAGTGACAGAATACTCACTCCTTTCTTTCTTCGTTCCAAAATCTGTTTTAACTCTTCTTCCCGTTGTTGCAGGTGAAGGAGGGGAAGGGTGTCTGAATACCTATGAGCGAGCTGCGATGGATAACAAAGACTCAGAAGCTGAGATCCACCCTCTGAAGACAGAGGATGTGAAAGCTCAAGAGAACCATGAGAACTCTGTTGAGAGGAGAATTATCATCAAGCAGGCTTCACAGCTGTCCCGGCTGTCCCGCTGGCGCACTGCTGCCTTCTTCATCTCATTATTTCTGTGTCTGATGATTGTGTTTGCTTTCTCCTTTATCATTCCTTGCCCAGAGAGACCTGTTTCAGAGAGAACATGGCTCCGAAACTATGACAATGCAGGTGAGTTTGCTGTAGCAGAATGAATAGCTACCTTGTGTCCCGTTCCCTTACGCGTTACGAATTTGTATTGCAGAACTCTGGGGCTGCAGGGGTGCTGCTCTTGGGTGTGAGGGCTGTGAATACCTGACCTGGATAAGCAATGGCCCATCATAATTGGAGTGGCCTTCCAGGAGGTGTTTACAGGATCTAATAGAGAAATTAAATGCTGCTCTGGAGCACTAATGAGCTTGCAGACCTGTCTTACTTGGAAAAAAAAATGAGGAAGGGTGCCTAGGAGTAAATCTGTGCTGCAGTTTGGTCTGTGAAGTGCTCCTTTGAAGTTTGAGCTTAGGTTTGGGCACCATTAGGCATCCTTTCTCTCTCGGTGTGACTTTCCAGCTTTTTCTCTGTGGCTAACAGGAAAGGGAGAAGAGCGGTTGCATCTTGTTATTTGATTAGCTGCACAAAGTTATAGTTGCTTTAATCAGCTCTTTAACCTGGGAACTGCTCCTTGGTGACTCAGCATCCACTTCTGTCAGTGCTTTCCTTTCATCTCGTGTGTGGTGATTGTGTGCTGGTTAAGCTGTAACTGCAGAGATAGTGCTCCCCAGCAGGGACTGAACTTTATGCTTTAATGCCTAAATCCAAAGTTCTGCTCCTTTGATCTGTATGTGGCTGCTTTTAGCTGAAAGCGAGAAAGATTATATATTTGGGACTGGTTTTTTTTTTTTTTTCCTCTCCCCATATTTCGGGAATAGCAGCCCCACCCCATGGCTAGAGTTGTTCTTTGTTAAACATAGCTCAAATTCTGGATACCCGGCTATAAAAAGAGACAAACCCTCCAGGGGATGACGGATGAAAACAAATAATCCTTTGGCACTAACTTCCAGTGCTTGGTACTCATGTAGATGCCCTTTTTTTTTCCCTGTCAATACAAAAGCCAATTTGTCCCGATGTCACGCAGTCAGAGGTGGAGGCAGTGAGTAGGTCTCTGGGAATGTGTCCTTTGCTGCAGCCAGCTGTGCTGTTGGCTGAGGCAGTCCTCAGCAGTGCCTGTCTTCTGGTCTCTTTTACAGTGGCTTACCAGTTTCTTGCTATAGAAGATGTGAACGAGGACAAAGTGCAAGATGTCGTCTTCATTTTCAAAGCCACCAATGGCAGCAGCGGCTTCAACAGCTCCTGTTCGGGTGAAGGTAGCTGGTTCTGAAACAGAAGGCCTCGTAGGAAGGGCTGCTCCTCCTTTTAGTTGTGATTAATTGCGGGGTGCTGAGGCAGGTGTCCTGAAATGGCTGTCAGTGCTGGAGCAGTGCCCGGTGTCCGTTCTCCTCTGTGTTGTTAAGTTTGAAGCACCGTGTGCTTCCGCCAGAGGAGAAATGAAGATAAGGGGAAAGACAGTGGTTGTGGGAGAGAAAACAGGGAGGGGAGAGGCGTGGGGCAAGGCACAGCACCCGGCTGGTGCGGTGCAGCAGGTGTGGGCAGGGGTCACACTCCCTCTGATGCATCTTCCCCACAGGTCTGCCTTCTCCGTGTGCCTTCATCACTGCCGTGTCCGGCACGAACGGCAGAGTGCTGTGGGAGAGGCCTGCTGCCACCGAGGTGGAATGGATGCAGTGTGGCATCAAGCAGCTCGGGGGGGCCCCCGGCTGCCTGGTCGTGGGGCAGCCGGTGTCGCTGACTGCAGTTGACCAGCAGACAGGTGGGTGGCAGGTGGAAAAACAGGGAACTGCACTACTTTCATTCCTCTCCTGGTGGCTGTCAGACCTTGGGGACACTGATGTGACATCACAAGGTGATGCGGATGATGTACAAGGAGTATTTATCGTCTTGAAAACCTTACCAGAGCCATTGGCTGGGCCTTTGAGAGCTGCCTGTTCTGTTGGTATGTCTGTTGCAAGAACTGGACTCTGTTGTGGTGTTTTGTGCCAGCTGCCGTATTATCAGAACAACTTTTCAGCAACTTTTAGAACAGGAGAGGCAGCCAGCAGTTGTGAATGTTACCTGATGCTCTTGTGGGCTGGACACAAACCAGCGGTGTGCCTCAGTCTTTGTGGACAAGTGCTAGGAGTGCCTGCAGTGGCAAGATGTGTGGGAGATCCAAGAGTCATCAGGGAGACTGCGTAGGAGAAGTACTCGTTGGTCTGTAGCCAGGGATTGTGCCTCATTTCTCTGGGAAGCCTTCTCCATTTCTGCACCTCCAGACGAGGAGACTCTTCATCATCTTGCCTGAAGTGGAGGGAGAGGATAAAGCATGCCTGTGCTTCTGTAGGAACAAGTCTGCTGTGCCCTAAGCCTTCCTCCCTGAGGAGGACTGAGATACATTTCCATTTTGGGGGGTCACTATTTCAAAAGCTATAAACAGTGCATGTTCTCACTTGTTAGCGTGCAAGGGATCCTGTCCTCTGTATCTGATTCTGCACCCCTTTTTCTAAATACTGGGAGAGGGAAATTGCAAGAAATAAGGCTCTAAGAGATCTGAGGAAAAACTATCGAAGCTTTTAATTTCCAGAGTAGCTGGAACAGCACAGGCACACGCAGTCAGCTGGAAAGCTTCTGCAATAACTGAGATAATTAGCACCATTTTCCTCATCAACAGGCTTTAGTACAGGTTATTTATAGACATTAATGAAGTAGTTGCTATTAGGTCAAAGCGTAGAAAGGTGGCTGCTGAGCCAGAGCCTTGCAACTGAAGTGAGCCATAAAGAAATAGCACATGCACATAGAGAAGCAGCAGGGCTAAGCCACAAGTCACAGGAGCAACCTGGTAGGAAAACATTCTGTAGATAAATTAAAAGCAAGGCACAAAAAATCGCTTCTGATAGAAAAATGAATACTTCAACACTTGACATATTTGGTAACTTTTTGCTGTGGCTTTAGGTAGGTCAGAAGCAGCTTCTTAGCACAGTTGGCTATTGCTATGGGTGAGGAGGACAGGGTGGAATAAAATACCAGGTTAAGTGTGTTTCAGATGATGAAGTCTGACTTCTATCACATTGTACTAAAAACCAGTAGCCACATCAGTCTTTGGCTGTTAATGATTCATCACTGTGACGGACTGGTGAGATTCCAGGGACCTCTGCCTTCAGTCTCTGCCTGTGGGAGGGTTGAGGGAGAGGCAGACACATTATCTCATGGCGTCTGATGTGGGTTTGATAAAGTTAGGGCCTTTCTGTCCATTCAAGTTCTATTAGATGTTGCTTTCTTTGTTGCCAGAATAAGTGACGTGAGGAAACAAGAAGGGGAGCGTAGGTATTCTTTTGTTTGTGTGGGGCACAACATTCCTGTGGGTGAAGATAAAACATGCAATCTGGAACACAAGAGTTTAAGATTAGCTGCTTCATAGCAAACCAGAGTCTTTGTAGTTGGGTATTTTGCCTCCGTCGTGGCTGGAAGCAGCACCCAGAGGAAGAACAGAGCTGAGTGTATGGTGACACTTTCTGCCTTTAACCACGTCCTCCAGCAGCCTGTGTGTGAGCCCTGGGAGTGGGTCTGGTCCTCACAAAGGGATGCAGGGATTTCTTCAGTGCAAGAAATCATGAAATAAATCGGGATTCTTCAGCCCGAAGAATGAGTGACAAGGAGACGTGAGTCTGTGTAGTCATGAGTGATAAGTAGACCAACAAAGAATGGTTGTTTCCCATCACGGTTCTTCATTGCTCCATGGTTCTTTTATCTTTCTGCACATCTGCTGTGTGCAGAGGGCTGGAAATTAGAGGTGTTCAGTAAACAGGTGGGCAAGGACGTGGCCAAAGGGTCCATCAGTGCTCTGTACCAGAGACCTGCCTTCGTCTCAGGAAGCATACAAGCTGCAGGCTGCTGCACACTGAGAAAGCACAGTGTTGGGACGTGCATTTGTCCAGAATGAAGCAAGCAGTCCTGCTCCTTTCCTTTGCAGTTCCTTGGAGTGAGAACTGAACTCAGCCACAGAAGTTTTCAAGTCCCGATTTCCTTATTCCTTCCAGACTAAAACAAAACCCTTAATTCAGGCTGGATTTACTGTCTGGGCACTTGTCTCACTGGCTGATGTTGCTGTGCTTTTGCTGTGATCCTGGACTCTGAAGGAGTGTTGTAGTGCTCTGCCTGCCTGACAGAACAGTCAGATCTCATTAACAGAGCAGGGTGGGGTTGGATTCACAGTTCGTGCTCCCTGGGGGTTGTGTTAGACCATGTAAGCTCCATAAGTCCTTTGTGTTGAAGCCGTCTCAGTTACCTGTGTACGAGTTTGCTAAATCAGACTTTTTCAAGGGAGTAACACACCTTGATTTACAACTCTTTTCGCTGTCTGTCCAGCAAAGAATGGAGAGTTATACATCAAAATACAAATTTCAGCAGCCTGATCTGCTGAGGGAGCTTTGGACTGTACTGGAGCCAGGATGTAGTTATTTAAAACTTGCACGTTGTTTATTTTTTTCAGTATTTCAGTAAAAGCTGTGGAAGAATCTCGGTGGCAGTGCAGCCTGCCTTAAATGACTGCAGCTGCAGGCAGCGTGGGGCAGTCATTCCTTGGCCCTCAGTGCAACTTCCTTCAAGACAAAGAACGTGATTAGTTTGCATTCCTGAGCTGAGGATGGCTGCGTGGGATGCTGTTCACAGGGGCTGGTTAAGGATTTCCCCTCAGAGCACCTAGTTAGGAACCTAAGCCTTCCTTAAAAAGAAAAAAAAGGAAAAGCACAGAAGCACAGCAGTCTCCTCTCAGCAAATACTGCTGCAGATTCCCCATGTCAGTGTCTGGAGAGTCGCCAGCAGCCCTGGGCAGAGTGCTTCTGACTGAAGCCAAAGCTCTGCTGCCTGCATTGACGAGTGGCTGGTGGACAGAACTGTGTGAAGTGCTGCGCTCTCCCAAGCGGGGACAGAGGAGGGGTGCAGGCTGAGTTGAGACTGCTCCAGGAGCATCTGCAGGAGTCAGGTTGCAGTAAAACTGCCGTTGGGAGTAGCTGTAAATGCTGTGATCAGAGTTCAGCTTCTTTATGGTCTCAGAATGCCTGCGCAAATTTAAGTACACAGAATCAAGTTTTTTTAGATTGCTGGAAAGGATTTTTCCGTGCGTTGAACACAAAGGGAAATGTGTTAACCTGGGGCACTGAAAGCAAGCTGCTCTTTGTGCCTGGCTGGTGGACTCGAGCCTTTATGCAGGCAGCTGGAATTGCTTTCCAGTAAGGGCTGGAATTGTGGATTCTGGGTCTCATTTGAAATGCAGAAATACCCCATGATGAGCATAATTGTGGCTGCCTCGCGGGGCTGATGGGCTGTCTGTGAGTGACTGCTGCAGAGTGCTTTGAGGAACAGGAGTGTTTTAAAGCCTTTCAACCTAAAGTGCTTTATAGTGAACATTTCCCAATAACTCTTCTAGGGGAAGTTCAGTGGAGACAGTCCGATGACTTTGGAGCTAATTATACTGTGCTGACTCCCTTGTCGGTGATTCCAGATGTGGATGGTGATGGAGTTCAGGACCTGATCATCTTTATTGCTACAGGAGATAAGGTATGTCACTGTGAAGCTGCAGTGAGCCCTGTGACCAGACCACAGGGCATGGCAGCAGTGCAGTTTGTTTCAGCCCTGCAGTCTGCAGAGGAAGTGCCCAGAGGTCTCTGATGTCTGTGTCTGGGGAAGGTCCTTTCCCACCCTGCAGAGATGTACTCCCAAGTCAATGTGTTTTATGGCTTAAAAAAGAAAACCAGGCAGGAGCCAGTCTCCCTTTTCTGTCTGCATTCCTCACTGCACATTCCCAGGCTGTGTATGGAGAGCAGCTGGGCAAGATGAGCTTGCAGTTTTCTAGGACCATGCTCAGAGAAGTGGAAGTGAACATCTCCTGACAGGTTTGGCTCCTGGATCAAAGCGTGTCTGACAGCCAGTGCCTCTGTACAACCACTGGTCTTCCTGATGCCTCCCACATCTGTGCTTTGCTCAGTTCTCTTCCTGTTGTCACTGTGCTGGTTAGTTCTGACTTGGGTTCATTTTGTGTCATTGGTATTATTTGCCATTTCCCTTTTCCACTATTGCTTTTCTCACTTCTTAGAGGGGAAAAGTGATGTAGCAGGGAGTGTTTTCCTCACAGTCTGTCCATATCCATGACTGAGTGGTGTGCATCACCTGTGTGTGCTGTCTGTTCTGTCTGAACCAGGCAGAAGTGGTTGTTTCCTGCACAGCTCGTGGGAGGAGAGGAGGCCTCGTGTCCCTGCACCAGAGCACTACAAGCAGGTTGAGTTCTGCTGTCTGAGGCGTTGTTGTTGCCAGAGTCATCAGAAATTCTATCCTCTCCAACTCCTACATTTCTCTTGTTTTCTTCACTCTCTGCTTTTCCTATCCCAGTTATCTCGAGACCTCTATTTTTCTAATCTTAGGCAGCTAAGACAAGTTTGAAAGTAGTCTGTGTTCTGCAAAACTGCTGTATGATTTGTTTTGTGTTTAACCTCTCTGGCTGTTTTGGTATGAATTCTTCCCTCCCTCTCTTGGGACTTGGCAGGCACTCTCTCAACTTCTGTAGAAGTACACTGTGCATTGAGAAATGGCACAAACTGTGGGGAGCTTGAGCCCAGCTCTGCAGCTGGGAAAGGCAGTTCCTTCACTTCAGAAGAGAGATTTTCAGTTCTTAAGGACGGTAACTGTGTTGCTGCCAAGGGCAGAAGGTGAAGGCAGTGTAGTGCTGCTGTTTCCTGAAATGGCAGAGCCTTGAGCCCTGTGTGGGGTGCTTGGGTGGTAGGGGCTTTAGATGGCAGTTTCTGCTAACAGTCTCACTGACCCCTTCCTGCTGCAAGCTCCAGCACAAGCACATCCTGGACAATAAGGTGTTTTTTCAGGATGCACTGCCTGTAGCACATCACAGAGGTATGAAGGAGTGTGCTAAGTGAGGTACTGTGTATTCTCCCTGGCTGTATGAGTACCATTGGCTGCTTCTGTCCTGGGGCAGCTGCTGCACCAGTGCTTTCCAGTAAAGGTGAAGCTGTTCAGCAAGTGCTGGTATGTGTTTCCTCCCACATGAGAGGCTGGGAACAGCTGGTGGATGTTCTGCTCTCCTCCCCAGCCACAGTGTGGCGTTCTCCCCAGCAGACTCTATCCCTTATTCACTTAGCAGGCTCCCCAAACTCACACAAGGAGGAGCAGATTTTCTTTTCCTGTCTGTCCTGCTCAGGGAGGAGGGAAGCTCTCTGCACCTGCCTGACTCAGCACCCCTACAAGATGCTGTTTCTCAGTCCTAGTGTGCTGTTCTTTCCCCAGATCACTCCTCGTGCCCACTCATTTGAATTTCATTGTGACCAGCATTTTTTTTCCCTTGGGTGAAGGCTGGTGTGGATTCTATTGCTCTAATACCTGCACTAATAGAATATGAAGAAACCTGGCAGCTTTTTGTTGTTGTTATTGTTGTTATTTTTAGTCTCTGTGAACTCAAAACAACTCCAGGAGGATGATATTAGGGCACTAAAAATAGTAGCAGAGCTACTCTGCGACTAGAACTTGGGTCCCCCTGCTTTTGGCAGGCCTGCAAGGACAGAAACAGCTGTGCTGGCTGGTCTGCACAGCACTTCCTCCAGGCACTGGGAGAGGACACTGTGTGAGAACGCTCTGTTTGGAGTGATGCAACTTTAACCCTTGTTTGTTTTTTTCTTTTAAATCCCATCTCTGTGTAGATCAAGACCTTCATCCATTCAGGAAAAAGTGGCAAACAGATCGGCTCCACTGGAAGCCTGAACGTGGACGGGGAAGCTCGTTATGTCATGCTGAGCCCTGGCTCCTCCCACTACTTCCTTTTCTATACAGGTACAGCCCTGTGTAGGACTTCAGACTGAAAGAATGATTATAACTCTGAGGTATTAATTACTGAAGAGTTGCTGGAAATAGTGTTTTACATTCTCGAATCTATGTCATCTTTCATGTAGTGAAGGAGGTATTTGAGGTCAAGAGGAGGAGGGACTTGAGCTGAAACTGAAGTTTGTTAATACTGTACTAATTTCATTTGAAACATGTTCAGAGTGTAGGTTTTAGGCAGTCATTTACAGAGCACTTCTTGTGGTCCTCTTGTGTTGTGAGATGCTAAAAGTGTTCAAAGGCAGGCTTCAGTCTGAAAATATTGCTGCAGCTCTGTGATATAAGCCCTGAAAATGCACTTCATTGTTCATCTGCCAGATCCACTTCAGACACGATCTGGAAATCCGTAGCATTCAGAGCAAGCACAGGATAACTTTCCTCCCTCACTTTTGCTTTTCTTTCTTCGCACAGCCAACTCTCTGTATGCGTATTCCCTGAAAGATCTCTACAGTGCAGCAACTGGGATGGAAATTAAGCTTCCTGGCCTTGAGCAAGATCCTCAGTGGGAGAAGAACATGGACCACACCACGCACCGCCTGTCCACTCTCAGGTTTGGTATTGGATTTTGGTTGCTGGTGGGTTGGAGGGTACTGGTGTTCCTGCCTTCGTTCCATCCTGACTGCCCGTACCTTGGGGAGGGGGCTGGTATTGGTGGCTTTGTCAGAATTTCACAGTGAAGGAGGGAAGGCAGGCTGGGATTTTGTGTTTGATGCCAGCGGAGCGTGTGTTGTACCTAAGACCACTAATCCAGTGCGTGGCAACTGCAGTACTTGGTGCTTCAGCTCCCAGCCCTGCTTGTCTTACCTGCCTGTTAGGATGAGTCTCTGACTCTTACTGTGCAGGGGAAAGAGAACTTAAAAGGAATACCTCCCCCCACACCCCAAAAAAAAAGACCACCAAGAGCCAACATTCCCAACCTAGAAAGCATAATCAATTTTCTGTCCTTGTTCAGTGCTGGAGACATTCGTTACCTGGCAAAAATTCCTGGCAGATCGCGGGAGAACATCCTGGTTGTGAGCTCAGAGATGGCTACACTCATCAGTGCACAAAACCTTCAGGCACTGTGGACCCTCAATGTGTCCCATGTCATGAGGTAATATTACCTACGTGGATTCTGTGTGGCATTCCCAGGTTTCCAGCAGCAGTGATCCTGGCAGATGCTGATTTTTTATTATTTGGAGTTTAAAAGCCTGAGATGTAGCAGTTGAGTCTTTTATTATGGGTTTTCGGGGAGGACAGAAGCTGCTCTGAAAGAACAGGGTGTGCACGAGCTGTTGGGTTGTGTTGTGATCTGTCCGTTCTCCTCCTTTCTCTTAGTGAGCCACTGCTTGGTTACTACAAACCTGATGTTCTTGATGTTGTCCTTGAGAGTGAGATCGGACCCAACAGGAAAAAGGTTTGAAAGCTCTTCCTTTTAACTTCCTTTTTCTCTGCGTGTCTCAGCACGAGCAGACACTGAGTCGAGGGCAGCTGGTATGATGTGCTGCCTCCAGCTGATTTTAGAAGGCTTTTGGCTGGGAAAGGATCTCTTTTAAGAGGCTACTGAAGGCAGCCCAGGCATTTTAATTCTCTGCAAGCGACTTCGATGACGGAGCTCTGAACCCCTTGAAATAACTTGCAAGACTTGAGACTTCACTGTGATGTGGTCCACCCCAGGTCTCAGAGCTCTGTGATCGAGTAGAAGCTCAGCTCCAGGTGTTTCCCTGTCTTCCCACGTGTCACATACTTGCTCCTCTAGACAGTGTGGGATGGAGACAGCTGGCTTGACCTCTTTCTCACAGCTCACAGAGCTCTTTGATATGAGTTCTTTTTCTTTCTTCCCTGCTAGGTTATGATTGTTGAGGGTGGATCTGGAGCAGTCCAATGGGACCTGAAGCTGAACTCTAGAGCAGAGAGCCCCAGGCCAGCCATGCTTTCTACTGCTGATCACCGGTCCACCTTCCTCATCTGGGGTGAATACCAAGTAGCAGGAAATGAAACGGTGAGTAGTGCTGCTGAATGGTTGCTGTTTTCTGGACTGAGAGTTAGATCTTTCTGGAGCCACCCCCTTTTCCAGCATATCATTCATCATCCTCACCCTGGCTGTGCAGAGAAAATAGACTTACTGTCTGTGTGAGCAAAGGCACTGTATTGCCCGTAGCCTTGCCTCAGTGTACTGCTGTCGTTGACTTGAGATGCTGCTGACTTTGTACCTCTGAATCTGCTGCTGTTTGACCTGGAGCCTCTGCAGCAGCACGGCAGGCGGTGATGTCTCACAGCCACGTGAATATCCTCTCTGTGCTCCAGGGCAGTCTCTGATGGCCCTGATGTGTTGCTCAGCTGAATGGCAGAGCCCTGCTGGAGCAGTGCCTGACAGTGTTAGTGACAGTTTGTGTCCTGGAGGATGCCTACACACCAGCTGAACTTCCTGTGCTTTTCTTGCTGAGTCTGTCAGCCCTGGGGCAAATCTGTCTCCTGCACACAGCAGGCAGGCCTGTTGTTTTCAGGAAGGTTGGGCTGGGGAGTAAGGCACCAAGCAGTCAGCAAAATCCCAGCGCCAGTGCTGGTGGCATCAGAAGGGACAGGCTGGCCAGGCACAGGCAGATATCTGAGTGGATGCACCCTGTTAAATATGAAGTAACTGCTGAGCCTGGCATTTGGGATTACATGTGTCTGTGTTCTGAGCATGTCCTGTTGGTTACAGACATCAACAGCTCCTCTACAGAAGCTGTACCTTTTCCACCCTTCCTACACTAATGTCCTGCTGGAGCTCCGCAACAACACAGATCAGATAATTGCCTTCAATGGTAAGTTCTCCCCCTTTGCCCCTCTGGTGAGGAGGTGCAGGAGGACACCTGCTGCTGCCCCCAGGGCTGCTGGGTGTGCGGTGCTGGGCTACTGGCAGACATCTGATGCTGGGCTGTTCCTTCTGCTCTTTTCCAGCCACGCTGTTCGAGCGGAGCCGTCACGCCTGCTATGTGCTGTTGAGGGGTCCTCAGCCCGGTGAGGAGCCTGGGCTGGTGTCTCTGATGAAGCGTAAGCTGAAGGAGGATGTCTCTGAGAGCAAGGTGATCTGGCTGAGCCAGGTGGCTGTGGACAGTGAGCAGTACATCCGTGACCGCCTCTACAGGATGCGGTTTCACAGCAGAGTGTGAGCTGGCTGGGAGATCAGCGGGGTCTGCAGGCTGCCTCTCCTCTGCAGCAGTGCTCTTAGCAAACCCAGATCGTGGATTCAAATGGGAAGCTGCCTTTCTCGATCCGCAAACCAAAGTGTGGCTGGCAGGGAAGCACCCCCAGTGCCTGGGAATGCCCAGGATGAGGGAGCAGCTGCCAGTGCATCTATTGTCAGAGCTAATGGGACTTCAGTGCTTGGCCACCACTGAAGTGTCGTGAGCTCAGGGATGAGGGCTTTCCCCTTGGTCTTCTTGCAGAACTGTGCTGGCTCAGCCTGTAGAGGGAGGAAAACGTGCTCACTGGGGATGCCTGCACTGATTGTTTCTGGGGTGCTTGCATGAGAAGTGAAGCTTCTGTGTATGGTGTTAGGTTTCCTTTCTGAGTCAGCTCTCCTGGCTGCCAGAGAGGTGCTTGGCTGCAGGCTGATTTACAGTTACCCTCTCCTGAATTTGAGCCCCTGCTTCAGCAGTGGGTATGCGTAACGCTGGATTCCAGCCTTGTGATTGGGCTAGGTCTTACCTGGAGCAGCAGAGTGCAGATTGAAGTGTCATTCTACTTAGAAAATGACCTAACAACAGCCCCATGTGCCTCCCCCTGTGGTCACAAGCCTACCTGTGTTTTCTGTGCTACTTCCTTTCCAGCCAGGCTGTGACACCAAAGGGGAGCTGGTCTTCTACCTGACTTATGCATCAGCATTCCCCTCACCCTGTTGTGTTTACAGGGGATGTGAAAACCACCATGAGCCTAGTCTGGCTGGTCCCTGCAGGTACGGACACCACCTCTCCTCTTGGTTTCCAGGTGCAAGGGGATCTAGGCTGTTTTTTTAAGAGTAGAATTGCACTTTAACTTTTCCTGGGAGCTTGGCTTGCTGGTCCCAGGAGCCCTGTTGCCCTGTGGCAGTGGAAACTGTCCTGCAAATGCTCCTGCAGCCTTACAGCTGCTGTGGAGCCCATCTGAGTATGGTCCCCTCTGCCAGGAGGTGGGTGTGTTGCAAGACAGACACGAGCCACTTGGTGAAACTGCTGTTTCATGGAGAGCTCCGTGCTGCCTCCTTGCCCTGGGCTGAAGCAATGCTGGGTGAGGAACTCCAGGTTGTTGGCTCTGAGGGGCCAGCCTGCTGAACCGAGAGAATGGGTTACTGTGTGCAGGTGATGTCTCACTTGGAGGCGTCTTCATCGTGAGGTGTGTGCTCTGGTGGGCACCAGTGCAGGCTGCAGAGGCAATGTGCAAAGCCTGGAAGAGATTTTGAGTAGGCTGCCTGGTCCTGGAAGCTGCTGTCCCTGCCCCAGCTGCACTGAGACTGTTCATACACTGGTGTCCATTTGATTACTGAGAAGAAGGTGGGCAGAAAACACACAGCTTAGCGCTATTTGCACCCTGGAATCCTCTCTGTTCTGTTGTGCTGAAGGGGGTTTAGCCAGCACCTTCCTCCCTTGGATCGTCTGAGACTGCTGTGTGGGTGGGTGCAGGGTGAGCACCTTGTTGGCTGTGTAGGCTTCTGGCAGCTCTCCCAATCTGCAGCAAAGCAGCCCAGGGCTGAGTGCTGCATTTTATGGCCCACTGCAATCCTGTGGCTGGGAGCAACGTACCTGGGCTGTATTCTCATCGTAATGACACTGTCCTTCATCCTCAGCTCCCAACTCAGACCTGACTTTTCCAGTAGGTAACACTGAACGTCCCTTCAGGGGTGCTGGGTTTTCAGCTCCAGGGGGGGCTTTTCTGGCTTTAAGTTGTCCATTCTTGTTTCCAAATACTTTGGAGACCCAGAGTTCCCTGTGGCAGCTCGACTAAATGCATCAGTGCCAAACCAGCACCTTCTTAACAAGTCCTTTTTCCAGCTTCTTTCCCTGTGTAATTGTTTTTTTTGCAGTATTTAATGAATGACTTTGTGCCTTGATTCAATAACTCAGATGGGTGATGATGGCATTATATCACTGTGTTATGCATTAGCGTGTTTTTTAACACTAAAGACTGTTTGGTTCTTTAACTTATTGCAAATTGTGCTGTATAGGACTTGGTCTAACTGTAATGGTTTCAATAAATCCTCTTTTGCATTGTTTGTAAATGGAGCCCTGCTTCTGTTGTTGCTGCTAACGAACAGCTGAAGTTATGCAAGAATGGAGGATTCTGGCAGCCCTTCGTGTGCCTTCCCCGAGGCAGAAAACCCCTCTTTGGGAAAGATCCGGTGTCCTGGTGATGCTTCCCTGCTTGCAGCTTGTCTCTGCCCTGTGGAGGTGGGTGCCTGCCTCTCCCCTTTGTTCTGGTGGTCACGCTCACCCCGAGCACAGCTTAACCCCCCAGCTGGGATTAAGCTGGGATGTGCCAGAGCATGAGCTGATACTGAAGCGGTTGCTCCTCCCTTCTGGCAGAGAGGAGCTCTGTGCTGCTTGGGTTAAAAAAAAAGGCCACTTGGCCCCTTACAGCTGCTTTGTAGAGGGGTCCTTGCAGATGTGCAGCTCCGAGGTGGCCCTGCAGCCCCATGGCTCTCCTGCAGCTGTGTTGGTGCTGGACCTTGCGAAAGCAGTTAGGTAACGGAGCTGGGCTGGCCCGTCCCTTCCCCCTGCCTGGGACTCTGTGACCTGCTTTTACACCCCAGATTCCTTCTGCAGTCCATCAGCATGAAAATCTCTCTCCAGGGCTTGGATTTGAATCAAGCCGGAGGGAGCTGTGTGGCACGCAGTGTCTCCTGGAGCGTGGCACCATCTGTCGCTGCCCCGTGGCTGCCAACGCCGAGGTCCCAGGCTCCATCCCATCACTGAGGCTCCTGCACCCCAACACCTCCTCCCACAGGGCCTCGTGTGTGCCCCAGCTCCGAGCTGAGCCGTGAGCAGCCACCCTGGGAGGGGGCTGCCAACCTCTGCAGCAGGGCAGGGTCTGTGATCCCGAGCATCTGTGCAGTTTCTTGGTAGTCACGGAGCAGGCTGCCCCCCACCCCGCTCCTTCATGGGCTGGGGGTGACCCCACGCTGCCCTGCAGGGTGGGTTTGTGCTCAGCTCCAAGTGCCAGAGGGCACGAGCCCCTCTCGTGTTTACGTAACGGCCCCTATTAATCCCCCACAGCTGGGGCTCAGCTCTGGGAAAGAGAATAATCCTGCGTGAGATCCTCGGGCTCTGCTCAGATTAACGCGTGGCGGGCGGAGCGGCTCAGCTGCCAGCCACCATCCCTGCCCGTCCCAGCCTTCGGCTGCTGCCATCCCCTGCCCTCAGCCCAGCCCCAGGTGCCTGCTGGGGGTGCACGCAGGGCTGCAGGGATCCCCTCCCGTGTCACCCTTCCCTCCACACCATGCGAGCCGCAGCGCTTTCCCCGTGGGATGCTTTATTTCTATGTGTGCTGTGTTCTCCCCATGGGGACCCCGTGCCGGGCAGGCCGGCTGCTGGCTCCCCCAGGGGTAGGAAGGGGCTGGGGGCAGTGAGCAGGGACTGATGGGGACGTATGGCTTCTCTCCTTCAGTGCTACTGCGGGCAGGGTGCTGCGGCGGGGCCTAGCTCTCCTCCTCGGGCACGGCTGCAGGAGCCTTGCTCTTGTCCTCTCCTTTGGTCTCGGTGTCACCGGTGGGCAGGAGCAGGGCCGGGCTGGGGCTGGAGTGCCGCTGCTTGCGCATGAAGGGGAACACCCTGCGGGCAGAGCCGGGCTGAGCACCACGGGGACCCTCAGCACGGCGGGGTCTGGCACCGCTCTCACCGCTTCTTGGTTTCCGGAGGGATGACGGCCTCGGCCAGCAGGTTCCTGTAGAGCTCCGACTTGAGGAAGCGCGGGTAGGAGTCCTGGGGGAGCGGAGCATCAGGCTGCGGCCCTGCCCCAGCACTGCCCGCCCCGTACCCACCTTCTTCATCAGCATGTAGATGTGCATCTGCGCGTCGTCCATCACGTAGCGGTGGGGCGTCTTGATGCCCTCCAGCGTCCGCTCCATGGTCTTGCTGTCGATGTTCACCCAGCGCGTGGCTCCGGGAGCCAGGAACTGCCTGGGGGTCGGTACCTGATGACCGGCACCCAGCCAGGCCCGGCCCCACGCTGGGATGGAGCGCTGTGATGGCCGTGACCCAACGACCCGGCACTCACTGGTAGATGGAGTCCACGATCTCATTGATGCGGGACTGCTCCCCGTAGCGCAGCTCCTCGCACGCCTCCCAGAAGCTCAGATTCTCAGCTGGGGAAGGGGACATGGTGTGGAGGAGGAGGACGTGATGTCAGGATGGGGACGTGGCATGGAGGAGGAAGGACGTGGTGTTGGAGAGAAGATATGGTGTTGGGGAGAGGATGTGCTGTTCAGATTGGGATGTGGGCTTGGGATGGGGACGTGGTGTTGGGTAAGGGACGTGCTGTTGGGATGGGGACATGGAGTTGGAGTGGGGATGTGGTGTTCAGGAAGGGACATGGTGTTGGAATGGGCCTTAGGATGGGGATGTGGTGTTGGGAAAGGGACATGGTGTTCAGATGGGGACATGGCACAGGGATGGGCATGTGGTGTTGGGGAAGGGACATAGTGTTGCGTAAGGGACGAGGTGTTGGAATAGGAACATGGTGTTGGGTGGGACGTAGTGCTGGATCCCCGTTGTGGGAAAGCCCTCCTCAGGTCCCAGCTGAGCCCAAGGGCGAGGGAAAGCCCCCAGCATGGAGGCAGTTGGTGTGAGGTGCAGCAGCAGGCAGGGCTCACTCACCACTGAACTCCTTCTTGAGGAACTCGAGGAGCTGTGCACGACCCAGTGGGTCCATCAGGAGTTCGCTGAAGTTGAAGCCCCAGCGCTCCACCCGCAGCTTCGTGGGGGTCGTCACCCTTTGGGGTGCAACAAGGGCTGGGGGCTTCAGGCACGGCCCCCACACCTCAGGGCCACCTGCGTCCTCTCCCTGCAGCCATCCTAGGGCCGGTGGCCCCCAGGGGTGCTTACGTGGGGGCGTTCATGGTCCAGTAGGTGGTGTCGTCGGTGATCCAGGGGTTGCTGGGCAAGCAGCCTGACATGATGGGGTCGTGGGGCACGTATTGCTCGTTGAATTTGAGGTACCTGCGGGGAGCGGTGGCTGGGGGGGCTGGGTCACGTCCCGCTGCCCACCGTGGCCCCAACTCTTGGGGGATGCACGAGGCCAGCACAGGGAGGGAGCGTGCTTGGGCTCTGCAGTGGCCTCAGCTCTGCCCACCACCATGGCAGGGATGGGGCGGGTGCTGAGGGGGGGCTGCCAGCCCGCGGCAGGACGGAGCTCACCCTTCGAGGCAGATAGATGACTTCACCCTGGTCCTGGCCATGGCCTTCCTGCAGTACTCGATCTGGGCCGGCCGTGGGCACACATCAGGGCCCCATGCCCCGCAGCAGCCCCATGGCTGCCCTCCACCCCACTCACCTCCCGCTTGTAATAGTCCATGTTCTTGGCCTGGAAGAGGTGTGCGGGGATGAGTGAGGGCTCAGGGGATCTCATGTGCGTCTCCTGAGCCAGCACTGCATGCCTCCACCCCACTGACACCAAGCAGGAACCCAACCTCCTGCCCCCCCATGGCAACACCCCTGGGCTGCTGACACTTACGTGGACAGAAGGCACCGCACACAGAGGAGAGAAGAGAAAACGCAGCAGTTAGTAAGGAGCACTGGTGGCTGTGGGGCCCGGCGTGCCACGGTGCACACAGCAGAGCAGCTGCAAGGATCAGAGCCCTGGCAGAGGTGGCAGTGGGTGCATGGGCAAGCACGACCCTCCCTGCTCCGCCACGCAGGGACACAGGGATGGCAGCAGGGCTAAATGTGGGCACCGCGTGGGGCGAGATGCGGGGCAGCACCACGGGCCGGCTGTGCTCACCAGCTGCACGCGGGTGGTGTGGCGGTTCCTGCGCTCGGGACCCTGCTCCAGCACGTTGGGAGCTCCCGGCTGCAACGAGAGCGAGGGGTTGGGGGACCCCCAAGCCACCCCCACCCAGCTGTGCCCGGACCGTGCCGTGCCACCAGCCGTGTCCCTCCCAGCCCCTCCTCACCGGGGGCCGGTTGACGAGCCAGTACGCCTGCTCCTGGCACTCGATGACAATGCGGTCGCCCTTCCGCCGCTGCTTGGCCGCCCTGACCGTGCAGAAGTGGCCGGGGGGGTGGGGTGGGTTGGCACCCCGTCCCCCGCTGCCCATTGCCACCTCCATCACGGCCTCGCGCTCACCGCAGCTGCTCCCGCGCCTGCATGACCACGAAGTCCCACGTGTGGTTGATCCTCTTGTGCAGGAGGTTGTAGTTGTCCTGGGGGGCAGTGGATGGGTGGGCGTAGCGTGGCACTCGCACCCTTGCCCTGCCCTGGGTCCTGTTGCTGCTCCAGCACAGGAACAGCACCCTTATTGCCCCCCCACGCCAGGTGAGCTGAGGCCCCGCAGCTCATCACACGCACCTTCTCGTGCTCGATCAGGTCGCCCTGCTTGCGGATGTTCTTCTTGGCCAGGTAGATGGCTGCAGGGCGAGCAGAGCCGCTCAGCGGGGCCGGGACCCGCCGTGCTCTGCGGGGTCTCAGCTGGGGGGCACCTACCGTAGTCCAGCTCGGTGGCCGGCCACTTGGTGCTGGTCCAGAAGTACGGGGTCTGGGGGAGGGAGAGGGGCCGGGCTGAGCGGAGCTGGGGCGACGTGGGGTTGGTGCCGGGACCCGGACCGCGGCGGGCACCCACCTGGAAGCGATACGGCGACTCGTCGGCACGCAGCACCAGGCTGCGGGGGTCCCGGAGCGGGTAGATGTAGCCGTGCCTCACGATCAGGTTACCGAGGTGCAGCGACTCTGGGTGGGGGCACGGAGAGCTGCCGGGCTGCTCTGCGAGCTGCCGGGACCCCCCCCCGGCCCCGCGCCGGGCTCTCACCCTCCTCCGAGATGCCGTACTTCTGGATGAGCCACTCCACGATGTCGTTCCCTGGGGACGGCGGCAGCGCTGTGGTGCGGTGCGGTGCCGCGGTCCCACGGGGCACGCGGGGTTACGGGAGCGCTTCGGGAGCGCCGCTGCCGCCCGAGGGCCGTCCCCACGCAGCGCTCAGAGCCGCGCGGGTGACCCCGCTCCTCCGCCCACCTGTCATGGCATGGGGGATGACGGTGATCAGCAGCCGCTGGTTCCTCATCTTGATGCCCATGTCCGGGTCCTGCATGCTGACGATCATCCGCTCCATCTGCGGGGCACCGGCCGCGCTCAGCCCCACGGCGGGGGACAGCCCGGACGCGGGGCACCGCGCAGAGAGCCGTCTCCGGGTCGGGGCGGCCCCGCTCGCTGCCCCGCCCGGTGCCGGCTCACCTTGCCCAGGCACGGCATCTGCAGGCGGGGCTGCCCTCCGCCGCGGGGACCGCCGATGGTCATAGCGGGTGCGCGTCCCGCACCGCTCCGCTCCGCTCCGCCCGGGGCTGCGGCTTCACCGGCCCCGAGCCCGCCCCGCCCCGCCCCGCCCCGCGCTCCCCCTCGCGGCTGCGGCGCTCCGGTGCCCCGCGGGGCCGTGCGGGGTCGGGGGCGGCCGTCGGGGCCCGGAGCCCATCGAGGGGCGGCGGGCGGGGAGCGAGGGGATGTGCGGGGTGTGCGTGTGCGCAGGAGGGGCGCGGGGAGTGTGCGGGGCGCGCGTCCGTAGGCAGAAGGTCTTAGGGATGTGCAGTGTGCGGGGTGCACGCGAGGAGCTGAGCGCTCGGGGTGAGGGGGTGCGGGCGGAGCTCCGGGAGCCCCGAGGACGCGGGCGGACCGCCGCCGGCTCCGGGTATCCCCTTGCCCGCGGTTGCCGCTCGGCTCGCGGTGCGGGGATGGGGGGGTGGGGGGGGGGGGGGGGTACGGCTGCGGGCAGAGCATGCGGTGCGGACAGGCGCGGTGCGGCCGCGCGGCGGATGAGCTCACTGCAGTCACACCGCCCATGTGCGGGGCTGGAGCCGCACGGCGCCGAGGGGCGGGGGCGGGCGGGGGCGGGCAGCGGAGCAGCCGCGTCTGCGGGAACCGCCGCCGCCCCGCCGGGCCGCGCCGGGCAGCGCCGAGAGCAGCGGGGAGAGAGCAGCGGGAGCCGGGAGCGGAGCAGCGGCACCGACACCCCCTCCCCCGCCACAGCCCCCCCCCCCCCCCCATCCCCCCCCTCCACGGGGGCCCGGCGCGGCCCGGCCATGCTCGGCCTGGACGTGTGCGAGGCGGGCGGGCAGCTGCTGGAGCTGCTGTGGCTCACGCTGTGCTACCGAGGTGAGCGGCGGAGGGGCGGCTGCTCGGGGATGGCGGAGGGGGGGGGGGGGGGGACGGGTCGAGCATCGCTCCCCGCGGCCGGCGACAACAGGTGGGGCAGCCCCGCAGCGCCCATCCCGGTGAGCCCCCGCCGCTGCATCCCCGGGATGCTGCGGGGCCGCTGCCTTCTCCCGGGGCCTGGAGACGTGCCCGGGGCTGAGCGCGGGGCCCTGCCCGTACACGGCCCCCGGCCTTCGTCCCCCTCCCCCCCCCCCCCCCCCCTTACGGTAGGGGGGCCGGCATTGGAGCCGTCCCCGTGGGTTCCGTCTGTTCCTGCTGCCGGCGCGGCTCTGGGGCAGGCAGTGGGGCCGGCGGTGCCCAGCGGGCTGCATGGCGGTGGGGATACCCCCAGGTGACCGTGCGGGAAGGACGCCGAGGGCTGCAAACGCACCGTGAGCCGCGCACACGTAGCACCACGGCTCATCTCTGCATGGCTGCAGCCGGCGGCACCGCCTCCGGGATCCGCTGTGCCACCGGGCCCTGGGGACACGCAGCCCTGGGGACACAGAGCCTGGTGTGGCCCTGAGCGGGGGGGACATTGCATCCACCACATGGCAGCTTGGGGGACGTCATCCATCTGAGCTCGTCTCCCCCCTGCCTGGCGGTGCTGGTGCATCCCTGGGGCGTGGGGGGCCCCCGGGGTACCCCCGGATTGCCACTGCCTGTGCCCCGCAGACATCATGGCTGACAAGGAGGGGGTGATGCTGTCGCTGGAGGAGGAGGATGAAGAGGATGCCGACGTGGCCCTGGCGTACAAGACGCCGGAGAAGAAGAGCTTGCGGGAGATCCAGGAGCTGGACCCGGGGGATGAGAGCCTGCGGAAGTACAAGCAGGCACTGCTGGGCAACATCCCTGCGGCCGTGGGTAAGGCTGGGGCTGGGTACCCCGTCACCCCGAGCATCCCATCACCCTGACGTCCCATCACCCTGACACGTCACGCCGGGTGATGCGGCCTGAGCAGGCACAGGGAGCTGTGGTGTCTCTGGAAACAGTCCCCATGGGGAGGGCACGTCCCAACCGCGTCACCCACGGGCGCTGCCTGTGCCCACCCCACTGCAGGGAGACCCCGGCATCCCCTGCTGCGGGTAACGCTGCCCGGGGACCCCGGTTGCCTTGGTTACAGGATCACCGCTGCCGTTGCCATAGGAACGGTTACGAGGGACCGGGAAACTCATTGGGATGGCGGAGATGGAGCGAGTGGCCGCGGGGGGCTGTCAGAGCTGGGCCCCCCCCCAGACAGGGGCTGCCCTGGTGCCTGCGTGGCTCGGAGCAGGGTGGGCTGTGTCACAGGGCTTTTAATATGGACGCATGTGCAAAGGGTTTGAGCTGAGCTGCGGTGCCCCGCTGCCCAGAGCCCATTGTCCTCTGGCTGCTGCATGCAGCCTGCTGGGGCACATGGGCAGGGATGGCCCCGGGAGCCCCCGGCCCCTCCCGCTCTGCAGCCCGAGGTGCCAACGCCGTGGCTGAGGGTCACACCGTGTTGCTTGTCCCCAGACGCCAGCGTGCCCAACGTGCAGGTGACAAAGCTGACCCTGATGTGCGAGCAGGCGCCGGGGCCCATCACCATGGACCTGACGGGTGAGTGCTGGGGGTCCTCCACGGCAGAAGAGGGGGGGGGAGAGGGATGGGTGTCACACTGATGGGGCCATCTGCCCCATGCAGGAGACCTGGAGGTGCTGCAGAGCCGTCCCTTCGTGCTGAAGGAGGGGGTGGACTACAGGGTGAAGGTGTCCTTCAAGGTAAGGCCCTGTGCTGTGAGCGCCCGACACCCACCTGAGGGCTCTGTGCCTTCTCCAGGGCTCCCTGCCCACCCCGGGGACCCGCACTGCCCCCAGCATCATTGCCCCCGTTGGCCACTCTTGTCCCTGCTCAGTACCCATCCCAAGAAGCTGCACTGCAGGGCACTGTAGGGTGGCTGCCCCTCCAAGCCGCTCTCAGCCCCCTTTTTTGCCCCGCAGGTGAACAGAGAGATCGTCTGCGGGCTGAAGTGCCTGCACCTGACGTACCGCCGCGGCCGGCCGGGTGAGTGGGGTCAGGGATGGGATGGGGCCGCACTGCCCGGCCCCGCTCACCCAAACCCCTCTCCTGCAGTGGACCGCGACGTCTTCATGGTGGGCAGCTACGCGCCGCGGGACGAGGAGTACGAGGTGGTGACGCCGGCCGAGGAGGTGCCGCGGGGCCGGCTGGCACGTGGCTCGTACCGCGTCCGCTCGCTGGTCACCGACGACGACAAGACGGAGCACCTGGCCTGGGAGTGGGGCCTGTGCATACGGAAGGGCTGGGAGGACTGACCTCCCCCCGCCCCATCACTGTGGGGACCCCCCCCCAGCGCCCGGGGACAACCCCACCGCCCGCACCGCGCACCGATGGGAAGGCGGGGGGGGGGGTGGGGGCCCTTAGCGAGCGGGCGCCCGCGGTCGTGGTCTTGGCAACCAAAGTTATTTTTAATTGCTGTTTTTTTTTGATACCGACGCCCGACGCGTCCTCGCGGCACCGCCGTCGCTGCGCACTGCTGTCGCGCTGAGCTGCGCCCGGCCGCAGGCTGTGCTCCTCCATCGCCATTAAACCCCACAGACGTGTCTCTTACTGCCGTGTCCGTGCCCCGCTGCTGCTGTGGGGACGCGCGTCTGGAAATCCTCCACCTGCTCGCTGCCTTATCTCCGTGCTGGCAGCCAGTAGCGGAGGGCCACGAGCTCCCACGGCCCAGCAGCTCCCGCCCCACCGCCCTTATCTGCCCCTCTCCCCGTGTGAGGGCTTTGGCAGCGGGACGGGGCCATGCGGGGCAGCACGGTGCTGTGCGTGCTGCTGCTGTCGCTGGCCTGGCTGGGCCCGGCGTGGGGGGCTGAGGGCGAGGAGGAGGACGGGGAGGGGGTGGTGGCAGAGGAGGAGGATGGAGAGGATGAGGTGCTCTCGGATGAGCTGGAGGAGGAGGACGGCGTCCTGGTGCTCCATGAGCACAACTTTGCCCGTGCGTTGCACGAGCACCGACTGCTGCTGGTGGAGTTCTGTGAGTGCCCGTGGGGTGGGAGGTGGGCACGGCAGGGCTGGGGCTGCAGGGTCAGGGCACGGGGTGCGAGATACGCCAGCGTGGGGGCCTGAAGGTCAGCGGTGGGCAGAAGGGCACGGGGCACGAGATGGAAAGGAGACGCAGGGCAGGGTGATGGGGGCAGGGGCACAGCAGGGACATGAGCTGCAGGCATGGGACACGGGGCATAGTGGCTCACATGTGCCGTGAGGTGCCCTCAGCCTCCCCCCTGGGCTGGGGACACCTCTGTACTGGGGACACCTCTGGAGTGGGGTCACCCCCCCGTGGGCTGTGCTGAGCTGACCCGGGGTCTCGCACAGACGCACCGTGGTGCGGGCACTGCCGCCGCTTGGCCCCCGAGTTCGCCCGTGCGGCCGCGGTGCTGAGGAACGGGTCGGTGGCGGTGCTGGGTAAGGTGGACGCCGTGGCGCAGGCGGCCCTGAGCGCCGAGTTCCACATTGAAGCCTTCCCCACGCTCAAACTCTTCCGCGATGGCAACCGCACGCACCCCGTGGCGTACAGCGGTAGGGCTGCACGGGGGCACGGGCGGTCCGGGGGTGGTGGTGAAGGGGTGACGGCATCCTGATGGTGGGCAGGGGGCAGCTCCGTGGTGACACGATGGGGTGGCAGCGTGCTGGTGGCGATGGCACACAGCGGGGTGGAGGTGGAGGTGGGTGGAGGGCAGTGGTGGAGGTGGCAGCCCCGCTCCGCGCTCAGGACGCATGGACGCCGAGGGGATGGTGCTGTGGATGCAGCGGCGGGCCGGGCCCAGCGCTACGCTGCTGCACAACGCCGACACTGCCGCCGCCTTCGTCAGCGCGCAGGACATCGCGGTCGTGGGCTTCTTCAAGGTGGGATGGGGCTGGGCAGGGAGGGCTGTGATGCAGCCGGGGCAGTGCTGAGGTCGGGGCTGTGCAGGAGCTGCAGGGCGACGCGGCGCGGGCGTTCTACGAGGTGGCCGGGGAGCTGGTGGATGTGCAGTTCGGCGTGGCTGAGGAGGATGAGGTGTTCGAGGCGTACGGGCTGTCGGCTGACACCGTGTGCCTCTTCAAGAAGGTGAGAGTGGTGGGGGTGGTGGGGCCGTGCTGGGGCCCGGTGCTCACAGCCCCACGCCCGGCAGTTCGATGAGGGACGGGTGGATTTCCCCGTGGACCCGGAGCGGGGCTTGGACGTGGCCAAGATGACGCGGCTGCTCCGCGTGCACAGCCTGCGGCTGGTGATGGACTTCTCCAACGAGGTATGGCCACTGCCCACCCCGGTCCCGGTGTAAATGCAGGGTGCCCGGCCTCACACTCCTCCTCCTTCTCCCCAGACCTCCAACGAGATCTTTGGGGCCAAGATCCCCCACCACATGCTGCTCTTCCTCAACACCTCCGTGGCGGAGCAGCAGGAGCTGCGCCATGAGTTCCGTGTGGCCGCCGGTGCCTTCCGGGGCGAGGTGAGGTCGGTCCCATGGCAGGCAAGGATGGAACCCAGGGCACCGCGGCCTCAGCGCTGCCCATCCCCCCCTCCAGGTGCTCTTTGTGGTGGTGGACGTGGACGGGTACGGTGCCACCGTTCTGCCCTTCTTCAACCTGAAGCCCAGCGATGCCCCGACGCTGCGCTTCATCAAGATGGAGAACAACCGCAAGTACCGCATGGAGGAGGACACCTTCTCAGCCACGGCCGTGAGCAGCTTTGTGCAGGCGGTGCTGGATGGCAAAGTGAAGGTGAGGAGATGTGCCCAGATCCAACGGGGCTGCGGGCCCTGTGCCCCTGGCCCCAAACGCGTCTTCCAGCACTGCTCAGTGTGGGCTGCGGCCGTCCCTGCTGTCCCCACAGCCCCATCTGCTGAGTGCAGAGCCTCCCGAGGACTGGAACATGCGGCCTGTTAAAGTGCTCGTGGGGAAGACCTTTGAGCAGGTGGCATTTGACGAGACCAAGAACGTCTTTGTGAAGTTCTGTAAGTGCTGAAGTCCCATCCCCAAGCTCCACCGTGGGGCTGAGCCCCTCTCCATGACCACTCCTGCATCCCCACCCCTCGCCTAGCCCCTGTGCCCCCAGCCCGGCTGTGACCCCCAGCGCCGTGCCCGTCACACAGATGCACCATGGTGCACCCACTGCCAGGAGATGGCGGCTGCCTGGGAGGAGCTGGGTGAGCGCTACAAGGACCACGAGGACATCGTCATTGCCGAGATGGATGCCACGGCCAACGAGCTGGAGAACATCACCATCAGCGGTTACCCCACGCTGCACTATTTCCCCGCTGGGCCGGGCAGGAAGGTGGGCAGGGACGGGTGTGGGGCAACCCTGGCTCCGCCAGCACCTGGGGAAGGTCGGGCTCAGGGATCACTCCATGTCCTCCTCCTGTCCCCCGGCTCCAGATGGTCGAATATAGGAGTGCTCGAGACGTGGAGACCTTCTCCAAGTTCCTGGAGAATGGAGGGAAGCTGCCTGAGGAGCCACCCACGGTTAGTGAGGTGCCCCCATCCCCAGGCAGGGGCACAGACCCTGCAGGATACATGGGATGGGGACACGACATGTCCATCCCTGCCTCACTGCCACCTCCTGCAGGTGACCAAGACCCCAGAGAACGGCACAGAGTCTCCGAGCCCATCCGGCACAGCCGAAGCCCGGGAGGAGCTGTGAGCCCCGTCCTGCTGGAGTGGGCACTATAAATGACCCTGGAAACGATGCAGGCTCTGTCTGTGTCTGCGGGGAGCAGCTGGCAGCCCCTGCTGGGGGGCACACAGCACCAAACGGTGCCTGCTGGGCTTCCTGGGCACACACTGCAGAGGGTGGGTGCTGCAGTGGGCGTTGAGCCCACTGGGGTGTGCAGGGCAGGATCTGTCCCACGGGCAGCTCGGCCTCGGGCACCCATGGTGCTGGGCATTCCCATGGAAGGGGCACTGCTTTTGCCTCCCCACGATGTTGGACCTGACAGAGCCCAGGGCACACTGCCGTGCTTGTCCTTGTGGCCCTGTGGTGTCAGAGCGGTGCAGGCAGCCCAGGTTGGCCCTCATGCTGCCCCAGACATGGGGCTGAGCTGTCAGGGTGCTCGGGATGAAGGAACCACAGAGGGCTTTCAGCTTGGTGGCCCCAAGGCCTCCTGTCCCAGGCTTGGGCTGCGCAACACAGCACCATCCCCAGGGTCCCAGAAACTGCAGCCACACTCCAGGGAAGGCAGGAGGAGCCCCATTTGGGGCTCCAAACACTCCTCTGGAGCCTTTCCAAACCTTGCTGTGCAGCCTCAAGACCCCCTGGCACTCCCTCAGTCCCCAGCACCATCCCCTGTCCCTGGGCTGCTGCTCTCCAGCCACAAGCAATGACTGTGGGACCCCCACGCCCACCCTGCAGGCAGCCCCACCGCGTGCCCGTGCCCCTGGGCCAGAGCTGAGCCCTTCTCCTGTCTGCTCCCATGGACCAATTGCCTCAGCCCGCGGGGAAGGAAGAAACCAGAAGGCACCGGGATGTGGGGTTTTATTTCATTTTATCCAAGTACCTTTGAAAAGATCATTGTACAAGTCAGCATATGAGGACGCACAGCAGACACCAGCAGGGCTGCACGGCCGCTGGAGGACGCTGCGCTCGGCAAATGTACATATTTACAGGGAACCCCCTGAGAAAAAAAGGGGGAGACGGAAATCCCAGGCATGGTAACAACCTCACCAGACACAACACCATCAGAACTTAAAAAAAAAGAAAAAAAACGAGGGAGGAAAGACGTTCGTAACACTGTTCCCTGGCTGAAAACGATTGCAGATTTTGCTGGACTTCACATAGTGATAGGCAAGTCACAGAACCGTATTTAAAGGCACTCGGTGACGTGTACAAGAGGCTGAGTTGTCCCCACACAGTGCCAATTGCCCCCAGCCCCGCAGGCAGCCACGCCGTGCCCCAGCGTGCTGCAGCAGCAGCGAGCAATGGGGCATGCAGATGGGCAGGGTGAGTGCTGATGTGGGACCCCCCAAGAGCTGGTGCTGGGGGCACAGGTTTGCCCCAGGGCCACTGCAGAGCTGCAGCTGCTGGGGCACAGAGCGTGGCCTGGGATGGTGGGAAGGGCAGGGCTGAGGGCAGGGGGAGCACCGGCAAAGCCGCTGACTTTCTGGTGGCTGAGGAATCCCATGGAGCTGAGCTCAGTCCCACCTGCACCCCAGGAGCTGCCCCGTACTGTAACTGCAGCATCTGGGGGACCTGGCTGAACTACAGCCCCACAGCTCCTTTGGACTGCAGTGCCCTCACGCTGCCTCTCCAGACACAGAACCTGTCAGAAGACGCAGAACTCATAACATGATGGTTTTTGCCCTCAGACTGAAGTGTCTAATTGGTTTCCTTCCCATACTACCTCACTCCTAAGGCAACTTCCCCAGCCAAAGCCCAGCCTTGGCACTGGGGGCCTGCACAAGGGTGCCAGCCCTCTGTGGAGCTGGAGCACCCTCTGGGAGGCAAGGTCTGCCCCAGGAGCAGGCACACGTGGCAGACAAGCACAGGGTATGGGATGCTGCAGTGCTGAGCAGCAGCTGACCCTCACTGGTGGCCTGCAGCCCTGCCCACTCACCCCGTGGCTCAGGTAGAAGGCACCATGGGAAGCCCGCAGCACCGAGAACTGGCATCCACCCTCCCTTCCCTTGGGGATTCACTCAGTTGCAAGAAAGCTCAGGAGAAAAACCACCCTACCAGGTCCAGTAGCTGCGACTGCCAGGGAGGCAAGAGCCCAGCTCCTTCAGAATGGCTCAGTTATCTTCAGAGGTGCACAGAACCGCAGTGGAGGGCCCCTCTGGAGAGCAGCAGCGACTTCCACAGCAGCAGGGACAGCAGCTCATCCGGTGCACCCTGCTCAGAGCCATCCACACCGAGGGGACAGGAAGGGTGAAAGCGAGGAGCACACGGAGTCTGACGGATGGCTGCACACTTTGGGTGAGTTCTGCAGTACCTGTATGTTTTACATTTACATAAGAGCACTGTGACATTGGAAATATTTTCCTTTTATTACAATATATCAAAAATATGCAGCTTTAGTAAACAAGTTCATTTTACACTTTCTAATGCACTGTACAATGCTACATTACACTTATATTCGGTATGGAGAGGGAGCCCAGGCTCCCACTGGCAGGTTTGTGGGGTGAAACGACTTCCCATGGCATGACAGAGCTTGCCCAGGTGCTGGCACAGAGCAGGCCATGCCCTGGGCTGCCCAGTGCCTTCTGGAGTAGCACCGCCAGCGTCTGCCCCAGACCTTCTCCTCCAGTCCCAGAGTCCTTCACAGTCCTTCCTCTGCAGCCTAGTCGATCTTCTCCACCTTCCCAATGATCTTCTCCTCGAAGATGGGCAGGATGGTGTCGTCCTCCCGCACCTCCTCAAAGACCACACCGCAGTCGAACTCATCACTTACTTTCTTAAAGTAATACCTGAAAGGCAAGAAACACGGGGACACAGAGACGTCAAGGGCCACGTGGGACACCACAGTTACACCCAAACACAGGGGATAGCACTTCTGTGGCCGGGAGCTCACGACGAACGGGAGCAGCCCCAGCAGGTGGGCATGTGCCATCCCTCACATAGTGACAGCAGTCAGAATGCGTGCAGGAATGCTGAGGAGCTCAGGCTCTGAATCCCAGCCCACCCACAGCTCTCACAACATCTGGCTGGAGGTCCTGATGCTGGCAGGGCCCCGCAGCGTTTCTAAGCAGGCTTCCTTCCCAAGGCAGCTGCTACATGGAGGGGGTGCCTTGCAGAGCTTCATATCCCATGCCTGGTGCTACAGCATGAGGAGCATTTGGGGACTCGGGAGGGTCCAGCCTCCCTGCTCACCCTGAAGGAAATTTCTGGGAGCTGAAATGACTCTGGAAGTTGGGGAAGTTGCTCCTCACCAGCCCAGGACGTTGCGCAGCCCTGTAGGCCAAGCAACTTCTGTTTGGGGTGCAAACTGTGATGCAGGATATTTCTGGTGGAAACCCCAATCTCCCATGTCCTTATAACATGCCTCTTCAACATGCAGACCCTCCCAGTTAAACCCAAATGTAAGCCTGCTTCCAGGAGGCAAGACTGCAGCTGCAAGTACGAATTCTACCCCTATTTAAAAAGTACATTCCCAGCTCACTTTGGGATTTACTTTTCTAAGTGAAAGGAATGTCCCCTGGCAACAAGACGCCTCTGCTGTGCTGCCATGACCCTGACAGGCTGCTGAGAACCCCAGGAGCCCCCTGACCTACCTCCACCACTCTCCTTCGCCTCGACAGGAGCAACACTGCTGCATCCTGGTGGTGCCACCTGCCAGGGGGTGCTGGCAGTCTGCTGGCACCACACTGCACGCGCCCAGCAGCCCTTACCTGTAGTTCCCTTTCTTGGTCAGCAGCTCCTTGAACTGTCCCAGTGTGACCACGCGCCCTTTGACGAGGGTGCGGTATGGGATGGGCTCTCCACAGAAGTAGTACGCAACCACGATGTTCTCACAGGGCTGGGATGCACCGCTGCCCGGCCTCTTCTGGGGCTTCAACCTGGGTACAAAATCATAAGCAACATCCTGAGTATCAGCCTACAGTGCTCGGCACAGGACCAGCATCCTTTCTTGGCACATGTCTGCACGCTGATGTGTGGTGGAGCAGCACTTGGAAGGGCTGGATGGAGGCTGGGTCACAGCTAGGAGGAAGAAGGCACAGGTTTCTGCCCCTTAATGCTGCAGAAACCTGTCCTCGGGGACAGGCTTTGAGGGGGTGGCCTTCCTGCAGCACTGAACTCTGAGAGTGATTGGCTAGGGCAGGGCAAGGCAGAGCATCACAGGCCCATTGCAGCCAACTGATGTCATTGCTGGTGTGCACCACTGTGCTTAGGTTTCAGGCGTCAGGGCTTGCCACAAGCAGTGCTTCGGTGATGGCTCGCAGGGTTCGGTCTGCAGGAGAAGCCTTCTTATCCAGGAGAAGAAAGTGCCATCCACATCAGATAAGCAACCACTTCTGTGGAGCATCTGGAGCTCCCACGTGCAGCTGCAGGGCAGTGGGATGTGCCCTGCCCTGGGTGCTTTGTGCCCATCCTGTCCCTTCCACGCAGGGTGGCAAGGCCTGGCTGAGCTGCGGGCTGACACACGCCCTGACTGTGCTGCAGACTGGATTTTGGAAGTCAGACAGCATCCTCAAACCCCCAGGGAGCAGACCTGGAAGCTCTCACACTTCCCTGCCTCTCAGGATGTCGGTCTGCTCCTTTCCTCCAGCCCACACACTGCTGTTTGCTGTGTGGTGCCATCACCAGATTGAAAGTGTCAGCCCAGTCCTCGCCTCATTTTCAGAGGCAGACAAAAGTAGCAACAATAAAAATGAGGGTACTTTGCACTTCTGTGGAGCCTTTCATCTAGGGCACTGTAAACGCTGCACAAACATTTGAGCAGCCTACACAAATGCGTCGCTTGGCACGCGTGGTCTCAGCCAGAGGCAGCCTTCTCTTTCAGAATCACATAAAACAAATTTGGCAGCTTTAAAATTATTTAAAAAGCGCACGGGGTAAAAAAGAAAGAAAAAAAAAAAAGTGATGATTTTGTATTTATATGACTGGAAAGATGCTATAAAAACAGCATATGCCAAGCACATGAGCTAATGGCAATTCTGGAGATGGCTGTGACCCTAACCTTTAAACACTGGCGTGCAGTCACAGCACCTTTTTCATGGCATGCCCATACAAACATTGGCATTGCAAACCAAGACCAGTGAACATTCTGTCACCTCTTTCTAAAGCCATGAGAGGTCTGAAGTTTAGCTGAACAATGCTTCTGGTGCCTGCTCTGCCTGGGAGACCTCCGGAGAAACTGCAGCATCCCGAGAGGTGAGGGTGCTCCTGGTGCCAGCACGGCTCTTAGAACCCATCCCCATATCAAAGCACAGGATGCCCTTTAGCTAGAAAAGCATTAAGAAATTGAATCACCCTCGGAAAAAAAAAATAATCACGCATTTGAAGGAAAAATGGGCCATAAATTCAGGCAAATTCTGTACATCCTGTGAGCCAGAAGTTAATTGAAGGGGTTTGGAAAACCTCAAAGTCCCTAAGCTTCTCTTAATGCTGCTGGAAACAAGTCGTGACAAAGAGAGAGCTGCTGCTGCCCAGGGGAGCCAACTGAGGCTCGTGGGGACATGACAACATGGCACTGAGACTGCAGGAGGGCAGGCCCCTGGTCACTGGGGGTGGGAAGGACTGTTACAACCCAAGCCCTCCAGCTCTGCCATGGCAGAGGCCAGAGCAGGATGGTGCCAGTGGCTGGGAGCCTTCCTCCTCCTGCTGCGTCATTTCTGCCCGAAAAGCTGCTCTGCAGAGAGCTCAGACTGGCTGCTGTGCTCCTCTTCCCCAGGCTCAGAAACGGGCTGTGGGGGCTGCACTCACGTCCTTTCAAGGGCTCTTGCTGCAGGCTGCAGAGAAAAGCTGGGGTGGTGGAAACTGGGCAGAGGTGAAAGCACTGGTGTCACTGCGGTGTGCAGGAGAGCACGGCTGAAGCTGCGTCTGCTTTGGGTCCTCAGTATGGGGGAGAGGCAGGGAAACAGCAGAGCCCAGTGAGGGGCTGTGATGGACAGGGAGGAGAGGCTGAGGGCAACTCGGGAGGAGGAAGGGCATGGAATCACACCTGGCACTGCCCGGGGCTTTATGGGGACCCTGAACGGGCATGAGGCCATGGGCATGGACAGGACTTGCCCCTGTGGGAGTGCCAGGACCCCAAGAGGCCACCAGTGATGGGACAAGTGGCAAAGGGTCGGTGTCTCCTTGCAGGAAGGAACATCACCTTTCAGAGCATCACAGAATACACACACATCCCCAGATCTCTAGCAAAACGAAGCAGGGAAGATGAACAAGAAATCATTGACAACACAATTTTCCAGGCATTCTTCTCCAGAGAACATGACCACACAACTATCTCTGCTGTCATCATTGCCCAGAAACCTCCTGAGACCATTTCTTAACCCAGATGGGCCCCTGCTGAGAGCACTGCTCCACCACAGCACACCTGAGCCCTGCCTCATTGCAGCCCCCATCTGCACTCATCCCCTGGGTCTGCAGTGTGCCCTCTCCACACACACACACAATAAACACTCTGTTCCTTCTTCTGGGCTCAGGAAATGTAACCCAGGAAGGTTTACTGCACCTCACCCCACCCCTGGAGGTGCCCAAGGAGCACTGAGCTGGGGGGGTCTGCCAGTCCAGGACAGGGGAGGAGCTGGGGGGGCTGTGAGGTCCCTTCCAACCCAACCATGGTGTGATTCTATGGGACTACGATGGGCACTAACTCAGCCTGTGTCAAAGCACAGACACAGCCTGGCTGTGGTGCTGCCCATGCCCCGCACAGGGGAAGCTTGCTCCACCCCAGTCCTGGGGCTGAAGAGCTGTGGAAAACCTGAAAGGCAGCCAGCCAGGAGTATCAGAGCATCCAGCTCTGGTCCTCTTCTAGGCCTGGCCCAAACAAATCAATTCCAAACCAAGCTCATGCTAACATTTTTGCTGGAGCATTTATAAAATTCTTTTGCTGCTTGTGAAAATCTTTTCTCTGCTGAGCTGGTATTAACTGCTTTTTCCAGCTGGAAATGTAAGTGGACTGTGACAGTGAGCTACAGAAAGTGGCTCAAGAACTGGCTGCACAGGCAAGCCACCACTGGGACACTGCTCTCCACCAATGCTATGGGCACATGAGGTCTGCAGGCATCCAGCACCGGGCACTTCAGCTTGCACAGGCTCCCAGCAAGTCATGCTGCTATCCCAAAGATCAATGACCCAGCCTCAAACACTGTGTAACAGAGAGAGAAAGGCTCGTTTTGCAACAAGTGTACTGCTGACATCCCCACCAGGACTGCAGGCAGGTAATGGGAGCGAGCAGGGCTGTGCTGGGGCAGAGCAGCTCCTGAGCTCCTCATGCATGCCCCCAGCTGGAGGACCTGACAAAATCCAGAGGGGACATTTCAGATTCAAGAAAACCTTCACTTCCCAGGTGCTGCATCCATTCTTGTGTGCTGTGTACATTGGCACATTTGCTTTTCATTAGCAGCTCCCCACCAGCAAGCACCACTCCCTGGCTTTCCATGCATCAGGCAGGTGAATGTGATCCCTGCATCCTCAGAACAGTCAGACCTCGTGAGAAGGCAGCACAAGTGTGAAAGCAGAACAACCCAGCATGGCTCAGCCTGTTCTCCTGTTGGTCTGGAGGGCGTACACCACGATGCCATGGGATCTCTACAAAAGCACTGTTTACAATACATGCCAAGTTGTTTAATTAGAGTATTCAAGACACGTGCATATAGCTAGGCTGGTGTTTCCTGAGCGTGTATCTGCACCTAGACTTTTCTGGGGAAGCTGTATGAATTTAATATGACTATAAACGACTCCACAAATAAACCCTGTCCAATTACACCAACTGAAAGGTAGATCAAATAAACCTGTCTCAACCTGACATGGGAGAGCCCTCTAATTATCAAGCTTTCAATCAATGCTCTGACATAAATATGCAGAAGTCTGCTATATGACCACTGCAAGCAAAAATGATTGGAGTTCAGCAATTAGAGGAGCTTGTTCTTTAAATTACACTCATGTTTCTGAGCATCAGACTCCAAAGTTTAGGGTTTTCAGAACACAGCTATAAAGCAATGAAGTGCCTACAAGCAATTCCCATTGTGAAAGGTTTTTAATGGTCAAAGTGCTTTTAGTTCTTAACAGTAATTACCAAGTGCTTTCAAAATGTTTTTCATCTGAGAGCTCTGTGTGCCTTGCAACTAATCTTCCCTGAAAGATAATACGGGAGCAGAAGAATGAGCTCTGCAACAGGCATTGAGCTGAGTCACAGGAAGCTGCAGTGACTTGGATAAGGCACGCTCAGAACAATGCTGCTGCAGCAGGACGAGGGTGCAGTGCTCCCCCCGAGCTGCCACGAGCGGCCTTTGCAGGAAGACTGGATGAGATGTAGATAAAGAGCAAATACATATTCTTCTGCGCTTCATTTTGCTGCGTTGTGCTGAATTCTGCTACGGCACCAACCAAGAACTCTGCAATCAGTGTGTGTGAATGAACTATGAGTGCGCCAGCGGTGACGAGGTGAGCGCAGCAAGCCAGAGGCCAACAGGTACTGCAGAGAGAGCTCTTCCCTCACATGCTCCTTCTAAACAGGCTCCACCTGCCCAGGCTCATTCAGAACATTTCCAGACTTCCAATCCACAAAACACAAGCCCAGCCCTTAAGGCAGCACCACCGTCACAGGACATCTATCAGACTGGCTTCCCTGACCCCTCTGCAGGTGCCTCTGCTCAGCCTGGGCTGGAAACTGGAGCAGGGCACCTCCCGTGGCTCCCCACCCACAGAGCAGTCTCCCCCTTCCCTCCCATGCTCACTCACACCCCACTGCCGTACCTTTGTTTCAGGGGGAGTTTTCCAGCTCTCTTTTCCTCCTCCTCCAACCTCCTGCGAGCCTCCTCCAGCTGGGTGAGTGGGTTGGGTGCTGGATTGGGTGGCATGGTAGGATCCTGGATGAAAGGGTGTGAAGGCTGAACGACGTTCCGGAGCTGGGCACTGACCCACGGATGCACTGCAACAGGCCGCTCAATGGAGAGGGGTCGGACCATGTCATGGGACAGCTGCTTCTTAGCACCTGAAGAGCTACACACAAATACAGAGGTTTTACACAGACTGCAGTTGCACACGTGCACATCCAGATGGACACGAGCACTGGGAAACTCATTGCAGCATGGCTGTGCTGTGGTTTCTGAGGGAGAAGGAAGCACCACCCAACCCACTGCACTCCTGCAGAAGGTTTTGGGGCAGTGCAGCACTGTCCTCTCAGCTGTTTTGCTGTGACATTGGGTGAGCAACCCAACCTTAACACAGAGATCAGCGGTGCGCTTAAGGGCTCCCATGAAATGCACAATACACAGAAATAAGCTCGGCAAAAGGCAGCTCAATGACAGACAACACTCACTCAGCAGGATCTGCCAGAAGATGCCCTGACGTGCACTGCCAGGCTGTGAGCCTCTGATGGGCAGTGGACATCACAGCAGTGTGCTCATCCTTGCCAGCCCCACAGCTCTGGCACTGCCCCGGCTGCCTGCAGAGCAACCTACCTCAGCCACCACTGTGAAACAAGACAAAATCAACAGTGGCTTCACCAGTAGTCACTGACACAGCTGTGGCAATGAGGGTGGGACCCCAGATCCCTCTTGTTACTGGCATCATGAAAACATGGCTTCTTCCCTGAGATCGGCCAGGCTGCGACTGAGGATCTGTGCCTGCAGATCTGCTTGACTACAGAGAGATTCTGGACACAGACACACCTTTGGCTCCAGAGAGGTGAGGCGAGCCCAGAGGATGCTCTCAAAGAGGCCCAAACGCTGGGCAACCCAGTTCTCCTTGCCTGGGCCCTCTCAAACTGCTAACTCAGGATCAATTGCTCCAGTGCAGCAGGTCCTATGTTTCTATCAACAACTTGCACGAGTAACAACTGTTTACGTAGAGCAAGTGCCTAAAGCAAAAACACTGCCTACTGTGTGCCACATTATCCACTTTGTACCCACAGCAGCAATTTGTGAGATTCCTCTGGGGCTTCAACCTCCTCCCACAGCCACAATTCATCTTTCAGGAAAGAAAATGAACTTCATGCTTAAAGCCCCCAAGCAATCCTCAGTCTCCAAAGGACCTAAATCCTTGTGCCTGGTGGATGCTTGTCTTCCCAAGCCGTCCAGGAACAAGGCAGACTGCTGTACAGCCTAAAGACATTGTCTAATGGAGGGGATACGATACGACAGCATGAAGATTCCTCGCCCTACCAGCCCTTACCCATGGTTTGTTTTCTTATGCCTGCTGATCTCCTTCTCTCCTTCTATGATCCACTGAAGGATCTTCTGGTTTCTCTCCACGTCTTCAGGAGATCCTGGCATCTCATAGTTGGCACCATCACTTTTCCCTGAATCGGTCTTCTTAATATTTCTTTTTGAGAGCAGACTTGCTTTCCCACTGCAAGAACAAAGCTTGAGACATTAGCGCTTTGCCAAAGCCAAACGTCCACAGACAGTGGCAGAGGATGGACATGTCTATTTCAGACACATTCAGCCCTGCCAGGGTCTGTCTGGCTCTACTACAGCTCAGCAGGTCACTACAGCAGGCTGGTCAGCTTGAGCCACATCAGGCTCCCTGTCCAGCCACCTGCAAAGAAGGGAGCGTATCTGGCAAATGAGCCTTGGCAGTGCAGCAAAAAGCCCAGCAGACCTCCTGCCACATGAAGGATTGTGTTCAACCCTCAGTGCTTTGCTCCAACACAGTTAACAGGCTCAGAGCACGAGGTTCAGCCTGGTGCTGCAATCCATCAGCTGCCTTTGCACGTCAGTCCACTGCTCTTACCCTGAGCCCTTCCTGTTCCATCCCCACACCTTACTGGTCTGCTAGCACTCCAACTCCCATCCTGCTGTTCTGCCATGCCAAGCTCTTGCGTCTCACCATCATTTGAACTGAGGCCTCGTATCATGGTAAAACTTTTTTTTAATGCAGACAGCCTTCTGGCAGGCTGTCACCTACCTGGGCAATGCAGCCAAGTCAGACTGCCTTCTGCCTTCCTCCTCCCACCCCAGAAAGTTGTTCCTACACACTGATCTGGCTGCCTGCCTTTGCTAAATATTCTACCCTGGTACACTGCAAAGACTTGCCCCCAAATAACACACCTCAAGGTGCTAGCGAGCTCTCCACTGCAGTTACTCCGCACTTACAATCAGCATTCATTATTCAAGGTAGCCCTGAGCCTCACCTTTGTGGCAATTCAAAACACAGGACTAGCAAAACCTGCTGCTGCAGAGAATGAGCTTCGCCCTCTCCTCTCAGAACATAGACAGAAGATGGTGGAATTGGGTGGTGGATGAAAAACAGAACATGAGCGGTGTGTGCTGCAGCCCAGAAAGCCAACCAAGCCCTGGGATGCATCTAAGAAAGCCCTGTCAGGGAGAATGTCCCCTTGGGACACCGGGCCACAGCAGCACCAGAGCACCTAGTGCTTAGTTAGGAAGAGAAAGGAAACCTTCAGCTGGATAAATTAGGCCTTGCAAAATTTGAACCTTTCTGTCCTCTCATAAACAGCTTACAAACCTGTTACCCAGATCCTGAGACACAGCCCTACCCTTACCATCCACCAATGCACAAGGAAGGCCCAGCACCTCTGCTGCTTTAAGGAGCAGAAGAGCTACTTTATAACTGAGGCCATTAACAATCCTGGTTAGAGGATGCACCAGGTCACAGAGATTTATCAGTGCTATTAGGAAGCGTATTCATTTCTCAAGGGAAGCACAGTGGGAGGCCCTCGAGCCACGTCCTACAAGAAAATACAGCCCAGCCACCCTGTGTCACTGCCATGCTAAAGCCTATTTATGAAAGCGCTTCCTAGAGAAGCTCCAGCTCTGGGAGTCCCCCAGGTGTTGTTCTGTCTCACCTGTAGCCTAAAGAGTCCATGGGGACAGGGCCCATGCCCAAGTTTTCAGAGTAGTTCCGTGACTTTGTTGCATAGTTATGTGAATCTACATTCCAAGCAAAGCTGTTCTGCACTCTCTGCGTGGCCTCGGCCTCAATTTGCTCTTTTGGTTTCATCATGCTGTGGTGATGGATGTGGTGGTAGATATGTTTGTGGTGGTATAAGTTAGCTGCATCCAGTTTCATTCCTGATTTCGTTGTGTGTTTGCCGTGCCCTGGAGGAATTGTTCCTAGTGTCCCTGGCAGCTTTCCTAAGTGGCCGCTTTCTGGAGACCGTGGCTTGGGAGAGTGGCGGCCAGGTCCTGGAGACTGGCAGCCCGGGGTCTTCATCACACGCTGCACGTGTTCATCCAGGATGCTTTCTGGGTTTTCTTCGTGTGCATCTCTCATCTGCAACCCAGCACAGCCCATCTCAGAGTAGCGAGGAGCAAAGTGATGAAAGGGTTGGGCGGAAGGCATCTTGTGGCTAATGACTGAAGGACCAGAAGAGATATCTGCATCCTCACCTTCTTCTTCCTGCAAGAAACAAGAAGACAATTATAATGACAGCAGGGGGGCACAGAAGGGGTGTCTGGGGGTCTTCCTGCTCACAGTAATACTGTTACCAACACTCTGATGGCTCACCCCTGGCTCTGGCCAGCTGTGAAAATCTTCAGCTTTCGAACTGCAACAACACGATTGGATTTACAAGCAGGCAGAGCATTGCTAAACAGCTCCCTCGAAGACAGTTCTGTAACA
Organism: Callipepla californica brunnescens; assembly: GCA_023055505.1. Classification (NCBI taxonomy): domain Eukaryota; kingdom Metazoa; phylum Chordata; class Aves; order Galliformes; family Odontophoridae; genus Callipepla; species Callipepla californica. The sequence goes on along the minus strand of JALIRH010000024.1, from coordinate 11,647,521 downwards.
ACCAGCAACAGAAACACAACTTCCCACATCGTGTGTTCCTACGAGCCTTCGGTGAGACATCGCTTCAAAGCTCACCAGGTGAAGCACAAAGTCAGGAGGAATCAGGGGCTCTTCTCGCCTCAGTGACTTTCACAAAGCACGGCAATCAGAGGGCTTGTCATAGCAGTGTGCAGCTGGATGTCGACAGCAGCTTGAACGGTTTTGAAAATCAAACCCCGCTTTCTCCAGGCACTGCAGCCAAACCCTCCACGCAGATAAAGAAATGGCTGCAACCAACTGCTCGCTCTCGTGGCCCGCCACGGCCTCGGCCACGCTCTGACATCTGTGCCAGGAAGAATAAAACTCCTCCATGCTGACAGCCACAATTTTGATGCTGACAAACTGTTTTATGCTCCAACATAAACTCAAATATTTATGAAGTTTCTTTATTGGAAAAGAGGATTCTTATTTTTTTTTTAAATTACACGAGTAGGATTCCAGCAAGTGCTTCAATCCCGCTCTCTTTTCTTCCTTTGGCACAGAAAAGAAATCATCTGCAGCATGTGGTATCTCTGCTCTGCCAGATAAGTGCATCTGCTGGAAAACACTGCCTCCCACCAGCTCTGCCTGTCGGATGTCCCCATCCATCACTTGCTATTCAGCTTCAAAGTCTCAGCTGCCAACCACAGCGCGAGAAAGCAAATAACAGACTTCCTCCCCGCGTCACACCTGGGGGTTCAGAACTCAACCAAGGACAACAGCAGCCTTTGAAAGCACCGAAGACGTGGGCGCCTGCAGTGCCCTCTGCCAGCACTCCAGGGGGCCATGCTGCTGCCGAGCCCTCCGAGCAGCACGGTGAGCTCAGAACTGGTAGGAGCAGCCTGAGGAGGGCTGCCCAGAGCAAAACCACAAACGGAGTCCCAGCAGATGAGTCAGGTGTGGAGCATGGCAGAGAACTGCAAACGTTTTCTCTTTCATGTTTCCCTCCCTCGCTGCAATATGAACCTACTTCAAGGGCTGTTCAGAACCGCCTCACCATGTGGCAGGGATTAGAAACAGGCTGCTGTGCAAACACCTCGGAACAAGGCCGGTCCCACAGGGCAGCAGTCCTGTTACTGTGACTCAGATGACAGCGGGTCACTCCACAGATCTGGAGCTCAGGTCCCCCCCCACTTCCACGTGGGACCCTCCACCTTCTCACAAACTGCTCTTAAAAACTTCAGGATCACCTTTCATCTCCAGTGACAACACTGCAGCCTGCAAAACCCCATCTCTGGACAGCTGGTTCAGGTACAAGGCAGAATGGAGCATGCACTGCATAAATCCATAATGCTGGGTTAAATGTTTGTGAGCAGGTTATGGTAACCCAGTGACACACTCAATAGTTTGGAGGCTTTTAGGGCTGGTACCTACCTTGTTCTGTGCAAAGACCGAGGTCAGGGTGGGCCTAGGATATCCAGAAATCAAAAGATTGCCAATTCCCTCATACACTGAACAAGGACAGATTCTCCTTTTTCATCACTTTCCCTGACTTATCCCATCTTCATCATTGCCTGGTGATGCACAGGAGCCCTGCCTGCCCCCGACGAACGCGGGCAGACAGCGAGGAGCTGAGCACAAGTCAGCCCCTCAGCTGGCAATTCTGGGCCTGAGGAAGCAACCTCCAAGCTTGCCCAGGGCTGTGCCCCACTCGGGGCTTCGCAGCCGCCTGCAGCCTGTGCTGGGCAGCCCCGGGTGGTACAGCCGCTAGATGGTGCTTGGGGGACACAGTACTGTCGGGAACATCCTCCTCCAGCTCGCACAGCCAGAGACAGTTAGATGGATGCTTCGACTTCGCTGTCTGCTGAGCTATTTTTACTCTCCAGCCCGGCCTGCATCCTTCTCTTTGAATCAGGAGGCTGAGCAGGCACTGATGAGCTATGGATAAGCAGTACCTTGCTTTAACCTCCCCCTGTGCCTTTTCCCAGTGCTACCCCTCAGATTATTACACGCTTGTAGGCCAAAATAGCTCACCTAAGACAGGACTGCATCTACATCTTCATGCAAACTGTTTTCCTCTCTGCCTAGACAATGTTTTACACTCGAGTACTGAGCATCTCAGAGATGGTTTTGCTCCTCCTGCACTTGGCTTCTTTGAAATTCACTCGGTTTGGAGACAGAGCTCCAAATAAAAGCAAGACAGTGCTCTGTACAGCACAGTCCTGCAGCTACCACACAGCTGAGACAGCAACAAGGCGGCATGCACATCCTCCCATCATCTCCTATACTGCTCAACATAATTACTGAATTCAGAGCTTTTAGGTTTGGTTTTTTTCTTTTTCTTTTTTTTTTTTTAACTCCTGTTTTTTTTTCAGCAGAATTCATTTGGTTTCGTATCAGGTATCTCTTTCAGATGTTACTGTTCGATGTGGCTTTGAAAGGGAACCTGCAGGCAGCCCAGTATGGGGGAAAAAAACCCTTTTTTGTAGCTTCTGCAAAATATTTCCAGCTTCTCTGCTAAGCTGATGACTGCTCAGTGTGACTAATGTCATATGGTTTTCCATGTGCTATGGTGCAGCGAGCCATGCAGACCCAGTAAGAGGTCATCCTGTAGTTCTAGTGTTCAGGACACAAAAAAAAAAACCCAACCCTGTGATCTGTGAGGATCCAAGCTCTCCTCTTGCTGATTCTAGCAGCTCTTGCACCTGAAGTACTGACCTAAAAAAGCTACAGCTGCTTACTCTGAGTTTTTCCCGAATGGCTAATGCTAAATTCCAGCCAGTCAATGAAATATATCCTGTAGACAGCAAAGAGGTTTAATATATGGCAACAGTGGGAGTCTGAGGCTTAAAAATATATTAAGTCGCACAAAAATACGTTTAGACAGACTTAAATTTGTTCTCTGGCACAGGTATTTGCTGACTTTATGGTACTGCTACTGGCAGCTTCTTCAGGGTGGTAGAGGGCAGGGCTAATGTAGCCGGGCACTGCTGGGGGCAGCAGCGTAGCCATGGGAGCAGGAGAACTATGAATAGGAAATGTTGCTGGCTGCATTGGCTTTGTCTAGAAAGCAATAGGTGCGGAGAAGAAAACAGACCAATTCCTGAAGAGCAGGAATCTCATGACAGAACAGCACCTTGCTGGCCTTTTTCTGTCTGGATGCTGAACACAGCAGTGCAGCGAGTTGGATGGACAATGCTTAGCACTGAAATGCAGCTCAGAGGTTAACCTGCATCCTCACTTCTTACACTGGAAATACACGTGATTTAAACCAATACTATAGCCCTAAAGTGCCTTTTCTGTTTAAAGAGATACTAGATCAACTTCAAAAAATATTGATGAGTATTTAGAAATGATGAGCTACAAGGGTCTGCCTTGGAGCCACAGAGACTCAGCTTCTCTAAAAGCACAGAGCTAGCTGAGACAGACAGGAACACCTCTGCTTTAAGGAGAGCTGCAGGGTGCACAGCACACAGCCTTTGCCTCAGGGCTACAGCAGCTATTAAGAGCAGAGACCCACAACTTCTTCCCATAGGGCTGCAGTCATATGACATTTGTGATGTTCAGTAACACTGTGATGTCCTCTGAAAAGTCTCCTGTGTTTCCAGCTCAAGATAAACACTTACCTGTGAGATGCAGTACATCAAAAGAAAGGATAAGATGTCAGTACTGCTGAAAAGTGTCTCATTAATGGACGACCAATACCTCATTCTCTCCGTTGTGGCGCTTGTTGAGGAGCTAAAGGCTTTTGGTTCATCTACCACATACTCAGGCTCTGAAGGGCCCCATCAGTACCTGGGCTTCCAGCACACAGTGCCATGGGCTGGGCTTTCCCAGCCACCTGTGTGGAATCGTTGCATTTCTCTGTCCGAGAGTGGATGCCACACCTGATGTAGGGACGTGCTTGCTTGGTGCTGATGGATGGAAGCCTATGGAAGGCTAGAAACAGACTGAAGGCACACACAGACAGCTGCCAGTGTAACAAAGTCTGCCATTTGTTTGGCCCCACAGTGCACGGTGAATCCCTGCTACGTAGCCCTCATCCTCACATGGAAGGGATTGCTTACAAAATCTGTGATGGGCAGGAGAGTAAGGGTGCCAAAGACAATGGAGAGCACCCACAGGCCCTAACATGACAGAAATGGGCACTGCTGTGTCACACCTGGTGTCTGCCAGCAGGGAGGACCTCACATGGCACACAGCTCCATGAAGCTCCTGTGGTGACAGGGAGCTTCCAGGAGCTCCATGCAGGTGACAAATGTGGTCACCTGGGTTGCTTCCGTGGCAGCTAAGAATTCCAGTGACATGGAGAAAGCAAACTTCTCCATGTTGGTCCAAGAGGAAGGAGATTACTAACCGCTCGCACGCGTTTAAGGCGCTCCTCTAACTTCTCCTCTGCTTCACGTTCCTTCTGTACTTCTTCCAAACGATTGATCAGTTCTGCAGCAAACTTTTCTGGTTCGACATGGATATCCTTTGGCATTCGATATGTACGCTGTTGGGAAAACACGCCGGGGTTAGCAAAAGGTGCATGAAAATCACACATCTATTCTGGAGCCACAAATAATTGGAGATGCCAGATGTCCCAGTGGGAGCTCAGGGAAGACAAGCTGGCAGGCAACGGGGTGAAGCCTGGGATTGAGCAGCTGGATGCTCATGAGCTCCCTATCTGCTACCAGCTCTAAATACCCCCTCACATAAGCGAAAGGTTTCCCAGAGCCACAAGCAGCAAGCTCCTTTGACATCAGACTCCATTTAGGGACGTATGCATGTGATAATCCTCAAAATTACACTAGGTCAGTGTGAATATCCTGGTCTCAAATGGTGGGAAAAGGACATACAGACAGACCTCTCAAGAAGCTTGCGTACAGTAGTGATGTTTTCATTTTGACAGAAAGAACTCTAGCACACACATATTCATCTTACTGCAGGTGGACCAGCATAAGGCTGCCGGTCTCTGCAAATCTAGCTCACAGGAGCAGGAGTTTATACCTTCAAGAAGTCCTACTTTCCTCCATCTTTCATGCACAGCTTCTGCTAAAACCTACCCAGCCACAGAAGGCCACTGTTCCATAAAGCATCCTGTCTTACCAGAACCTAGAAGAAAGCACTACTGCATCCCCTCTCTTCAGAGCTGAGCAAAGATTCCTGCTTGCTTTATCAACAACTTACAAGCACAGAGATACCACTTTTCTGTCTGCCCTGCGTGAACTAACGAATAAACTTCAAGGGTACTCTCAGATCCCAATGCTGAGTTACCTTGTGCCTAAATTCCTGAGCTCTGGGATAAGCAGTCTGCGTAGCAAAATATCGAGCTGACAGCCATGGCATTTTCCCCCTTATTTTCATCTCTTATACTTTATTTTGTTACTCTGCTAGTAGAAGAAATGGCAGAGCAGAGAGAAAACAATAATTTGGATGAAAAATATATGGGAAATTCAACATTATAAAAACTTGCAATCAAATACTTCAGCACCAACATCAGACAAATACACCCTTTATAGGACCAGAGGTAAAATGAAATAGGAAGATACAAGCTAACTCATACCAGAAGAACAAATGCAGCACCAGAAACAGACGTCAAGCTTGGAGTCCTTAAAAGAGGATTAGAGACCACCCAAATTCACCCTGAGCCAGCATGAAGACCAGTGCAGAAGGCTAAAATACTGCCTTGCCTCAAAACTAACAAAAACACCGAAGATCCTTGTTTTCCTCTCTGCCAACTGCTGAGTGGAAAGCAACGGGAAGAAAAATAAGGGCAATGGGTATCCCTCTTACTGCACTGAGAAGCTGGAGATGCCTTCTGTGACGCTCAGGTTCCAAGTGGTAGTTTAAAGCACCAGGTTTTTTTGTTCACTGAGATCAAAACTCAGTCAACCCTGCCAACAAATCTGTTTCCACGCTTGCTGCTATCAACAAGTGTGAGGGCAAGACGTAGTTTTCCTTTGGAAAGATGGAAAGCTCAAGTCTTAGCATCTGGACCTCGTGTAGATCAGAAATGCACCTGAATCACACATGATCACAGCGTTAAGACCTGACAGGGATAGTTCCTCCTCTGTTCTTTGGTGGGGGGCTGCCAGGACCCAAGTGGTGCTTCCCCATTCCTCAATACCTGTGGAAGCACTTTGGGCTAAGGGAGCCTGCTCCCATCAGACAGCGAGCCCAAAATCACGTACCACATCTATCTCGTACGATAGCACCAGTAGCTCCCCATGAGGGAATTCTCTCTCTCACCTGGCAAGTCACAGCCAGTGACTGCTCATTCCCTCCTGCCTCCTCAGACACAGCAGCTTTCACTGTGCCTGTCTGTAGGATGGCAGCACCGACCCCAGCTCTGTAAGAAGCAGCAGCTTCCACAGAAAAGCAGAACCAGGAAAGAATCTCCCTTGACTTTCATAGCCTCTGATGGCATGCAATATCCCAAAATAAAATCTCTCTGGAGCACCCAGACTGCTGCAGCAGTAGGTGCATAGGTTGAATTCTGCTAACCTGAGTCCTGGTGAAATAAGGTGGCTCCTTTCAGGCCCAGCACAGCTCCAATTCATTATAATGAGTATCTGAAGACATTCAAGGTCACTAGTTTACCTAGGGAGCTTGAGACAGGGCCATTTTGGTATTTTATGTCATGCTTCAGCACATTTATCCACATTTCTCTCAAAGCTTGGAAATGACTGAATGAAAATAATAGTATCTAAGAACCTTTACAGTGAACTCTTTTTCCTTTCTCTTTGATAAACTGCTGTATCTGCAAAACACACTACCTTGTCCTGCAGGCTTTCACTCAGCACAACAGCTTGCGGAGGTCCCATATCAGCCTAGGTGAGCTGTCCTTGTCCCTGTCCATCCAAATGTAATTTAACTGAAATAAACCTCACTTCGCTACGGATGAAGTGCAGAGCATATCGTGTGCTCAACGTTGTCCTAGTAGGCACCCATAATGGTGACCTGCAGAAAGCCAGCAAGAAGTATGATGCTTTGAATACTCTCGTGGGTCTGATTTTATTCCTAGCTCCAATGATGAGCTACTCAGACGTCCCCCAGAACTAACAGTACTGGGAAATAATAAATGCAAATTCCCCATGCTGAAACAATACAGACCACTGCTGAGGACTCTGTCTCCTTGGACAGCAAGCATACACTGCACTGACCTGCTTCAAAAGGCTTACAACAACAAAGGATTTGAAACTTTTATCAAACAACAGGCCTGACTTGGGAAAGGAGACATGCTCCACTCCATGAAAACACAGCCTGGCTGAGCCTGTGCCTGCAGGAGGACCCACTGGAGCCTCAGGACTTTGAACCTGCCTCTGTCTCCCCGTGAGCACACACAGCCCTGCCCAGGGAGCCATAAATAAGCTCTTTATTGTTCTAAAATCAGAAGGGCTCCAAATGCCTTTGTTCCAAGTAAAGGCTGCAGCATTCTCCAAGAGCTGGCTGCTCCAACACCCACCGCTTTTGGAGGATACAGCCCTCCAGTCTGGGTCAGAATGAGATCTCTGGCCATTTTGGTCAACAATCTAGAAAGGAAGCAGCTTGTTTTAAATATATGTATATATATTTTTTTAATCTAACGCTTCATTTAATTATCTATCTACTTTTATTTAATGCCACTAGTTCAGATGAGGTCGGTCCAGAACCAAACCATGCTGAGCTGGGGAGTTACAGAGAACAATGGCTGGGAGGCTGAATGCCAGATGGGCTGGCAAGAAAGAAATAGCTTGAATTGTTCTGGATGAAGGAATCTTTCCTAGTGACAGCTGTTAGGGAGGATTTCTTGGGGTACCTATCATTCAGAACACTGTCCTTTATCCTTGACACGCGGACTGTCTGAAGCTCCGGTAGAATCAGCAGATACAGAAGCTCTCCAGTAGCTTCATTTAGCACCTGCTGACACATCTCCTTTATCTTTTCTTGGAGCTGATGGAGTGGGAGTTACATAGATTTTGCTCTGTAAGGTTGAGGCGAGTCTTGGGTTTTGATGGATTTCACCTTCTCTAACTGTGGTTTGAGGACCGAGCTGTGCATCTGAACATGCTGGCGTCCTCAGCGCCCGTTCTGTCTCACCAGTTCTGTCTAGCTACATTTCTTGGAGTGGGCTCCTCTTCTTCACAGTGAGGTGAAGAAACACAATAGAGTTGCAAGCTCAGCATCTGGAGTTGAACAAAACCTCAGGCAAGGAACCACATATTCGTCTGCAAGGTTAGAAGCTAGGACCTCTGATGTTTTGTGCTCTCTGCTGTTCCTCTGCCCTTCCTCACTCTTTCCTCCCTGCTGAGTTTCTGCCACCTTTTCAGTCTCATCACAGGGGCAGTGGTTTTACTGTAATCTATACATGAAAAAGCTGAAAGGGAAGAATTTCATTGTGGCTTGCAGGTTCCCCTTGGGAAGAATAAACTTCAATTGCACTAAGATGAAATAATTTTTCCAGCGCCATCATCGGGGAGAGGTCTTTAATCAGCCCCAGGGATCCACGGGTTGGGCTAAACCACTTCTGACAGATCTGAGTGAGCCACAGAATTCTGTGTCAGTAAATTTTGAATTTCTTAGACAGGCTTGATGCCACCTCGATGCTCAAGTTGCCAGTGCTGATCAAAAGCCAGTACTGGAGATAAAATGAAGATGGCTGGCTAGAGAACTCAAGAAAACAAGAGCTTCTGAATCCCTATATTTCCCAGCTCAGTGTATTGCAATTGTGATATGTTCTTAAAAGACAAAAGGTCCCTACCAGAAACATCTGTGGCAGAGTTTATGAGCAGCTGATTCCAGCATCTACTCTAGCATCACCTCTGGGCACAGGGCACCCTTCTGGAAAGCTGAGCTTTTTCTCTCCTTGCAGGGGAATACTGCAACGTGTCACAGCTCCCTTGATTGTGGAGCAGGAGAGGAAAGCTCCCACCAGATGAACAAGCTGGAGCAAGAACATCACAAAATGGTTTACCAGTGCAGGAAAACAAACAAAAAGAGGAATCCCAAGTCTTCACGCTTGAAGCTGGATTCTTCTGACTTTGCCCAGGAGAAAAGGGCATCTACCACCCTGACCTGGGAACTGATGAATGCCAGAGCCAGGGTAAATACAAGTACAACAGCACCGGAAAGACTCCACATTCTCTGTGCTTTATCCCTCTTCCTTTGGCACCTTGCCTGTCTTTTCCTTCCTTGCTGCTCCAAGACTGCTCAAATCCAAGAAGGAAAAACCACGAGGAAAGCAACATGCCCCCACTCTGTAATAGGTTCCTGGGAGAGGCACAAAGGTCTTGCCAGAAACCCTCCCCCACTGCATTCCTGGGCAGAGAGTCACTTCAGAAAACACAGTTTTTCCAAACTTTGAGAGTTTTTAAGAATGGGATATGCAGAACACAGCTTATCCATGCACTGAGATCTCCAGCTGCGCAGTGCGGAATCCTACATGACTAACACATGTCTTCTCTGTTTGGAGGCAGCATGGCTGCAGGCAATCTCCTATGAACAACACTTTATAGCTTCTAGATCTAAATAAGCATGCTGCTATTAAAAGCAATACTAAGTTCTTTCAGCATTTTGCATAATAGCCCCATAACTCATTTGAAAGGGAACAGTAAGGTCTGTGACGGACTTCCAAAATGACTTTCTGGAGGTTCTCTACTGTCAGTAGGAAAACACATCGTGCGTTGGGCACGCAGATTCTGCTGTATGGATTCTGGCTATACCGGTTAGATGCGAGTCCATAAAGACCTTCACTCAAAGGCTGCAATTTAGTCACTGCTTCATGTTTAAAATCATGCTACCCTCCAGGTCCAGGCAGCTCACGGCGACCGCTCAGCCACGGGCTGCACGATATCCTAACCGCTGGCTTTGGAAAGCAACACTTGAAGAAACATTTGCATGGCTCTTTGCTAATTGGCCACGTTTAATTCAATAAACTTGCAGTTAGAGGTATTTTAAAACACTAACTTCATAACATTTCACACTGGTGTTGTCAAAACATATTGTCTAATTACCATCTCCTTTCTTGGTTGATTGATAAGCGAGGGCAGAGCAGTGCCTCTCTGAAGTCGATGCCAATTCCGTGTCAGTAATTGGCTGGCAGGAGGTGCCAGAGTGTCTGAACTAAACTTTTATTCCCTGCAGAAAGACTAGAACTAACTTGACTTCTCAGTCCTCCGCTCCCATATAAATATGCACCAAGATGCTATTTTTTTTTTTCCTTGGGACTTAAAATTACAGCACAGAATCTAATGGGAACACCGAATGTTTCACAGAGAAATCCTTGTGAAGTGTATGTATGTACTTTAGAAGGAATATGTAATTCTAAAAGACCGTGTAGATAAGTAGGATAATATATAAATTTATAAGCAGCAGGTGGCCAATTTAAACCTTGTTTTCCCCCTCCTCCCCTTTTAACTGGTTCCCAAAAAGGTCGATAAAATTTAATGCTAAGTAAAACTAATTAGCCTGCAAGGAACCGCTGCCGGAATGACACTTATTCATTTTAACAAAAGAAATGTTTGGCAGATGGAAGTTCGTTAAAGCACAGCTCACTATACATATTTAATGCTCCATACTCCGAGCTTATAACCTGCAGTTCATTGAGGCACTGCCAGTGCACACATCAACAGAAAGCCACTATTATTTTTATCCAAAAGGTAAAGCCGCTGACAAGCTTTGAAGTCAGGGAATATTCACTCAGTAGTTCCCACTGTTCAGTAACAGCAACAACAACAACAACAAAAATAAAGGCCGAGCTTTCAAACTTCCACTCTAACAAAGCAGTGCTTACAGTAAAAACGGCATCAAGTGAAAGAAAGAGGCACCCAGCCAGCCTGTTCAAGGGCAGCCACACTGCGAAAAGAGAGGTGGCTGAGCAAGGATGGCTGGTGAGCGCCCACAGCCAGGGCTTTTATTGTCAGCCCACTGATCAAAGCACAGGAGACCCTCTTAAATCTAAGGAAAATAATCTAATTTTAAAGAGAAAAAAAAACCCCAAAGAGTGGTGTTTTCTTTTTTTTTTTTTCTTTTTCTTTTTCTAATCAGATTAAAACAAGGGTGTCTTTCTGCTTGCACGGCGCTGCTTTGAGCAGGCAGGGCGAGAACAGCTGTGTCAAGTTTGAAGGCAGCTCTGGAAAAAGCAGATGGAGGCTTTTTTTTTTTTTTTCCCCCTCCAATTTGTTTTGTGCTGGAGTCCAGCTGTCCAAAGGGGAAAGAAGCACCTTTATTCCCTGCTAAACATTAAATGTCACCTGTAACTTCTCACAGAAAGAAAATGGTAAGCAGAGCTGCAGATGGTGCTGCAGAGCCCTAACACTTAATTCTCATCTTCCAAAAGCTGTTGCTTACCTGAAGTAACAGGGGAGACAGCACCATACAACTGCAGATATTTACAGCTGGACCTTCCTTGCTCTCCTACCTTACACTGGCAGGGAGGCTTTACAGGGTCCTTGAGAGCACATCAGGGCTCCCTTTTGCTGCCCACTGCAAAAATAATGCTTGGGATTGCTGCATTCCTCCCCAGCTGTCCCTTCATGCCCTGCAGCTTCCTTCACCTTCCAGACATCTTCAGCTCCCCTGGAGGCACGTCACCTCCTTGGAAGCAGCCACCCCAGCAAGCCTGTGCTTCCATTCTTGTCTTACAGAAACAACTGGCCACTGATGGAGCTGTAAGAAAAATTCTGTGTTTTGGGCACCCCTGGCTGCTGAGTTTGGCAGAAGGGTACCAAACCCTCCTTCCCCTCCCATAACCTTTTCAACACCATGATTTCCATCTCTAAATGAATGCAGTCCTAAGGGAGGTTAAACTGAGGCTTGAGCATGCAGAGCAAATGCAAGCTAGACATCTTGCATTTTTGGCATATTTACCTCTGCAGAAGGAGATGGAGCTACTTACAGGAATGTGAGGTAGTGGCACACGTCCATTTGCTTTGGCACTTTCCTGCATCTCTCTGCGATGCTGTTTCCGGAGTCTGTACGGTGGGATCCCATCTCTGCCAGAACAAAGCAACAACATGCCCTGCTTTAATGCCTTTCATGAGCTGGTCTTCATCATGCAACTTTTACTAAAGCCTGGCTGCCACAGAACAGCAGGTAGGAAACTTATGTTTGAGAAAGGTCGGGTGAAGTAGGGTGTGAGGACAGCGCTGGGGACTCGGGTAGCATTCGCCAGGAGGAGAGCAAGGCAGGGCTCCTGGATGACAGCTCCTGCACGCAGTGCCACAGGCAGAGGGCAGGGAGGAGGACCCGGGCTGCATCCTGCCACATCCATGGGCTGCTGGCCCATGAAGGCCAGCAGCTGGGGCTGGCTTCCAACAGCGTGTGCTCCCTCAGCACCACAGAACCCTCAGAACCACATTTTTGCTTTCACCGTTGAAACCATCATGGGATGAGAGGAATGCAACTGAAGTGGAGCTCAGTTATGAGATAAGGAAATGGCTCACGTCCTAGCGAAACAGGGTTATGTTGAGAAAAATCAGCTAGCACAGAACCAAACGCTACCCTACAGCTTGGCAATTTGGAATGCTCCTCTTTTAATTTACAGCTTTCACTTATTCAATGACTGCAACGCCACAGAGCCCGGCACTCAGAATTAAACACACTGAAACAACACAAAACCTATGATTAGCAACAAAGCGCTTCTGAGGAGAAAGACAAATGACCAAGCAGAAAATGAGCTGGGCTAATTGCAGCCCTGGCTGCCGGTCACAGGTAATGCAGGAGGAGGAAGAGCACATCTCGGAGCATCACCTCCGCTGCGCCCCGTCAATGACACGCCACCGAGCAGAGCAATTTTCCGGAGCGTTGCTATAACAACGGGCGACCGTGATGGCTTTCATTAGAAAGCTTCATTTTCTTTAATGATGAACCTCCATTTGAGGAATAACTGCGAGTCGCAATGGTTAAGCAGCTCCGTCGCACCGAGGCACGGCTTTTTCCAGAACGGATGGGAACAAAAGGACCGCCGAGTTTTAGCGGCCGTGCTTTCGCTGTGCCATGACATGAGCCATTGCTGGTCAGTCAATAAACAACATTTCAGCCACACAACCCTGGGCAGGGAACACAGCTCGCCCAGCACTGCCACATGGACCTTCAGGGAAGAGCGGCATTATATTAGAAGGTGCATTTTTTCTTTCTTTCTTTCCTTTTTTTTTTTTTTTTTGCCTTTTTCTTTCTTTCTTTCTTTCTTTTTTTTTAATTCTCCCCAGCAGCAGTCCCAGCGGAAAGAGCGACTTTTGTTCAGAGCACAGTAGCGAAAGGCTGATAATGGCCTCTAATCTATCCGGCTTCAAACACATGTTCAGCCCTGCTGTGCTGCCTTTGATGTCATTTTAACTAGATTCCCCAATGCCACCTCTGAACTTGGAACATTCCTTCGTTCAATGTACTGTGCCAACTCAACCAGAGGAAGCAAATTCAAAGATAAGCACTTTAATTTTATCCCAACAAAACCTTATTCAATAGATGGGGGAAAAGCAAGGAAAAGCAATACCATACTTTTGTTTTCCTTTTGTCAGGTAGCTTGCTTTGAGATATTTTCAATAGATAGAGAAATAATATATATATATTTATATATATAAAATCAAAACTTTTTTAGAGCATGTCTACTTTTAAAAGAAAACTTTCCTAAGCTGTTCCCACTTGTTTTATCGCGTGATTTTCGGTAGCAGCAGAAAGCTCTGTGCTGAGATGCACTGGGGGGAACAAGAGTGTTTCTGTAACTTATGGAGTGATCGTGTCATTTGTTTGCTACCCTGGAAATGCAGTGGCTGGCTCTCCTCTCTGAACTAATGCGCAGGAGCAGGATGGGCAGAGGATTTGCTATTGCTCTGCAGTGGGACATTATTCATCAGCGCTGTCTTTGCTGCTCTCCAAGTCCAAGCACTGCCTTATAAAGTTGGATCGCTTTGGATCTTTTATATTAAAAGTCATCCTGGATCGCTGACAGCAGGAAAGATGGGATGCAAATCCACAGAGAAGCTGATGTTTGCGACCAGTCACTCTTATCAAAGCACCACCGTCACTGAGGGATCTTTCTCACATCAAAAAGGCACTTTGGCCAAAGGGCAGTCATCAAAGGAATAGTACTTCATCTGCAAGGTGTTCTGAAGGAGTAACCACCACCCCAAAATGCCCTGCTCTGGGACACTGCCATGCTTGCTCTGGGGCAAGCTGACCCCAATGGGGGTAGAGCAGGCAGGAGCCAAGAGCAAGGGTTGCCTGGCATCTGAAGCTCAGATCCCAGCAAGGTGACACCCAAGGAGGGAGCACTGTTAGCTGGAATTCACTGGGCTGAAGTAGGAGACTCTACCTCTTTTTTACTGCCATAAGCTCTTGTAGTAAGAAAGAGCCACACTGACCTGAGGCATTTCTGCATCTGAATGGGAACATCACTGCGATTTAATGCATTTCAGCCTCTGCCAGTTGAGTTCACACCTCGAGGTGCCTTAATGTCCCTTGAGTACCTGTTGTGACAAACCCTCCCACCCAGGGGCCACTCCTCCCCCTCGGAAAGATGCTATTGACATGCAGGGCCCCGTCCCTGCCTCTGCCCCAGCTCAGAAGCCCAGAGAACATCACCCAGGTTTTTGTTAACAGTTTTCCACAGCAGAGCACTCAGCATGCGGGGAGCTCACACTTCCAAAACCTGTCTTGCCATGATCAGTAGGATACCAAAGCTTGGACAGGAGCTGCTGGAAATCACAGTGTATCAAAGCACAAGCATTGCACAGCACACAGCACGCCATTAGCCTTCCCTGCTGCCCTGACCTGGCTAGTGGTGGAAGATCACACCCAGGCACCAGGCCTGCTCACTGTGCACCTGTGTGCTGCCCCACTCTACAGTTAGCACACCGGGGACCTCCTCAACTACCCTATATCTGCACTGTCATTGACCAGACATGTTCTCTCCTGATGTTGGGTCACAGAGGTTTGTTTCCACTTGGGATCACATGCCATGCACACACTGCCTTTGAGCACGAGCTAGATTTCTTCACTGCTGAGCTTGACTGCTATATGTAAACAGCACACATAGAGAAGAAAGCTTGCTCATCGTCAAATGAGGCTTTTATTGCCATTTTCCTTAGAGGAGATCTAAATTCAAAGCACCAAGACATGCAAGTCTTGTCAAGCAGCAGGAGTCCCCTCTCTAACTTGAAGCTGGTTGTTCTTCATTTCTGCTGCCTTGAGCAACTCTGCAAAAATTCCTTTGAAACTCAGAAGGCAGACAGGTTCAGCAATATTATGTGAAGCTGGAACAAAATTTGGTAATGAAGAGCAAGTATTGAATGCGGACGGTCTTTGTAAACCAAAAATCAAGGCCACATGTCCAGAACTCTAATGTGGGGATAAATCTGAATGCATTCATTTGGAGATGCACAAAGGATCACAGATATACCCTCATGATTTTTGAGACTTACTTAAAAGGAACCTCTGAGATTGGGCTAGTTATTAGCAAAGGCAGTACATGTATTGGTGATAATTAAAGTCCTAGAAGCAGCCTACGGTGGGCACAGAAGGGATAAAATGCCTTAAGGAAAAAGGAACTAAGAATAAAGAAAGCACAGGATGGTTAAACAGAAATTATTCTGCCTGTGAGAGAAAGAAATTACGGCTGCTGAAATAAAAATTAGGAGGGTGAAGAGCTTGGGCATAAATGATCAGAACTTACAGCAGGTATAACTATTAGCACAACCCCATGAGCCCAACGGACCAGAGGAAAAGGAAGTGCTAAAAGCTAATTAGTTTTGAAGAGCTCTTACATCTGACTCTTCTGATAACAAAGTTACATGACCCCTGCCAGCTTCAGAGTACTCCTCCAAATAAATTAATGAGTGAGAAGAATCATAGAAGTGTGTGACAGGACAGCTGTATCTGAAATAAACTGACCCCTCAAATTAGTGGTCTTCCACAGTTTTCTGTCCCAGTGGCACTTTGTTTGCTTCCTGTGCTACTTTGGCAAGGTCTGCATCCTCCATTTTACAACATGACATGAATAAGGTGTGAGGAGCTGGTGACACTGAGGATAATCTGGCATACTTCTGGCTTCCTTAGAGCCACTGTAGCAGATAGAGAAGTCTCCTTATCCACCAGGTCTTTCAGGGCTTGAGGGAATAGGGTCTCTTGTTGGGTGTCCTAGTGCTGACCCATTGCAGGTGTGAAGCACTCAGGTTTGTTTAAGAGCTACAGGGAACCTGGAGAACCTCTGAGGCTGAGATACAGAACAGGGGATAAGAATGTCAGTCCCACATCCCTACAATGGGAAACCCAGCCATCCTTGAACCATCTTTCCCTGTGGGCTGGCTTCCCTATGTCACCACTGCTACTCCATGTGGCAGGCAGCTTGGCTGTTCAACCTCACACCTGATGGATCCTGCAGGCAGGTGTCTCAGGGTAGACCCTCAGATCTCGAGGCTGCTGCATGAGCACTGCAAGGGAATGAGGTCCTTGGGGGCCCCTGTCCTGCTATCTGGGTGCACAGATGGCAGCACTGCCCAAAGCTGGGTCAGCAGGTTGCTCTGCCAGCAATCCTCAGTGTCAGCAGCCATGCTGCAGATTTACTGGCTCACAGTATTAACCAAGGGCAGCTGGGAATTGCTGCATCTTGATGGGCAGCATCCATTAATGGCATCCATGACACAGGCTGGAAAGTTTCTTGAACAAGGTCTGACAGCTCCTGACATTGAGAGACACTAAACTTGCCTCTTGGAGGACTTTGTGTTTACAGCACTGCCATTAATAAAACAGTCTCCTAATTCTGTAAACCTGTCATCTTTCGCTTGAAGAATCAAAGGTTCCGCTCTACAGAAAGACACATCACATTTGAACTATTAAGAAACAGACCAAACATTGAATGCTTTCCCAAAAATCCTTTTTTTTTCCATCAGAAAAACGCAACAACAGAAAGCTCATAACCCCACTTTTTCTTCCTTTGCAGACCATCTTTAAGGAAGATATCTCACAGGTGAGATGCACTGCTCTGTCACAAGGGAACTAACTAGAAAAAGCAAAAACGATTTGGAGAGAGTAAAAGCAGAGTGGTCACCAGACCTAGCTTAGAACTGGTCAGTGAATATCAAGAGTAATTACAGACTGAGCACAGTTAGCAGGAAAAAAAAATCAAGAGCTGAAGTAGAAAGCTCTGTCAATTCTAAATGGCAGTACAGAGGATCCTGGCAAAGTCAGAAGACAATGTATCTCACTTACTACAAAAGCCATCTCCAGGGATGTCAACATGATCCTCAGTGTAAAGATAACTACTGAATTTGGGTACAAGACCACAAAGGTCTGCCTGGTTTGACTGAACGAGGTGGAGAGTGTCTGGCCTGGCACACTATGTCCAGGGCACAGATCATGACAGAAATTAGTGAGAATTGCCATTCACCGTAAGAATACCCTGAATTTGCAGAAGCAATTCTTTCACTGACAACCATCAAATCAAGAGCCAGGCTAGTACCCAGTCCATGTTTTGAACAGTTGTTAGAAGGTAATCTACTGAAAGGACAGATTGCCCAGGGAGGTGGTGGTGTCTCCTCCTCTGGAGACCTTCAAGACCCACCTGGACGCCTACCTGTGCAACCTGGGCTGGGAGCTGCTTTGGCAGGGGGGCTGGACTCAGTGATCTCTGGAGGTCCCTTCCAACCCCTACAATACTGTGATTCTGCGAATGCAAAGTAGCCAAAACCTCCACATCACCCAGAGGATAAGCAAAAAGGCACAGCGAGTCCTGTGAAGCCGATCCCTTTTAGGGAGTCAATGTCTGTCACTGGCAGGGCAGAGATGAACACCTTCACTCTTGAAACTCCAGTTTTGTGACGAGTCTCTCACGCTAACTTACAGTTGCCAGCTCCCCAGAGACAGATCTATCAGGATTTTCAGGTATTTGTGACACAGATGTGAAAATTTTGGCAATTTCGTTACAAAAGGGAATGGCAGATGCTGCTTTATTCGCACAGCATATGGCAAGTGCATTGTCCTCAGTCTCTGCATCACAGGGCTTTTGCAGGTGGATAATGTAATACAGATGGCCTGGATTCCTATGTACTTTCATGAAGTTTTGTGCTGTAAGTCTGGCAGTTAGATGACAACACCTTGCAGCTCCCCAGATGGCTTAGTTTTAAATCTGTGGCAGAGGAAGAAGGCTCTTATAGGCATGTAAGGCCTAACTATGATGTGGAGATTTGTCACTTTCAGTTTTTAAACATTTCTGAACCATCAAAGCCACACAGTGATCATTTCAGCTGTGAAGTACCCAACTGAGGATGAGCTACCTGAGAATAAACACTAATGCACATGTGGATAGCTTCCAGATCTGTCACAACAAACCAACAGGTAGCAAAGCACATCCTGGATTGGAATTATAATGTAAAAGATTCTACCTGACCTCCAGGACCCATTCTCACTTCAACACATGCATGCAACAAATCCAGCACATCCAGCACAGCCCTGCCAACACATGCTTGCAGAGAGAAGAGAAGGTCAGCAAGATCCTCTGCCAGCTCTGGATGAGCAGCTTCCCAGATGCTGGAATTATCTTCTTTTAGGGTACACTTTTACTGGCACCCTATAGCCCAGCTACAGAGACTTAGTCAAATCATCTCCTGTCTTCAAAAGCTCCTCAATCTACTTACTCTTTCTATTACCAAGACTAAAAGAAATAATTTGATACTTCCTTGCCTAACAGTCACTATTACAATGTGCTTTGAAGGAAAAGCTGCTCCTAGGCAGGAGCAAGACACAAAGCAGCAAAGGCAGCACTGCAATTCCGTGGTGAGGAGCCTGGATGTGAGCCCGAGGTCCCATCAGCTGTAGGTACTGTCCTAAACCCAGCTTTGCCCTGTCATTCATTATATAAAATGAGAGTAACTGAACACTCTAGAGGTACAACTAAAATGAAGTTCTGCCTTGGCTTTGGATAAGAAGGATGAGGAGTTTCCTGAGCTGTATTACAGCAAAACACACTGGAATTCTCAAAGCATCTTTTTTTTTCCCCCCAGTAATCAGCCACCCAAATACTGCGGTTTTCAGGAGCAAGTGGGAACTTTGAGAAGATAAAAGACATGAAAAAGAGCAGTCTTGGTGGGGTTGCCATCTGATTCATCCTGACAAGGAGGAACCTGAAGAGGAACTCAAAGAGAGCTCACATCTATTTGCACTTGGCAAGAAGCTCTGTCAGAACTCCTACCTCATTTGTTTTAGCTCCCTTAAATCATTTGATGTTGCAAATGTTCCCAAGAACAGCAAGGCTGTGCAGTCAGCATGGTGACAAAACTACTCCACTTGAAAGAAAGCTAGCATGATCATGACCTTGGTCTAGTCAGATATTCTGCCCAACACCACCTGTTGCAGTGTCAGACTAACACAAAACCAGCACCAGCACTGAAAAAACAAACACGGTTCTCCCATTTATTGTCACATCAGATTAAAGCTACTTACATGCTGCTGTCTGTCAGCGACATTGTATCTGCATCACTGGACATGCTCTGCTGCTCGCTGTCGTTGGCACTGGTGGCTGGTGCCATGGCATATCCCGTGTTGACATAGTAAGGGTTAACGGGTTCTCTCCATGACCCATGCCTAGAAGAAAAATCAAAGTGTCAAATTAAAAGGACACAACCGTGACCCTACTCCGCTGGGCTCTCTGCAGCAGTGTGCAGAAGGGCTCTGTCGCACAGCCCCAGCACTGGTGACACATTACAGAATAAGCTGTGTTGTCATATTAAGTTGCATTGATAAAACCATGAACAATATGACTCATCGCTGGAAGCAAAAGGGAATTCATGGACTATGGAAGATGATACTTTCAGAGCTGAAGAGAGAGAGGGAACAAAACTACATGGCAGAAGTCCAATTCACATCAGGATTTATTGCATCCATTGGATAACTGCTTAGCACTGACATTTTATGAGCGTGGCAGGACATCTAAAAGCAATATCGAGATCATGAGACATTATCTTTCTTAGTCAAAGTAGGATTCTTTCTACCCTTCCAAGGTAAGCATGACTCACTGATTTAATGTTTGCTTTCACATCCTTCCTTACTTCATTTGAATGGTTTGCCAAGGCAGGGAATTAAAGTCAGAAACAGCAGTTGCTTGCAAAGTGGAACCTGCAGCCAACCTCAAATGTCACACTGGGGTACATCAAACACTTGCAAATTCCACTAGCAAGGACTGTCTAATAGTGCTGGCTTTTCCAATGGACAATCTAGCCATGAATCCACAGAGGCTACTTTGTACACAGTACCAGGCCTTGTCCTGCAAGCAGGTTATTCAAGTACAACTGCAAACAAGCCAACTTCCTTAAACCAAACGGCTGGGTGAGAGACCATCTGCATGAGATATCTCGAGGAGAGAGCTCCTCCCCTGGAAGGAAACAGGCATTCATGGAGAAGAAGCCTGTGAAACAAAAAAGCAAACGTGTCCTTCGCACTGACTGCCACTGGCAAAGGAAAGCTACAGCTACCAACGAGCCTCCAACTCTAGCATGCATCGGTCACAAAGGCACCTTACTGTCACTGCAAGTCACTTTGCAATTTGCCAGAAAGAGGACCAAGCTGAAACATTCATATGGGCACAGCAGCAGCATCATTTAATCCTGCACTCGCCTGCCTACACCTCTGCGTGAAGAGCAGTCATCCTGAAGTCAGTGAATACTGGAGTTTTCCAAGCTGTTACGAGCACTGAAGATCAGAGTAACGCTTTATTTCAGATCACCAAATTCAGCATGATCTGTCATTTACAGACTCAGCAACATGCACCCAGTTATGCTGCTCATAATGGACCTTGAGCAAAGCCTTCCAGGGAGGGCACACCACGCAGCTTGTGCTTCCCAGTTCTGCTGGGAAAAGCTCTTCCAGCTGTACTGCAGCGGTCAAAGTCCTACAGGCAAAACCAAAGTCACTGCCCTGATGAGTTTACCTTTAGATAAGACCAAAAAAAACCTCAAACCAAACCATAAGAAACACGCAGATGGAAGGACTGAAGGCGAGGAAGACATCAGCAAAGGGACAGGTTGGCAGTTTTGGCATGTTTTTATGAGTATGAACATACGATAATCATCACTTGGATATCGATCATCACCTGATCTCATTACAGTGGCCACTAAATGAGCTGAGACTTACAGACAACTCATTTGAGGTAGAGGTTTTCAGAATGATTTATGAGTACTGTGGTATTCGCAGTACACGATGGAAGCATTACCAAAGCATTTTCAAACTGAGTCAGATAGGGCTATAGCTTTCAGCTAGCACACTGCTAGCGTGAATGGTTTCTATTCACCCTGCCCTTTTGCTCCTAGAAACAGAACCAAACAATTTTCCTTGTAGTACAAGGGGTCATGGACACCAGCGTGTTCATAGGTCACAAAAAAAATTCCTATTGTTTTAGGCCCGTTACCATGTCAGTTAGAAGCTATTTCACCCCTGTTCTCACAAAGAAAACCGGTATTTTGCTTGCCACAAAACTACAAAAACTCCAAGCTGCTTCTCCTTAAGATGATGGAGCTTAGCATAGAAGCAGAGTGGTGTAAAGAGCATCCAAAACGGAGTCACTTGGAGTTTATCACTACTGTTTGAGGCAAAGGGAGTCCTGTGAGGTTCTGCCACTGCTGTAGCAGCGCTAGTTGTGTTTGAATGCTTACCCATGCCCTGGGATGGTTGAGTCACCATGGACTTTTTCTAGCACACAAACTTTCTGACTGTCACTTCAAATGTGCACTGATGCAGCCTTATTTCTATATCCATCAGATTTCCAAGCAGATTTCTAGGGCAAATATTTAAGGCTGGAAGTAATTTGAACAAGTTCACCCTAAAAAGCAAAATATAATAAGTGAAAACCTTCCACCACCCATTCACCAGCTCTCCCCTTGCATAATGGTCAGCTCTGAATATTAAAGGAACGCCACGCTGTGTAACCCTCCTGTCAAATCTGATATGACAGTTGCATGATGGAGGCAGATAAAACCTCTTAAATTGAGGTGAGAATGATGGATAGGTCAGGCCTTCCCTGCGGGCAAAGACAAGGATGCTTTTTGGATAACCCAATTAAAATAGAACACCAACTTCGAGTGGACCTTTTGTCAGGCCCCTCTGGAAGCTGCATGGATTATTCTAGCAGTATATTAAGAAAGCACTGTGATATACAGAAAAAAATGCATAGATCAATCGATTTCTCTTTTGTATCTGCTGATCACTTAAAATGGAAGTAACACATCTCCCAATCACCCCAGAGCAGCCCTGATGATACACTGATGCCTCTACACACTTGGATGTACAAGGTAAACAAAATCCTGTGGGGTTTTTATCACCATACCTTCACTTCTGGGAAATTGGAACCCACACCTCTCAGTGCACTCTGCGTGAGAAAAAAGTTCTGCTGCTGCTTTCCAGAGCTCTTCTGGTGCGTCTGCCTGGTGGAAGTGGCAGTTCATGATCACAGCCCTGCTGTGCCTGCTCAGCTCTGTGTTCCTGCCATTTGTCCTGGCCAGCTGCATCAGCGAGGTGTTGGGGCTACACAATCCATGCTGGGAGCCCGGCTCTGCTGCTGCAGGCAGCTCAGAGCTCCCACCTTCTGTCCCAGAATGGCAGCCTTAGTTTGCATGTGGCTCTTGAGCACCCTCCCCAAGGGCAACCAAAGACATGGGGATGCTGCTAGGTCTCCTGTCCCAGGCACTCAGAGGAAAAATACTCAACTCCCACTGCTAATAACACACAGCGAGGGAACTGAGGTGTGTAGCCCAGAGAAAAGGAGGTGCAGGGAAGACCACATTTCCCTCTATAACTACCTCAAAAAGGAAGCTGTAATGAGATGGTAGTCGCTCTCTTCTCTCAATCAATAAGCAACAGGACAAAAGGAAGTGGCCTCAAGTTGCTTCATGTGATGCTTAGGTTGGATATTAGGAAAAAAACTCTTCACTGAGAGGGTTGTGAAGCCTCGGAAAAAGGCTGCCCAGGGAAGCAGTGGAGTCTTTTAAACACCTTCAGGAGTGGTGACATGTAGATGTGGTGCTCAGGGACATGGCTTAGTGGTAGCCTTGGCAGTGCTAGGCTAACAATTGGACATGCTGATCCTAGAGGACTTTTTTAACCTGATTCTCCAACTCCATCAATACACAGCTTCCTTTGCTTGCAGCCTCACACCTTCCTGCAGGCCAGAGTCCTCACACACTCCTGCAGACGGGCACATGTACAGGAGCTTCTCACCAGGAAACAAGCAGTGGCGCAGCTGAGAGATTGGTTCTGTTGTGGGGGGGAGGAAAGGCTGCCCTCTCTCCCCTCCAGCAGCACAAAGCATTTTAAGAGTTATTGGGTATGAGCCTGAGAGGGCTGGAGGAATTCAGGAGGTAACAGCGAGCAGATGGGCACCTCATGGTGCTCCGCCATTCAGCAGCTGGGATGCGGAGGCTCTCCTGGAGCACTGAGCAGGGCTCTGGTTCTTCCACCGAGAATGCAGGGAAGAGTTTGGTCACGACTGTTGTATTTAGCTAAAATTACACACTTAAGCATGTATACAACAGGGATTACTTCCATTTTAGCTCTGCCTCTAATACATCAATGCAAATGTAAACTTTTGGTAAGCGTAAGTACATGGAAAGGGTATAAGATTTCAAAGCAATCATAACAGGTTACATTACTTTTGAGGAATCCATCTGTATTCAATCCTTCTCTTAATGTTCCCTCTCCCTGACAACTCTCTTCAGCTGGCTCATATCACTATTTGAATGTTTTGTGCTGTGCCTCTGAAGAACGCTTTCAACATCTATTAGCAGGAAAACATTAAAGGAACATGGAGTCTAACAAAAAACTGGTCACTTCTGATCTGGGAGGGGAGGCTGCTTTAAAAGGGATTCAGACACACTCAGAGCGTTTTGAAATGTCAGCTAAAAACTTCACATACCAAAGCTCTATGTGCTGATAAGGGCAATAAAAGGAAAGGTGAGCATTTAAAGTCAGACTTCACAAAAATTCCTGCAGACTTCTGAATTCATTTCAGACCAGAAGTGCAATGAACTGTTTTGAAATTAACATGTAACATTTCACACGTTGCAGAAATAAAGCGTTTCTCCTCTGCAGCTCTCAGTTGTTCAGCCTTCAAAGCAATCACATGAGGAACAGTTCTAACAAAGATCAGAGTGACCCAAGTAAGTCAGCCCGACCGCTGCCTTTTCTTTTCATACAGCTCTCCACTGATCCCTGTCAATTCCATCACTACTGACAGGGGACAAAACTTTTAGAAAACGAGTAAGCATCTCCATAAGGTTTCCTTCTCTCTGTTCAGAGTTTATTTTTCTTATCACCTTATTTCACAGAATCACAGAATGGTTTGGGACCTTTCAAGCCCATCCAATCCACACCTCTGCCATGGGCTGGGACACATCTCACTAGATCAGGCTGCTCAAAGCCCTGACTGTGAACATTTCCAATCCTGTTCCTCAAACCAAGACCAGCACACAGCATGAATGTGAGCACCATCAGGTTTCAGAGCTTCCATGGAAGTGAGAAGAGAGGTTGGGGCAAGAAGACCAAAGACGCAGATTACGTGGAGGTCCCATTGCACTGTGAACCATTCTTTCCCTTCCAGCTTTGGATTCCCAGTCTCCTTCATACAACTTCAAGCTCACAGCTCTTTCAATTTAATTCAAAGATGCAAAAGTGCTCAATTTATGCCAAACATGCTGCTCTTTGTGTAAAAAGTGCAGGACTGACATGCTCTGGGAAAGAACTGCATCACCATCAGCATCCACAGCAGGAGAAAGACTCACACATCCTGCCTGCAAAGCTAAATCCGCACAATGCAGTTCCCAACAAGGATATTCCTAATCCCATGCCATATTCCGAACCTTTAGTTATCAAAGGTTGGGTGATCTCTTTTATCAACACAGGAGAAATCCCGTTTTCTGGATGGCTTGAGCAACGAGGCAGCTGATCATCACCCAAACTTCACAAGCTGCCTTGGAAAGCTCAGAGCTGCAGGAGAAGGGATACATCCCAGGGAAGCACATCCCTGAAAACTGACTCTGCAGAGCTCAGGATCTCTCATCACAGCAATGGGCTGTGATACAGATTAAGCAGCTCTGTTACCCCTTCCCCCTGCACAGCCACAAGGAACCTCATGGCAGGACACAGCTCCAATTTTTCTGGTGGCTGTTGAGGGCTGGTGCCACGAAAGCAGGGCCCTGAGACCACAGGCCCACACTGCAGTTCACTCAGACCCTGTTACCAAACCCCCGTTCCCACCCCACTCCCCTTCAACATTTACCTCTACCAACAAATGGGCAACTGTCACATCCTTCATGCAGTACCACCTTTCACTATCAAAGCCAGCTGATCAAATTAAAAGGTGAGCACATTAGCTTATGATGTATGAGCTGAAGCAGACAACCTCAGCACGCTGAAATAACACATGCTATTAAACAGCACAACCACCCTGAGTGGCAGGGTCACCTTTACACCAGAGATTAGAAGGGCATCTACAGAGAAGTCTGACTTGCAATAGTTACACTGCTGTTCCACCTCAACTTTCAGTTTCCAACCTCCGGTACCAACTACCACCAAACACTGCACAGTATATACACTGGGTATAAAACTATCAGAAATGCCCCAAAGCATTCTGCAATAAATAATCACTTGTGTGTTTTGAACCTAAGAACAAAACGCCTGTGAAGATGTAACGCTAAAACCTTCACTCCTGACAGGATTTAACCTGCTCCAAAGACACAAAGCCTAGTCAGGAGGTTAAACTTGGGGATTTAGCTGATAATTTGATTGCAAATCCTCAGGGTTCCTCCACTTAAAACTCTTCCCAATTACCATGGGCACTCAGATACTGCTGCGTATTTGAACTTCGTCACTGCCAATGTCAAGCTAATCGCACGTGTTCCAAGCAAGGGCAGCTTCTTCAAAGATCACATCAATTCTGGACAAGTTAATCTGTTCTTTGAGGTCTCCAGATGGCTCTCACCAAGAAAGTTCGTTTCTAGCTCTGCAGCCTGCGAGCGCGGCAGCCCAAGCGCTATGCAGAGCATTACAAAGAAACCAGATCAAAGTTCTGTCTTATTAAAGAAAAAAAAAAAAAAAAAAGGAAATCTGAAGTTTGAAAAGCAACAGCAGCCTGTCACTTGTAGGCTTAAAGATGACTCCTGCATGCTCCAGCTATCAGGGAATTTATGATTACAGTCTGGCTTTTAAAAGCCGATGAAAAAAAAATGACGCTCTTTAGCGCTCCTTGCCTTTGCAAATCTGTATCTTCTTCTGAGCTTATTCATCCTCCCACGCTGGAGGAAGAAGGGAAATAAATAAAAACTTCACTAAAAGTACAGATAAGAGCTCTTCTCTTTCTTTCTAAGGCATTCAATTCCATTTCGGGAGTACACTGCGATTATTTTATGGGGACCTTCAGAAATTGTTGCTCGGTATTAAAGCACAACCACAAAACCTAAACCCAAGATCTAACAACCTGAGTTTCCAACTCCCAAGTCCTCTGCATCTACCAAGGACATACTGCTCCCAAGGACTATGGTACAGAAGGTGCATTCACTGCAATTAAGTAATTTAGGATAACAGGATACAACAGAGTAAGCTAGAATGAATGATTCTGTGAGAATTTAGGAAGGAAGCTGAAATAAAGGAAATAATTAATTTGCTTAGCAGGCTCCATAGTTTGGCTGCACTGCCCCACCACCATCCTGATCTCCTTAAGAAAGTCCTTGGGACAGCAGGGAGCAAATACAGTGTTCCATGGAAACTTTCCTCACCATGTCCCCTGGCCGTAGTTCTGCAGTGAGCCCTCCCAGCTCTGTCCCAACACAGGCAGGCCTATGTAACCACTCTGATGGAGCCCATTAGTGACAGATGAAACATCAGAATGGTAAACATCTGTTTTTGCCACACGACTAAGTCAAATCGTTCCTAAAAATGATGCATATCCTTCCCTAGGACACGACCAAAAAGCTCATGTACTTCACAGCTCAGTGCACACAGAATGGATTAAAAAAGAATGAATATGGGCAACACAATGTCTGCACATCAATTAACAAGCTGCTTGGATCTTTGCAAAAGCAGCAGAACGGTTTGCTGTGCTAATGTAACAGGTATCATTTCAATGTCTTAGCCTGCAGTTACACCACAGCGCAGCTTTGTTAAGAAAATGACAACATTACCAGTAAGAATCCTCATCCAGTGTGAGAGATGTCATTAAACAGGGAAAGCTGCTATCAGGCGTAGCGGGTACCTGCCTGCAGTAACTGATCTGCCAAGAGCCTCGCTGCTGTGGAGCAGCCCAGCGCAGGGAGTAGGGTCCCTGCACTCCCACCTGCTGCAGAGCCCACAGTTATGGGGTCTCTGCATGGGACCTCTGCATGGTTCTTCCTCCCTGTGTGCACAGGCTGGGAGTTGTACATGGGTCACAAAGCAAACGCCTCTTCCCAGCAGGGGCTCTGCTGAGGGCAGAAGCATGGAGCATGTTTCCCTTGCTTCCACCCCACGGCACCCCATGTCTGCTCTGTGGGCTCAGCTGGGGCCGGGGTGCAGCAAATTGCTTCCAAATGCCCGCCTGTGAGGGAACGGGGAAGCGCGGGGCTCTACCTAGGTCTGCTCGGAACCTAAAGAAGGCAGTGGCTCCGCTTAGAAACACCACCGCCTGCAAGCTATCAAATTAATCCCGGGATTTCAACAGCTTTTCTACATTATTTTTCATCTCAACCAAACCACAAATTTACTTAATGACTAAACCAGGCAAGCGAGCACTTTGTTTTCCAGGCTGCGGGGACCGCTCTGAGCGGCTCCAGGTTTTCAATGCACACATCTACCTGGTGTCACGCGAGGGACGGGGCTGCTCCTGGGACACGTGTGGCACTCCTTGGGCTCCCACGGCCATCAGCATTGGGACTGCAGCGCCAGGAGACGCGCTCGGCCGCCGCTCAGGGCCGCCCCGGCCGAGCCAGGGCCAGGCAGGAGGAATACAATAAGAACACTGTGTTCCAGGAATTATTGAATAAAGAAGAGAGCATGCTTTTGGCCAGCAGGATTCAGCGCTATAATTCTGTCTGCCGCTTTTCTTCCCCGTCTGAAGCAACATTGTTTGTCCACGCTTCTCTGAAATGGAAAGTATTTCCTCTTCTCGACTTGTTCCAAAGAAAGATCTGAGGAGGCCTGGTAGAACCAGGCGTAACTGGGGATTCTCCAGCGCCTCGGCTGCTCCTTGCCAACACTTCTGCTCAACAAGAAAGGCCTTACAAGATAAATTATGAGCAGATTTCTCTGTGAGCTCAGAAACTTAAGACCAGAGCCTGCAGGATGAGTAAGTTTTTGGATGGGAACAAAACATCCAGCTTTGGCTGGAAGTTCAGTACGTTTCCCCTCCGTCCTCCGGACCTATGGAGCCTCTTGTGCACTCAAGAGCAGGGGATGGGGCAGCTCTGTGCCCACAGGTGTGTGGACCACACCGGGGAACCTGAGCCTATGGAACTACAGGGCACACTGGGCAGCCCTGGCTCTGGGCCTCCTTACACCACTGAAGCCTTCTGGGAGGGAATAAAAACCAGAAATGCAATCTGCAGTCCAGATTGCTTCCAGGGATAAATTTCCTGATACTCAAATCAAAGCAGTGGTGTTGCTGATGGCTGAAATGAAAGGGGAAGATATGCAGCTCAAGTGGGTTCCACTTGATAAAAATGAGTTGCAATGTTGACGTTAAACTTCTTCCTTGCATCACTGGGCCACTTAACACAGGCTGAGCTGGACAGCCACAGACTCACTGGCCCCATTTAAATCCTCATTGTAAATATCAAATGAAAGTATAATCATTGCCAATTTATTGCCAGCAAGCTTGGTATTTTAGTGAGATCACAAATTTTGGTGGCAGAAGAAACAGAGTGATGTCATATTTTGAACAGCGATGAGGTCCCTGACTCGGCCCTTCAAAACAATCCAGGTTTGCTCCCAAAGATCCTTGACAAAGACCTGCTGATGATGAGGTGCACAGGACTTCTGAGGGACTCCTACTACACAAAAACCCCTTTCTTTTCACTGAATAAGGCCTGCCATGCCAACACTCATGAAGCAAGATGTCTGCCTCCAAGCACAGTCACTAACTAGTGTCTTAATTATCCAAAAAAGAAGCAACCTGTGAACTTCTGGGGTGACTAATGTCCAGACCCCAGCTGGTAACAAAACCAGGCTGGTGATGCCTGGCAGAGATAAAGCTGAGAGTTGGAATTTTGTGCCTCTCCCAGAGGGGAGATTCAGCTGATCAGAAACATGTTACTCTTCACCCTTCACGTATATTAAAGGTCAAGAAGTGGAATCAGATATTGGCAGCACATGATAAAAACAACTCACAAGAGCAAAAGGACCTTCACAAAGACATTTCATACCTTCACATTAAGAGGTCCTGCAAGGGCTCCTTGAACTTCAGTTCAGTACAGGGAGTGCATTTAAGTTCAAAGCCAAGAGACCGTTAGATCAGGGCAGGATGAGTCCCTGAGAGCAGACTTCTGTCTCCATCTTGTACTTTAAAACGAGCAGCAGTCCACAGGCACCAGCTGACTGCCACCATGGCAGAACAGTGGGCCTCAGCAGCTCAGCACCATGGAACAGCCTCTCCAGCAGCACTCCGGAGTCTCACAAGCTCCACAAAGGTGTTAAAGGATCCTCGTCAGATCACATCAACAAATGGCAAGCTGTATCAACAGCAAAATACCAGCAAGCTGCAAATGTTTTAAAACCTCCTCTGTCGTTTACTGCTCGACTCTGAAAAGACGTCAGCATCACAGTAAGCATATAAATCATAACTCAGCCTTCTGGTCTCCATTGGGAGCTGGCAATCTGATGTTCCTTTCTCCGCTCAGGCCGACCTGACACGTCTAACATGGTGGCTGAGGCGAGGTCAGGGTGGACAGCAGGGCAGCAGCCCTCTGACAGGGGCCATCAGGGAGTGACAGCAGAGATGTGCCCCCAGCAAACTGTACGCTAACAACCAGAAGGAACGAAACACATACAGACTGGGTCTGAGGGAGACAGGGACCATTAAAGAGGATCACACCTTTTCTACACATACTTTTTGTGCTTTTGAAGAGTTTAGCAGATTGACAGCATATAATTTACTGCTGTACAGAGGGAAACAGGCATGCAGCTGTTACTGTGTCCTCCTTTTAAGTAAGGACTAAAGTAATTCTTCTTTAGATGGTGCAGATTTTGGCACTGGCCGATGCTTTGGGACAGTCCCCCTAACCTTGTATCTCCAGCAGGACCTGGAAGCCAAATCATCCATCATTGCACTGAGATCACAGGAGGCCACATTCTGAAATGATTAACGAAACCAGAGGATTCAGTTTCTAATTTCTTGTAGCCATACATTTACAAACAGATCTAAATTCCTTGGCTGCCTGGCAAACCACTGAATTCAGCTGTAAGAGCACCTGAGATGCACAGCACCTGAAGGCAGACAGCTCAGGTCTGTTAGCAGTGCTAATTTAAGGCACACACCTCAAGCTTAACAAGGACTTTGTTAGGCATCTCTGCTCCGGAACATGGCAGCATCTCCAGAGGCATTCACTGAACAGTTCCAGGGTACACGAATCAGTTCAACTTTGTGAAATGGATGCTAAAATGCAGTGAGGAACAGCTACAGAAGGCAGGGGGGGAAAGAAAAAAATAGAAATAAAACCCCAAAAAACAATGAGAGTTGCTCACAAACTAATTGCACTGCTGACGAGACAGCTCCCAGGACACTGCAATACCAGCAGGTCTGCATAAACCACCGACCAGAGAAGAGAACAACTACCTCCAGCTTCAATGAGAGAGCACTAGGGAAGCCATCAGAGGCTGACAGGCACTCCATCCTGTCACTGTGCTACACCACCACTCAGGGAACTCCTGCGTTTGTTTTTTCTTTCTGCACTTCACAGCAAGCAAAACCCCACTTTAGGAACTATGCTGAGGTTTGTTGTTATTTTTGCCTGTTTTACTTCTCTTCCATTAGAGCAGGCAGATATACGAGCTTTTACCTTTATTACACAAATTCCACAATATCTTTTCATCTGGTATGCATTATTGTGGGGATATATATGAAGTACTATGTCCATTTAAAGTGCTGTAAAAGAGCTGTTTGAACTCTCATTCCATTCCTGCATATCTTTATACAATTAAAACCAGTTGACAGTTCTACTTAGGAAAAACAAGCGACAGTGCAAGCCATCTGCTGTTTTGTTCTAAATAAGTTAGCCACCATCCAGATAAAAGCCAGCTGTGTGTGGTTTTTTTTACCTCCACTTCTTGAAGGTGATCAAACTCTACGCTTTTGCCCCCTCCAGAATCCTGGGGTACAACCTACCTGCTGACACTTACAGAAGGGAAGGGGGCTCCAAATACACTGTGGTAGCCAGCAAAAAATGGAAGGTGTGTGGGAATTGAATGCTGTGAATGATGACAAGGCTGTGGGCAAATCTCAGCCTTGACAGGCCAGCAGAAAATGGGCACGGAGGAGAGATGTTACAATGGCACTGAACGCCCAAGGAGGCACTACAACAGTGCGTTATTGGCTTAAATAGTTCCTCCTTCACACAGCAGTGCAAAGCAACCTATTGTTTGGAAAAAAATATACTGTCTTCTGCTCCCCTCTCTGGTACCTGGTACATGCTATTACTGATCCTGCATTACCTCTGCAGAACTTAACATGCCCAGGGCACGCGATAAACAGATTGATATCCTTCTTTTCCCTCCCTTTGTACTTTATCTAGCTTACATCATCCAAATGTTAGACTGAATGCAGCATAATTCACTCTGCTGGAGATTACTCCGCAGCACTTCTCGCGAGTGAATCCTGTGTTTATTTGTGATGATATTCCAGAGGAGGGAAAAGCTCCTATCCTCCTGCATACAAAAAGCTAACATCAATGCTGACAGAGTCAACATTTTCTCAAAATCTGCTTTATTTGAAATGCTCTGGGCTTAATACTCAGCATTTCACAAGTCTGCCTTACATGTGCTTGCTTTACATCAGTAAATCTGAACTGGGGTCTTCAGCTGAGCACAGAAAATCTACAGTGTGCACAACAGGGATGTTCCCAGGTAGAAGAGCTGCTTTGCAGGATGTCTCTGGCAGAAACAAGCATGGAAACACCTCTGCTTTTCTGCTTGCACCTTCTGCCTCTTCCACTATGCAGCCTTTCAGCGAAGAAGAGGCAACACAGATGCCTGGAACACTTTCCTTCCTACCCATCCTCTGTTAATTCCCACAGCCCTTGCCATCCCATGCACTGAACTAAGCAAGAATCCTAAAGAAAAAGTCTGTGATCACACACATCAGCAAGTAGCTACAAGAGGAGAAAAAGTTATGAAATTCCATGTGATAGCACCTTGCATAAGATTTGGTGTCCCATGTCTACGTGGGACAAACATTCCCATCACCTCTCTCCCAGTTAGTTTTATGGGTTCAATAATAGAGTTAAAAGCAGTTCACAGCCTTCTCCCTCAAAGGTGAACAGGATTTCTCCTCTCCAACACACAATTCATTTGCACGCAAGAGAATTCTACCCTGCTACCAGAATCCACTGAGGTGAGTGAGTTACGTTTCTTTATGAGAGGACACAGTGACAGGCACGCAGATGCAGCACACAGGGGAAGCTCTGCCTCCTGCACAAGGGGGTAGAACTAAGGCTGAAGGGGCACCTGAAAACTCCTGGAAGCATTGGAAAGCCCCTTTCCAGTTCCAGCATTCTCTCCAGCCTCCCTCTTGCTAGCTGCTGGAGGATCTTGCTCTCCTTTCCTCTTCCCCAGTCCATCCTCTCAGAGCAGGCTTTTATTGTTATTGTTTCTTCTTAATTTTTTTCTGAGCTCCTTTTTCTAGAGGATTGGAGAAGAGAGCTGGCTCAGCCAGCAAGGAGCGTCTGAGCCTCCAGAATCAGGAGCTGCCGCAACAGGAATTGCAGTTTTCAGTCTCTGAAGTCTCAGCCACGACCATCTTACACGCATTTCTCAGAGAATCTCGCTGCCAGAATCTACGACAGAGCCTGTGCAATTTTCAAAAGCTTACAGTTTAGCCAAATTCGTGTGGCTTCTCACACATGGATAGCAAAAGGTATGTTTGAGCTGCTATGCCAATCCCACCCCCCAGCAACCCCCTTGCCAAATGGTCCACGCCTGCTTCAAAGTAGGAAAGTTGGAAGGTTATCAATGGAAAGTAAATTGTAAGAGTCTGACATGAGCAAAACAATGTAATTTCCTTCTCCTCTATTTTTGCTCAAATTTGCCAAAGTAATTCAGCCTTAGGGAGAATCTCAGTGTGGAACAATACCAAACAACATAAGTCTGACAAAGATATGAGCAACTACAACAAAGTTTTATATAATGGGAAGTGTTAGGCAACCACGACTGCTGCCAGCTCCGCCTATATAGTAAATGAGTGATATTTTAATATCACTATTAACTCCCCCTTCAAAACTACAAGTGAGACTGCAGCATGAGTCATATCCTCGGCATCAATTTGGATCGCAAAGTTGATGAAAGCAACCGCCCCCAAACCTGTGTGTGAAAACGTAGCTGAATTAATCAAAACATGCAAGAGCTTGTGACATCAATGTCTGAGCCTGCAAATTTGCATTTACAGCTGTGAGACTCTTGCATGACATGATGTGACTGCAGAGATGCTTGGCTTGTGCTTCTCCTGGCAGCACCTTGTCCCATCCAGGGAAAGGAGAACAATTTTCCCCAGCGGATCTTATTGTAGGATGGATCTTTTGGAACTCTATATATCCACGATGTACAATTCATGGCTGAATAAATGAGCCCTCAAGGTTTTTTCTCTGGGAAAAGCTAAGGGATTCCTCAGGACAAAGAAATACCTGCAGATTTCCCTGACTGCAGCCATCCCTAGAAGGTGAGGGGCCACGCACATCCATGAGCAGCTGTCCTTGGGATCAGGGAAACGAATCTTTTTTTACTATTCAAAAAGCAGTTGGATGCAAAAGCCTTGGTGGTGTCTACTCAGACGGGAGTCTGAGAGAGGAGATGTCTCTGTCAGACGTGAGGAGGACCAGGGAGAGTGATATGAACAGTAGGAGAGAAGTGGAACACAGTGACTTCATTTGAGGGAAAAGCTGATACTAGATGGGAAATACAAAGAATCCTTTGTCTCTCAGCATCCTGACTATTTAGGAGTGAATTAACTGCAGAAGAATGTGCTGGTGATCATCAGGCCCTACAAAAACCCTGTCTGATCCCAATCGATGCCACTTTTTCAAGTGATGAGCACCACCAGCCCGAAGCCTTCCACCTGGCTGAAATTCAGGCAAGGAGAGCTGGTTGAACCGCGGGGAAGAGGTCTGCTCAAGTACGTCCAAAGCATTTGGAACTTTTAGCTCAAGAGCAAGAAAAGATTTTGACCCAGTTTCAGATTTGAAGTCCATCTC
Organism: Callipepla californica brunnescens; assembly: GCA_023055505.1. Taxonomy (NCBI): domain Eukaryota; kingdom Metazoa; phylum Chordata; class Aves; order Galliformes; family Odontophoridae; genus Callipepla; species Callipepla californica. The sequence goes on along the minus strand of JALIRH010000024.1, from coordinate 11,613,196 downwards.
CTAAACAAAAGCAGCTGAAGTTTAAATGAGCCAATTCTGCAGATCATTATGCTGCTATTACACAACTCCTAATCCCTGAAGTGGGGAAGATGTGCCAACGCCAACCCAGGCACATCTCTGTCATTCTGGCCGGACTTTCAGCCTTTCCACTGAAGATTTCATTCTGTTAAACCATTCTTGAAGAATGCCAAACACTAAGATCTCCCAAATATTTATTGTAATTTCTTTGGCTACGCTATCACAAGTGCCTAAATTCCCCTTCTCAGTTGGAGAGCTATCTAGACCAGAGGTCTCCAAATCTTTCAGCCTAATAAACATTACAAAGGCTCGTGAGCCCCTCGGAGTAGTAAGGGATAGATTGTTTGCTGCCACAAAAGAAACAAAAATGACCAGCCATCCCCTGCTGGCTATTCTCCTCCCCTAAGAACTTGGTCTAATCCCCTCCACCCTACAGCCCATCAAAGACAATGTGCTAGGGAAGGGGAGAACTGCTGTGCATGCTGATTCCCAGCTCGGCAGCGGTTCCCGAGGACCGCAGCCAGCCAGCTGCTGCGAGCAGCTCCCTCTGTGCCGCTGTGCCAAGCCAGAAGGTCGCTTTTCATCCATCTCTTCCTCTCACGGACTGCCCAAAGAAACCATCGGGCTGCTCGCAGCTCTCCCAGGCTCCAGGAGCAGCAGAGCCCTTCCCACACTCTCTGGCCCCCAGGAGCCGAGCAGACAGATGGGCACGCACAGCCTGTCACCAAACCAGCCACAATGCACCTCGGGCTCAGCCAAGCATTCTGGACAGCAGGCAAAGGATGCAGACCACAGAACACGTTGCTATCCCTCTTCCAACATCGAATTTGCCACTGCAGCACCCTCCCGGTGACAGGGTACACACTGCTGTTGACAAGCCATGCCAGGAGCACGAGCACGTGGCTCCAACAGGAGGGAGGCGAGTCAGAAGCACAGGGCTATTGCAGCTCTCAAATGCCATGCCCTGGAAGCACCTCCGTCTCTAAAAGAAGCCATAATTGAGAAGGTAACATTATAAAGCTATAAAATGAAGTTTTACTGCTGCTGACTAGCTGGGACACGCAGAACATGTGTTGCACGGAACATAGCATAATTTTATTAGCGCAAACAAAGCCATTCAGGCAGAGTGGCCCAAATGGGGTGGGCTGAATTAAGAGAACAATAGCAGTTCATCAGATGGCCCTTCCTTTCACATATGTCTTCAACTTACTACGCTAGCAAACACTACAAGCAGCTTGGAAATATATTTTCATCTGAAGAGCCTCACGTTATTAACACATTAGATTAAAATCAAAATAATTGAGAACGTAACGTGTTCCTGATGCTGTTCATCAAACGACTAAATCAAAAACATCAGCACCCAGCCAGCCTCCTCCTCTTTTGGAAAGTCACCCGTGATCAATGACTATTGGCCTGATTTAGCCCAAGCCAGCGCTTTGCAATGCTGCTCAAACCACGGCGGATGGCCTTTCAGCACCAAACACACTGCTCGGGCCCCAGCGTGAGTCACAGCATTGCTGCGGACCCCTTAAGCTGCTTGGGGGAAGATGTGCTGAGACGGAGACTCATCTGAAAGGAAAAAAAAAACACGTTGCGTCAGAGTTTAATGCTAACCATGTTTCAGATTTGCTCACGGATTCCAGTCCTCCAAATAACAAAACAATAGACACCAAAGAGGAAAAGTGGAAACTGCTGCTTGGGGAAGCTTGCCACAACACGTTGGCTGCAAGTGTGCTGGGACATAAATCCTGCTCCAGCAGGGCTGGGGCTCAGCGCTCCAAGGGCTATGCACACACTAAAGGCAAGGCTGGCCTCCCGCTCCGAGGCTGCCTGCTGCCTGTCTGCCTCCTTCCTTGCTTCATTTCCAGCCGTGTCTGCCTGATGCACAGTATTTCTGCTGCTTGGCTACCTCAGGGTGGGGGAGACAGGGAGCAGAAGAGATGGGACAGCATGGAGATGGCAGCAGGGAGCACAGGTGGGCTCTGGCCATGAATGCCCTTCTTGCACTGAGAATCCTTGCAGCGTCTTTGGGATCTAGAATTGCCCTCCTCTTGTTCTACGCAGTTTTTTAAGACTCATTTTGCGGGTAGGTGAGCAGAGACGGCCCTGCTTTTAATGCAGCGTGAGGAACAGCCCGCACGCTGGTAATGGCTGAAATTACAGATCTGCCACAGGACACCAGAAAAATGATAAAGCAGCGGCACCTCGGCTTAACCCTCGTCAAAGAATTCCTAATCTCCAAGATTACACTTTTGTTCTTCCTAACCGCCAGCCCTACAAACGCCACCCAGACTGCAGGGGGCCAGCTCACAAACACAAATTAATTACATCAGCTGTAATTCACACCTCTGGCTGCTTTTGAAGCAACTTGTTAAGCGCCTTTGAATAAGAGTCTGGGAAAAAGAAATAGTAGCGTTATCAAACTGAAATACGAATTTCTGTTCTGGAAGGAGCATTACACAGATTAACTGTGATGTCCCAACAGATGAGTTCAAGCAGATGTGGCTGTTCAGTGCTGCTCGATGTCCCTCAGCCCCCTGAGTCCAATCAGACCCCTCCAGATCTGCCATACCAGCAATAAAATGGCCATAAAGCGAGTTCAGCTCAGTGCTGCACCAAGCCACAATGAAGATGAGAATCCAGGCTCCTTTTCCCCCAGAGGATCACACAGAGGAGTGTCCTGGCAGCTGCAGATGGACAGGGCAAACCAGGCCAAAATGAAGCTGAAACTTCACCAAGACACTGCTCCTCCAGGGCTGGAAAATCCTGCACCCTAATGTAAGCTATAACATTCCCCCCCTGCAGCTTGGAGAGTGGGGACCTCCAAACACCACCACTGTGCAAACAATAACTGAGAAGTGCTTAAGCTCAGGCAACCTTTGGAAGATGTCCTTGAGGCAAGCAATGCGATGCTGCCTGTGAATCTCCAGAGAGACCTCTGCATCACTGCCTCAACCAGCAGCAGCAGGCTGGTGAACAGAACACTACAGAACTGTGCTGCTGTTCCCACTGCTTAATACTCCACTGGGAAACTTGTGAAGACTTAGTCCCACGCAGGTCCTGCACAGCTTTCACGGGAGGAACACAAACTAATTTTCCTATAATTCACTGCAAAGAAATTGCAGAGTGGCTCAGTTTACTCTGATGGGAGAATTCCCCATCCTACACATAGCAACTGCCTCAGCAAGGAGCAAGCTGCATAAACCATGCTGATCTGGATCCTGACTTACGCAATGCACTGCAGAAGTAGCAGCAGTAGCATCTGAAGTGATGCTGCAGTCCTCTCTCCACCTCCTTCCACTCTGCTGCCACAACTAAAGACGAGAGCAGGCCACCGGCAGCTTAACGATGGAGGGGTGAAACCTTGCAGTATATCAGATTATCACTACCCGGAGGCTGATGAGAGAGATAGAGGCCCTAAGCTCATCCCACTGGAATGGTATGTCAACAATGCCCCTGGTTTCCTGCTTTCCAGTGAGCCAAGTGGCAGGGGACAGGATAGGGACAGCACGGGGCAGCGTGGTGAGGACAAGATGTGACACACAGCTCTGCTCTCCCAATGGCTCTGCTGAACCCAGAACTGAGAAAAATTTCCCCCATTTTTGCAAGTTTGGTATCCTTGAAAGTGACCGCATGCTGCACAAGAAGAACTTCCAAACCAACCAGAGACTGGGAGAAGAAAAACCCTGAGGAGAAACCGCTTAAGATAAAGCTGCCACTTATCTCCCCGGTGATTATACCTGACCCTTTGGTGCATGGCAGTTCTCCGGAATAAAAACACGAGCTATTTACCCAGGGTGGGATATTCATGAGGGCCTGTAGGTGTGTCAAGACAAGGTCAGAAAGGAGAGGTATTGTTTTTTTTTCCTTTCCTTTTCTTTTTTTTTTTCCCAGGCCAACAGATACAGCTTGGAAAAACAAGCAAGCCGCAAGCTTTTGGGCCCTCAGTTTACTCTCCCGATCGGCAAACGAAGAAACAAACTGAAAGTCAAAGAAAAAACAGGCTGAGAACAGATGTTCCAAGTTAAATACGTTAATCAATTAGATAATTAGAAGGAAAACACTGATGGGTGCCCCCAAAGAGGATGGGAGAGGTTAGCAGGAAGAGATGTGGTCAAGCTGCCAAAGACAGCTGCCCTGTGCAGAACATTGAGGCTACACGGCGGTGAAGCGTTAGGATATGCCAGAAAACAAACATCCTTCCTTGAATTCACCATTTTTAGGACCAGAGAGACACAGTTCCCAGGCCCATCTTCAGAGGCCTCCACCAGGAGCAGGAGCTGCATGGTCAGAGAGTGGGCTGCCTTTGTGCAAAACCCAACCAGATCAACCGCCCAAGAGAAGCAACTGCCTCTCTGCAGAACCTGCCTCCGTGCCCTGAGACCATCGCGGTTACAACAACGCTGCCACTACTGCTGAAGGACGAAATCTTTCTTTGCATAGCCTGGAAAGAATGCCAGCAATTCCAACGACAGGAATCTCCCTGCCTGCCTGCAGACTCCTGCAGATTTTCGAAGCGGTTCCTCCAACGCTGCCTAATTCCACCTCAGTACTCCGCACAAGAGTTATTTCAAACATTTTCCGCCCGTGTTGTTGTGTGTCGAGGTAGAGTTGGGTGTGAAGAAAGCGTTCATTTAGTTAACTCTGTTTTACTCAGCAAGTGGAACAAATTTCATCACCCCCTACAAGTCCATTATGTATTCTATTTATACCACAAACATTTGGTGCACAATTCAGGAACAGCAGGAACAGGTGATGTAATGCACTGTACAAACAACATTCTATTCATACAGTGGGAAAATAAAGTGCATTCTCTTGGTTTCTTTGATCACACTTAAAACAATCAGATCAGAAGTCACAGATAACCCAATACATGCTGGAGATGAAAGGGCTCTGGAGAAATAAATCACCCAAAGTTAGATATTAAGCAAGATTTCTCTCTCAACAATCAACTTATCTGTGGATAGAGGAGGAATGACCATGTGGTTTCAAAATCCTGCCAGGCATTTTATTTATTTTTATAATACCATAAAGCTACTCCACCCACTTTTTCAGAATGAACGTTGCATTACACAACACATCAAAGGGACTTTATGGCCTAAATTAAGCAATAAAATACTTGAGATTGTGCGTTATGCTGAAAATTGGCTGGCTTCTTGTGCCTGGTGAGCTGGGAGGTGAACACATGTTTCCCAAGCACCTGAAGAACGCTTGGGGCGGAATGGCCTGAGGTATCAAAGTGTGTGGCACTCGTATTTAATAGACCAACATAAAGTTTGAGGCCTTCAGTGCCCACTGCAGCCCTGGGGGATGGGGCAAGGCCTCAGAAATCCATCACAGGGCGTGGGACACTGGCGCTGCCCTTCATGCTCACAGCCTTTAAGGCTTGATTCACGGACAAAGCTCTGTGTTGGAAGCTGAGGGCTTTGTGGATGTGTTTCCCTCACCTCTGGCAGCAAGCCATGCTGGGGAAAGGAGCCAGAAATCCAGGGGGGAAGCCGCTGGTCTGCCAGCATGGCTGCACTGCCTGCACCTCGTGGCTCCTGCCTGCCCCAGCACAGCTCTCCTGCTCCTCCCCTCTGCCTGGGCACGGTGGGAACACAGCTATCAAGGCAGGCTGGCACCTCTGTCTCCTCGCAGCAGAGTGGAGGCACAGGTAAATTCAGCTTGCACCAACACGGGCTGGGGTGTGCATATGTGCCCCTAGCGCTAACTAAAAGCAGGGCTTAAACAACACCACCAACAAAAAACCAACAAGATGAATTAATTCGGGCCCTTCGCCTTCCTGCGGCCTGACTCACCGCGTTTGATCTGCAGGGCTGGCGAGAGGTGCCCGAGCCTGCCCAGCCCTGCCCAGCCCCAACAATGCACGGCCCCGCGCCGTCAATGGGCGCTCTGTTGGGTGAGTGACTCACCGCCTTCCCCAGCGCCGGTCGGCACCGCTCTTCCATCAGAAGAGCAAAAATAAAGCCAAATAGCTCTGTGTTTGTGGAGAGTTGGCTGAGCAGAAAGGAGGGGGGGGGTTATTTTAAGGTTTTGTTTTTAGGTGGTTCCTCAAAGGAAACCGGCATTGCTATTTTCGGAATCGGCCACACGCTTCTGAGGGAGACTCTCGAGCGGTTCGTGCTTTTAGTTCATGCTCTAAGGACACACTAAGGAGGATATTTAAACGTACAGATTGCATTTAAGGAGAACGCACACCAGAACACATCCTGGAAGCCCTCTGGTGCAGGAATCCAGCCAGGAACGAGCACTGCTAACACTGCCTTCCATCCCTCCATCCTTACACAGAGGGTACAACCCCAGATGGGGCTATGTCAATCCTCACTGCATCCTACTCATAGGTCCCAGAGCTTGGCCTCAGAACAGACAAGCACAGGGGACGATGAAGAAGGGAAAGTGCCCATTTCTGTTACTGCTGCTGGAAAAAAAGCAAAAGCCACCACAGAACAACAAGGAATTCTCCAGTGACAACAAGGAATTCTCCAATGACGTGCAAGTTCAACTGAGTAATAATGCTAGATGCCCCACGAAGGACTTATGCACTGTCCTGCAGCTTGGGGAATGCAACAAGGACAGTGTCAGCACCACAACACGACACGGACAGCTGGCTGTGTGCACCCAGGTACACGGCAGTAAGAAAAGTGATCTTGGGGACTGGGGATTTCTGGGTTCTTTGAAGGCCTCCAAAGCTGTGTAGGAACCTGGGCTCCTTCCAGACAGGTCACCTGATGCCAGCTGGGGCTATGGTGAAGTCGCCAAACTTATCTCCATCAGACATTCTTGATTTCCTGTTTGCGGCATTGATAAATAAAAAGCTCTACGTTGTGGGTAATTATACTTCGCAGAGGACAATTAAGAAATAGCCTATTACATTTTATAAGCCCAGGATGATCGGAAACTTCCTCAAGTATCTACGGTTGCAATAAGCACTCAGAAATGGTGACTCCCAGCAAATTGCAGGTAATTCAGAGTCACCTACACAGGTGACGTATTTCCCTACCTGCACTTCAAATTTTCAAGCTGGGTTCTGAAAAATACTGCACGAGTTCCTGGAATGTGTCACTGCTCATTTCCAAAAGCAGCACCCAGCCTGATCCCACCTGCAATGTGCTGGGGGGGGGGAGATGTGTGGCCTCCCAATGCCACCCTGCAGAGAATGCCACCACCAGCAAAACAGACTTCACATCTGATACTTAAAGAGATCCGGGAGGATCCTCCTGTATTTACTACATCTAAGCAACGACAAAAAAAATGAACTCCTATTGCTCTATTTTAATTAAGCCTTGCAGTTTGTAAAAGGAACGGTCACCTGCTCTACTTGTAACCCAGTACTGCAGCTCCCACACAGTCAGTGCATCAGAACAGAGATCAAACAGCAAATTAAAAACCATTAAACGAGGAAAGGAAACATGCCTTTCTTATTTTTACAGCTTAACCTTTTAGACAGGAGATTTCAGAAGACCCCCTAGAGGAGCAGAGGCTGACAAGGCTATGATCCAGCAAAGGTGATTGTTACAGCATGGCAGTTTCATTCCTCACTTACAGTGCAGGTTTTTCTGCAGGAAAAAAGCCCTTCTCCTTGCTCACGTGGTTCCTGGAACAGCACTACCACCACACAGCACAGCTCTCCTATTACTCCACGATTCCTTCCAGCGGTGGCTCCCTGTCTCCTGGCCACCACTTACACAGCTGTTAGTGTCATTACTTCAGCTGTAAGAGTACATGGTTCTGCAGGGCTAATTGACACATAAAAGCTAATGAAGTCCTCAGGACATGCATGTGACAGATGAGGATGTGCCTGGCAGTTATTTAAGAACCAGAAGTGTCAGAGGGGACCTCCAAAGACCAGAGCAGCACAACCTCCTGCTTGAGGCAGGACGGCTGTCAGCACCATGCAGGGTGGCCGTGGCCCATGTCCTTACTATTTTAAGAAAAGCAGAGAGAGAAGTGAAGTTATCATCAGCTACAGCGAGGTACTGCAACAGCCTTTTTTGATCTTTCATCAGAGGGACCAATGGGAGAGAAAGGAAGGAGGATTAATGCAAGGAAAGCCAACAATGTGCTTGAGAGAGAAGGGGACAAGCTTTCACATGCTCCTCTCCACAAAATGACAGAAGCGTGCTCAGTCCATATGGGAAGCTGGAGGTGCGGGGGGATAGTGCTGAGCTGGTAAGGCACTTCTCTGGGACTCAGAGGACACTCTGACCTATGCCAGTGCCTCACTGCCCTCTGAGAAAACCCCCTCCTAATATCTGACTTAAATCTCCCCATTTCCCCTCATCCCATCACTCTCAGACTGTGGAGAACACCAGGCTCTCTCCTGTTTAAAAGATCCCTTTAGGTACTGGAAGGCCACAAGAAGGTGTCCCCAGAGCCTTCTCCTCTCCAGGCTGCACAACACCAGCTCCCTCAGCCTGTCTTCACAGAAGCGCTCCAGCCCTAATCAACAAAGTGGACTAATTAATCCACGTTATACTTACTTGCATGTTGTAAAGACAAAACACTCAACATTCGAGCAGGCATTTTGGTCCCTTACTGTGAATGCCTTTATTCTGAAGAGCTTGGAAGGCTGCACAGAAACCCTTAGCCCCAAGCCCCAGCACTGCAGTACCCCAGGCCCAGTGTTTGCAGTGCTCCCTCCGGACTTTGGGACTGACATAGGTTCAGCTGATTTCTTCTGCCCTGATGTTATAAATCCCGTTCACACTCAGCTGTAACAGCTGAATGCGATTCCATTTGACAAACCTGCTGGTTTTATTAACTTGCTAACTATACACGTTCATACAATTGCAGATGCTTTGTTCTACAATCCTGATATATCCGGTGGATATATATTTAATGTAAAAAGGCAAATTATTTACAAAATTCAAATTTTAAAGGAAGCACAATTGTCTTCCGTGCTAATTTCTGTCTGTGGCTTCTCAACAGCTCTGTGGACAGTAGGTGCTGCTGCCACTACTGCCCATCTGGAACAAGAGGTTTGGCTCCAGTCCCACCCTATTTCTTCAGCTCAGGCTGCAGGATGATTTCCAAAGCCGGGAAATGAGAGGATTATCCTGTTCCATACCACCTGAGGCAACACACTACACCCAAGTCCACAGCCCAAGATGGGCTACTTGGGAGGGTTTCTGGCACCACTGGTGCCAAGCCACAGACAGCAATTAACACGGAAAAAGGGTTGCTTGTAGCTTGACTGCTGGCAGTGCGGTTGACAGCTCCAAACAGAAGAACCTACATGAGGTGAGAAAGAGAGCAGGCCTCACAGAGCTGACTCAGGGCATCGCCATCAGGGACCAAAACCCAGATGACCCGCTGACTGTCGGATGTACCTTACTTTAGAGAAAGGGATCGAGCTGCGGGATGCATCCACCCTTCTGAGCTTGGGGAAGACCTGTGGGAAGGCACTGCAGGACCGCAAAGCCATCATCTGCCCTGTAAGACTGGTGGGATATCAGCTCTCTCATTACAAATCCAACCAGTCACGTTGCCCAGCCCACAATGCCAAACACAAGGCAGTGACATTTGCAAGGGATAGTCAGCTCGCGAGGAGGGGAGCTCAAGCGCTGCATCAAGAAAGGAAAACAGATCAAGATGGGGCCAGCTGGCTGCTCCAGGATCAGAAAAGCCTCCTTGAGCTCTTGACTAGAACTGCAGATGCACGCAGCCAGGCTGGGGCTGCCGCAGGCCCACGGCCCTGCTCTGCGGGCAGAGGCAGTGCAGCCACAGCGGGGCTCTCACAGGAGGAAAACACACCCCAGGTGTGACGAAACACCAAGCTCTGCTCCGCAGTGACGCCCGCTGTGGCCGGGGCTGAGCACGGCGTGCTGCCCTGCCGGCCCCGAGCAGCCCTGCCCTGTGGATGCTTATCGGGGCGGTGAGCAGCCAGCACAAAAACAACCACCGCCACCAACGGATTTCAGCCAGTTCAGCACAGCGTGTTTCCAACTGCCTGGCAATCACAGAGCACGAGAAGCGTCTGAAAAGGGCCCCTCGGCGCAGGCTAGCTTCTGTGGAAAAGAGAGAGCTGAAAATAAAATACCGACTTGTGCCTGGTTGGGCAGGTAGCGCCAGCAGCTGCAGTGCTGTGCCACAAGGAATGCACTCCAAGGCTCCTAAAATCCGTGCGAAAGATGCAGCTGGTCTCTGCATCCCAGAGAGCACAGGAAAAAACCTACAGAGAGCAAATCTGCACGAACCAGCTGCGGAGCGGCGTGAAGCTCGGCACCCTGCCTGTCCACAGCCACCGCCACGACTGGTTCCACCTCACCAGCCTGCACTTTAAAGGCAGGAGCCCCGGCACAGACAAAGGTGTGCTGCGTTTACCTTTGAAGGGATTTAGATCTGGAGCACTCCAACAAACTGCTGACACAGCCATTTACTCAGGTGTATAAACAGCACAGGCCAGGCTTGCAAGAACTCTTCTCCAAAGCTTAAGAATAAATTCGACTTGTTCTGGAATAATTACGGATGAATCATTCTAAAAAAACTTTCTACAGTTTATCTCCAGCTGTTAATCACGCAGCTGATTTTTTTTTCCTTTTTAATTATTTTGTTTGCAATTACACATTCCCACCTACTGTCCTCCTGAACCACGGGCTGATGTTTCCTTTCGGTGTTCGGAAGTGACACAACAGCTAACAGAAAACTAAACTCATTCGAGGTGGGAGGGAGAAAGAGAGGCCACAAGTTAATTTCCCTCAGAAGCCAACGATCCCCACCCAGAAACCTACACACAAAAGAATACTGCCTTTTAAACTGGTAGGTTAGGTCTGAGACCAGCGGTACGGTTTGTCAACCGTGACAAGCTACAGCTTGTTTAATAGTCGACCGGAGGGTTGAAAAGTCTCATAAAACCGAAGGGCCTTCCATAACAAAGCTTCTGCCACTTCGGGAGAGCATTCACACCCATTCAGCAGGCTTCTTCAAACATGCAAAGGGAGGGCGAGCAAAGCCGTACCAAAAGGCAGCAGCTGGAAATGGAAGCTGAGAGAAGTTGTAGCTGCAAAAACCTGAAGGGAGCGTGAAGGAGCGAACTGCTTAACAGTGAGAGTAACTAACCACAGGCATGGGTAACAAAAATGCTGCATGACCTCCCATCACTTGGATGCCTTTCTAAAATAGACACATTCAGCCCGACCACAAGTTATTGTGCAAGAACCACTGGGTGAAGCTGCGTGACCTGTTATCTCAAGGATTACAAAAGGAAAGCTTTTCCCAGGCCCATTTGGAAAGCTCCCTCTCTCCAGAAGGAGGAACGTTTGCTGATCAGTTGGAGCAGGCTCCTCCAGCCCGTGCTGGGAAGAACCAAAGCCAGCAGGCAGGGACAAGGACAGGGCCAGCAGGATGCTCTGCCTTCTCTGGCAGCAGCGTTCGCAGCACCTCAGGCCACAGACTTCCCTGCACACACCTCGAGGGGAAAACCACAACGCTATTTTATGGAGTGACAATTCCCCCACTACGGTGACACATACACGCATCCTTTGCCACCCATTTCCACCTTGTTTCAAGCTCGTGGATTTTTCCTAGCCCTGGCGCACCTTGAAGAGCGAGCCTTTTCAAGGCAGCTTTTCCCAAGAAAGGGAAACAGAGTTTCCCTAAGCCCACAGACCTTCAAAGAAACATTAAATGCTTCCACAACAGAGAGGCCCTTTGCTTGTCCTTAGGATGGCAGAGAGCAGGATCAAGCAGCCGAGGAGTGAGGGGGAATGGCCGCAGCCCCACGCCTGCAGAGCAGCAGAAGATACATGCTGCATGTACCTGAGCCTGCCAGCTTCATTTTGTGGCTTTGCTCGTGAAGGAACATTTTTCATTTCCTAAGGAAATAAACGTTATGACAGTCACATGGACTGTGTTAGAAGTACAAAGAAAAGCCTTCTTAGCAGAAGATCTGAGCATTTTATTAAAAAAATATATAAAATAAAATTGAAAAAAATAATAATAAATACACACTCAGTGGAAATGCAATCCAGGTCTGGCCATAAGGAGAGCAAGAAGGCTCTGGGGTCATGTTTTACAATCTTTAGGAGCAGGAATGAAGCTGGTGTCTGATGGAGGCATTTCACGCTGCAGTCTGTAAAAAGCTCCCTCTTCTTCAAGACACTGCAATGTTACAGTGCAAGGACTTGATGTCTTTGCTTGGGCACTCTTCTTTACGCACAATAAAGCCCTTGTGTAGGAGATCAAGGCTGCATTTCATTGATTTGACATGATGGTTAACCTGCGAACTTTGCCCCCGCTAATAGAATAATTTCTATTTGTTGATTCCTCTTTTGGGATCCTCGAGGGCAGCAATCGCTTCGTCCCAGCATCCGTTTGCACGTCTGGTGCCAAACGGTCTTATAGCTTTTACCTCCACGAGGTGCATCCAGGGCAACACTACCCAAACTCGGGAGCTCCAGCGGGATACAGACAGCGCATCTCCTCCTGCACCCTGACTGCAATTCCCGGCAGCTCTGCCACACTTGGCTGAGTTGCATTTCCCTTATGAAAGCCCAGCGAGGTCCTCAGGCATCAGAAAACCAATCCCACAGGAACACACGTGCTGGCCAGAGCTCTCAAAGCCAGCGCACGCACGGGGCTGGCAGCAACAGCTGAACAAGGAAGCCACTCTTCCAGATAAGTCTCGCCCAGTCTGCGAAGCTGATTGCCAGCCAAGAAAAAGACCTAAATTTATGATTCAAAAGGGTAAATCTGTTGAATGCAAAGGCTTGGTTTTCCAGTAGAGCTAAACCGCTTTAAGTGCTGATTGCTGGGGAAAAAAAGAAAAAGCAATTCCACCCTTCCCACACCTACTGCTCTCCTTCCAGCACTGGGAGTGGTGTGAACACACCGTGGAGATGAAACGACAAAGAGCTAAGCCTACAGAAAAGAGAGAAACCAAAAAGGAAGATGGAAAGAGGGAGCGGACAGACTTCCTTGGTCCACGATGGCACAGGAAAGATGGAAGACACAGGGACAGAAGGAAAAACAAAACCCAGTAGGTTCTGGTCATTAGCTCTGGAGTTAAGTGCAGGGACTAATGAGGTCCTGATGCTAACCACCTCGGTGGAACATTTCAAAGAGTTTTCTCCCCCACCTCTCACTGTTTTTGATCAAAACAAGCTAAACACATTCTAAAAGCCAGTACTGTGAAGGCGGCTGTATCTTGGGGGCCACAGGACCAAAGAACTCCAGACCTTACCAGAAAATCACACTCTGGAGCCTTCAAAGGTAAAATCCAATTTCCACGTAGGATTTACAGAATTTGGATAATCTGACTTAAAACTACAGCAGTCCTACTTCAATTCATCACTGCCTTACAACCGAGAAAACCTCGCACGAGGCCTGCGAGTAATGACGGCTTTGCTTCCGCGCACAAGCACGACCTGTTACGATTCCCTTTCTGAGAGTGACCCCAGGAAAAACACTCAAAACACACAGAAAAAGGAAACCTCCGTGTGCAGACCGTGATGCTGCAAAGCTTCCTGGAGCCCTGAGGGCCTCCAGCAGTGGCAAATATCTCCCAGGGCATTGCAAGCTCGAGCTACATGCATGCTACAGCAGAACTCCCTGCAACCAAATAACCCCAGGAGCCCACCACGACCCCACAAGGCCCATCACGACCCCACAAGGCCTGGTGAGGCCACAGTAAAACCCTTTGCCTGCTGCTCCAGCTCTCACCCATTGCTGCATCTTCTCAGAGATGCTCAGAGCTACACTCGCAAGCAATTTGACTTTTTAATCATTTCAATTACTGTGACTAAAACCCTTCAATCGGAACAAAACAAGGAAAAAAAAAAAATCACCCTTCTCTTTCTGAAGCAGTCTGCCTAGCTTAACAGACCATACCGAATTGTGAAGGTTTTCGCTTTTGTGGTCGTCACATATTTCATTTAATGCAGATAATTAACCTCAGTTTCTAATTTCCAGTCCTCCACAAGGAAGTGAAGTGATTGAATACGTTCACTGACAGACGGAAAATTAAAATATTACTACAGCTTCTCCACGCAGCTCAAAAGGCAGGGCCTTGCAAAAGATCTTTCTTCTTTTATTTGACTGATTAACTGTAATTTGCTTAATGGATTTGAGGATGAGCCTAATAATCCAATGATACTTCCAGGAACTGATTTAGGATACGAGCACCTCTGTTCTGAGACATTAAACAGCAATTTTCTGCACTACACATACGGACAGGACTAAACCAGGCTGCTCCACGGTACTCATTTCTGGGGGCACTTTTTGAGTCCCCAGAGCTTCAGTGGGAAAGGTGAGAAGCTCCACCACAACACAAGGCCAGCACGTGCTTCCCCAGGACTCCTGCATCTTAATCAGCTCTTTTCCCACCAAGAAAGCTTGGTGTAACAGGATTTCACACCCTGTCCCGATTGTTAATAAATCCAGGATCATTAAAGAAAGGACTATAAATCTAGGACTATTAAAGAGAACAAATCCAAGAAGCAGACATTTTTAAAACATCCAATAGTAACTAATTATTCAAGGGATTAGTCCATTATAGTGACAACAAAGAAACTGTTAAAACATAAAGCCAAGCTGAGGCTGAACTGCAGATCAGATCCCAGGTGTAGCATGTGGCTCACCTCCTGGCCACGCTCCTCAGCTTCCTGGGACACATCCATTTCTCATTCCGCTTTTCTGCGCACAGTTCCTTCCAAACAGAGAGCTCAAATCAGCCCAACCTGCAACCTCACTCCCAAAACACAGGGTTTCATGATTTGTGTCATCGCCATAAGTATGCGTGAAAATAGGAAAAAATCTGTAGCAAATACCAGTATGAGTACTTTACACTGTTATTGTAAGCACCTCCACGCTGAAGTTTCATCAGCTTAACAATGTATTTCAAAAAAGCTGGTGTAACTTCTGTGCACACACAGTCTGACTTTGCCCTGCATACCTTACAGCTCTCAGGTCACAATGCGACCACTTTCTGCTATTAGCGCCAGACCCTGCCTCCCCCACTACAACCATAACTGCTTTCAAGAACAACGCAGGACCCAAACTATCCTACTACAACCTTCTTCAGTCTGGAAACAGCCACTGCTCTTCACATTGTTGGGGACTGCAACAATTACAAGTGGTACTGCAACAATTACAAGTGGTGCTGCAGGCCCAGTAGTTCTATATCAAGCCAAGTCATTAGCTAGTACCTCCACACCAGAAATGCAGGGTCACCACTGGAAAAAAATATAAAGTTTAGGGCTTGTTTGAGTTGAAATCATTTGAAATGGGACCCAAATAGTGCTCCTGGCATCACACAGACCCCACACAACCTAAGGAGCCCCAGCACTCTGAGACAGCAGCCATGCACCTCATCTCCCATGGTATAAGGAGAAGTGCTGCTGTCTGACAATTCTGCTCCTGCAGACAGGAAAAGAGGTGTTTTTCTCTGATAGCCTTGTCCCCAGCCACTGAAAATGTGAATACATTAAGAAATGGACACTCCTGTATGTGTTTCCAGGCCAACTGCAGCACTGCTTATCAAGGAAGCACCACTGGTGCACTAGTAGCGTTTCCTAAACAAAATGAATATAACACACAGCATGAAAAGAGATTAAAGAAGCAAAAGGGAAAAAAAGACAGAGCAAGCAAGCAGAGATGCCACCTGAGTCAGGCAGAGGTGGTGGGCAGCACTTTTGACGACTACTTGTACTAAACATGTCCACTTGTCTATCTTCCATTCTGTGGATGCTGACAGTGCTTGAATGAGATGCCTCAGGGTCAGATGCACCCACCCTCGGTGCCAACACTTTTCTTTCTGCTCTTACACACAGGTACAACATTAATGAGCAGCTTCTTCCAAGCAAATGCTCTCTCCTGAAGCTCCAGTGGCTCAGCTCACGGACTCACTCTGGTAAGATGGCAATGCACACCTGGAGCAGCCTGAACACAGACTGCTCTGCACCAGCTGCTGTGACTGCACATCTCTGGCCTTCCACTCACTCAGCACAATTAACTCCAACTCCTCCACCGCACCGATTTGAGTTAGAAGCCATGCAATTTAATATTTAATGGCTAATGAAGCAGCAAGCCTCAAAATTAAGTCTGACAGCTAAATTTCAGCTCCTTCCTGATGCAGGCCAAACCTGTGACTGTCAGCCTGCTGATGTAACCTAGGCAGCAGCGATCCCACACCTGCCCTGAACCAGGCTCCGCTGCTCCTCTCTCTTGCAATACAGCATTACTCACTGAGGTTTGGAATGAGGCTCTGACTAGAGGCATTGCATCCCGCTACAGCCTCCCTCAGCTGTTGCTCCTCTTGCTCTGCACTATGATGAAGAGCAGGATGCAACCTGGGGAGAGCTGCTCCTGCACGTGCCCAGGTTGGCTGCAGCGCGTGGGCATCAGTGAAGGACTGTGCTGGTGGCACGTGGCCTTTGCACTCAAACCACCAACACCTGGGGAAACCTGTGAGCTTGGTCAGCTCAGCGCTGTGGAAGCAAACACTAAGACCATGGAGCCAGATCCCCTTATAAAAAAAAACAACAAAAAAAGGGTAAATCAAAGTTTCCATTTCAAAATTTCCATATCAGTGCCTATGATGTTCCCTTTCCTCAGCTCACCGATGCCTGGTGACGGGAGACTTCAGCTACCACCACCCATCCTCTCAACTCCCTCTCCCAGGTTTCGTTTTTAACACCTCATGTACACCACGACACACAGGTCAAACCAAAGCAATGGGCAGAACCAACCCCAACCTCTGGGCTTTCTGAGGAAAACAAAGGCAGTGTTTGAGAGCGCTGCTCCCCAAAACCCCAGGAACGCAGGTTTTTGGGAGCAGACAGGGAAAACCCTTCTGATGCAAAGTGAAGAGATGACAGGAGGGACCCACACAGGCAGCAGACGCAGCCGTGATGCGACGGTTTGGCATCACACGCCGAGTTGCCTAATTTGTAAAACATGTCGGTTTTATATGGCTTGAAAACCAGGCTGCAGGGCGGTTCTGAGGCACGGCTTTCATTTCTGCTCCTCGTATCTGAAGGACCCAGCCCCAGTGTGTCAGAAGAAGGTTAATGAAAGATTTAGCCGCGCTCACAACCACGTTAGTGTCGGTTTCGGAAGCTGCGAGTTAATGCCTGAGATCTTCGGGGGTTGCCCTCTTTGAAGTTCACTGATCCATAACCAATGTCCAATTAATTTGCAGGAGCCTAACTATAATGACTATTGGCCTTTTCCTACGCGTACAAAAACGCAGTGGGTAACAGCGATGCTTTTGGCTTTGGGATATTCTCACATGCGTGCACACTTGCACACCTTCAAAACACCCAGCACTAATCACGCGTTGTCTTCTGCACTTTTACGCTCACGGGCACAGAAGTACAGCATTGAGATTTACAAACCTTCTGCTGCAGAAACATTTGGAGCTGATTCAAGATGCTCCTTTGCTAACAGAGACACGCTTCTACCGCATTTGGTCAGATTCCTCTTTATTTAGAGTTTCCATGGAAGCCAAGGAATAGGAGTTCAATCCCGTGAAGATTAAACGGGCCTTCAGATATAATGCGGAGCAGCTCATTGCGACATTCCCTCAGGAACAGAGACGAGAGATTCTTCCACAAAAAGCAACAACAGCAACAAAAAGAAGTCTGTGGAAACGTTCAAACCAAATGGGGACAGCCCCAGCCTTCCAGCTGCTGCACGCAGCTCCACCGGCTTCCAACGCTCTCCCTCGCAGGAGAAAGCAGAAATGTTTGCACGATAAAGATGCCACTGTTTAAAAAACAGTCTGTTCCAGGCAGCGTTCAGGAAGCAAGCTATTCCAACCACAAGGGCTTGCACAAAGACCAACAATCCGAATCCTCAACGAGGATCTGGGCAGATTGATACAGCAGAGTGCATGGCTCACGCTACCGAGCAGCATCACTCCCACGGAGATGCTCCGGACACTACTGCGGTTGACAGAGCAGCACTTAAAATAAATAATCACTTATTTTCAGTTACTCCGGGCTTCAAAATGACTCCTGCTCTGGTGAGAACAGTAAACACGTCCCTGCCTCCCGACCCAGCAGGTCAACGGAGCGTCTGCAGCCACAATGACAGGCTGTCAGACACAACAAATTAATAGCAGCGCGTTTCTCCTGACCTCCATCCCCTAGGTAAAGGTTTTATTTCACGCTGCTCCAATCCGGCAAGGAAACGCACGAGGCTGAGGAATGCCACCCCAAGATATTTCTATCTCATAACGTATTTCTGAACCGTTTCAGTCTGGCCATGGATGCATTCAGGTAATGCGTAAACTGCATATTTCTTACTCATTCATGCAGGCTTTCGCTACCTGCTCTAGAACAGAAACTCAAGCAAGTTATCGTCGATCTTAAGCCACTCCTGCTTAAAAGATATTTAAATCGTGGGCTTCTCTAATCCTATCCAGTGAGTACCCAACACTCAGAGCAAACCCACTGTAACAAATATAACTCCAAGGGAAAGCCCCAGGACCCCGGGATTCTGTTTTTCAGATTCCTGACTAAAACAGCACGAGTTCACACCAATTCCCTTTTATTTTTTTAATCCAGGGTTTCACATGCAATGTCCCCTCCTAAAAATCTGTATGAAAACAGGCAACAAAATGAAACCATTTCACCATCTGAAAAGCACCAAGACCCTGAGCAGGGCGGGATGAACGTCCAGCTGCCCACCTCAAGGGACGGCGCGGGGAGATGAAGCACAGGAATGCAGCTTTGAAGAGGACAGTTCAACTACTCCACCTCATAACCTTCACAAAGTGACACATCTTAGCCTAAGCAGGTCTTCAAATAAGGAGATTTTATTTTAAAGAAGGAGGAATGCGTGTCTGGCTGCGTTGTGTTGATTCAGCAAGGGTTACACACACACGCACGCTTATTGATCCCAGAGAGCTCCCTGCTAAGTTAATTGTCTGGAATTTTAACTGAGCTCTCAGCAAGTTTCAAAACGCGTGCTGGCCGGGGTGGGTGGGGGACCCAAAGAAAAGCACAGCCTGAAAAACAGAGCAACTCCTCTAGAAAAAAAAAAAAACAACAATATAATGATGAGGGGGAAAGCTGCAACATGGAACAACTTTAACTGGATTTGGGGATTCCTACTTTTACACAGCCGGAACGCACTGTCAGAAATCTCAACTACAATGCAATACCATTTACAGGGAGCACCACGAACCCCATTTGACCCATGTGCACATTACAGACGTTAGGATACTTCCCACAAGCTTCCTGCAGCCTCTGGTTGTGGCTCATCACTGTTTCCTCGTATATTTACAAGGGGTTTTACCACGAGCTATACTCACCTGCACTCCTGTAACTGAACACTGACCTTCTGCCACTACAAGCCAGCCTGACACCGCAGCCCTCTGCTCGCTCGGCACACCCCAGAGCTGCCCACAGCTCTGCATCGACCACCGACTCCTACCTACACCCAGACCACGTTTAGCAGCACTTCCTCACAGCAAAGAGCATGCTGCAAGACATGGACAACACAGGAACAGCCAGACACCCTTCAAATAACTCACGCTATGTTCAGACAGAGCTGCTAGCCCACGTGACACCATCCCACGCCGATGCTCAGCCAGCCCCCAAGCACTCCCAGCTGCCAAACACCTCCCAGCACCTCCAAACTCACAGCAGCCCCTTGGGGCACCCGGAGGCCCCCGAGGAAGGGCCTGGCCAGCACGCTCACATACCTGAACTCCCTGCCCTCGCTGTACCGCCGGGTCGAGGTGGCACGCTGGGTTGCAGTCTCCAAAAGCAGCTTCTGGGTGAGCCTGCTTGAGGGCGCCGAGTCCCTGCTGGCCTCAGGCTCGGTGTCTTGGTCACATTTCCACTCCTCGTCCTCATTCAGAGTAGGCAGATAACCAGGGAGCCCTTTACCTGTCCCAGACCCTGAGCTCGGATCGCTATAAATTTTTGGACTTTCCCCACCTGTCCTTGTGTATTCCAAATAAATATCCGACTTAAGGAACAAAGGGTAGGTATTGTCTTCTATCATGCACTGAATCTCAGTTTGGGCCTGGTCAAACATGTCAGGGTCAATCTGCAGTTTCATGACACAGTCTTTTATGAAGCTTTTTGTGGCCGGTTTGATCTGCCGGGACACGATGCCGTTGTTGTCGAGAATGTACTTTTTGTAAATGGCTTTTGCCAGTTTGAGTCTTTTTTCCTCATTGGACACACATGGCTCCAGCTTCCTGAAGCCACTGCAGGCAAACCAGAAGTCCAGCAGATCCGCACAGTCCTCCTGTTTCAGGAAAGTCCTGAAGAGATTGATACCATCTTGATCATCGAGCAAGGAGTGCAGCGACTCGGCCCACTTCAGGTAGGGTGGAGTTGGCGAAGCACTCCCCTCGGGTTCATACCCCAAATCCAAATCGGAGCGCCTCGGCGTTGCGGTGGAGGTCTCATTTCTAACAACGTCACCTTTACTGGAGTAGAAACCGTGGCTGACTGGCCTTGGATCTGTGGACACAAGCTCACCCTCCTCACCAGGGACCGGTGGCCTTGGAGCATCTTCAGTGAAGCTCCCTCCGAGGTCCAGAGGGAAGCCCTTCCCCTGGATATTCATTTTTCTGGCGCCTGCTTGAACAGCGGGGGAAGAGCTGAAATCTCAGATCACCAATATCTGTATCTCCAAGGTTTACGCGTTCGTTCTGCTGAAACAGACGAGAAAGAAACCCATTAAGCATCACTGTAAACAAATATTCTAAGGCTACAAGCTGCTAATGTTGACCTGCCTGATTACTGTATTCAATCCCCTTCTCAAAATGACAGAGAATATCTCAAAACTTCACATCCAGCATGCAGTGCAACCGATACCGCTGACAGCAGGCTGGCAGCCCCCAACCCACACCACGGGCAGCTCTCAGCACTGTGGGATGTGGTGCTCCCCACGTGCAAGAGATGTGCACTCAGGTGCTGAGTGTGACACACGTTCACTTCTACAGCCTGACGTTAATCTCTCTGCTAAGCCTACCCAGCCAGCACGTGCACCAAGTTGTACCAAGGCAGTATGTTTCTACCTGGCTGCCAATCTAGGAAATGCTCACCCCCAAAAAGGGATTTATGTTAAGGTTCGTGCAAAAGGGAACATTCTGCTGGTACTGGAACTGAGATTACACCTTAACCCAACACAAGTGTCTTCCACACACTCAATGAGACACCACTATGACATCCTTTGCGTTTCAGAAATACGCCCATCACCTCATTGAGCTCTAGGGGACTCCAAACGCATCACTGACCCCAACACTTTGGGCATGTGAATAACATTCTTCCTCCAAACAAGCACGTCAGCTCAGGACTTTGGGTTTGAGACCATTTCTCATAGAGGACATGGAAAATATGTTCATTGGAGCTAACAACACGGCACGCTGACAGCCTGGGAAATCCTACCCAGGTCATTAAAGGAAGATGAGAAGATCATCTCTAGAAGATGTCATCAAACACTACGTTTTAAAAGAAGGGTAGTGAGCCAACATGGAGGATGGGAGGTGTGGGGAAGGAGAGGAAAGCACAGGACAATCCCAGGGCTGCCAGCTTCCCCGCTAACGCAGTAACCGCCACTTCAAAGCAGCTGGACTGGCTCTTGCCAGCAGCAGAAGTTCTGTTTTCCAGAACACCATCAGCCCCAAGGCCCCGAGCACCACGAAGCACCAGCTGCCCGGCACCCCCGCTCCTCGCACTGCACTAAACCAATCGCACATGAAGATACAGCAGGGATACGCGTTTCAGCCGAGCTCACCGCACCCAGATGAACGCATCTTTTGGACGTTTTGCCTCCCCCTCCTCCCCCCCCCCCCCCCCCCCCGCCTTCCTCTTCTCAGCTGAACCGAAAGCCTCCGCTAAGCTCGAGGGCCGCTCGTCCAGCTCACCTGCACACCACCGGCCAGCAGCAGCACGGGGGCCGGAGCCGGGCGGCCCTAGACGAGCTGCTGCGCCCGCTCTGCCCTAAGAGCGAGCCCGCTGTCACCCAGAGGCGGCCCGAGCCGCGCGAACACGCACACACCGCGCTGAGATTCGCCGCGGTACCACCGAACGAGGCCGTACCCCTCAGCACGCGGCGGCCGCGTGCGATTCTCGCCCCCGTGGGCTCCCACCGTCCCGACCCGGAGCGGACCCGGCGCCGCGGGCACACACGAGGCGCGCCGCTCATTGTCGCGGCGAACCCCGAGCCCCGCGGCCGACACGGGGCAGCCCGGCGGGCCGAGCTCCGCGCAGCCCCGCGGCCCCGGTGCCGTTCCGCCGCCGCCGCCTCCCGCCCCGCTCGAAGTTCCCCGCAGGACGCGGCCCGCGGCGGTCGCGCGGAGCTCCGCGGGAAGCGGCTCTGCCCCGCCGAGCGCGGGCTCCATCCGCCCCGCCGCCCCCGAGCAACTTCGGGGAGCCGCCCCCCGCTCCCCCTCCCGCCGCGGCCCGGCCCGCGCCCGCCCGCTCCCCCGCTCCCGGGGCGGCCTAGTACCGGCGCGGCGGCGCCCGGCGCGGCCCCGCTCCGCCCGCACGGCGGCGGCCTCCGGCGCGGCCTCGGCGCGGGGCCTGGGCTCGGGGCCGCCTCCCCGCCCGCTCACTCACCCGCACGGAGCAGCAGCAGCAGCAGCGGCGGCGGCGGCGGCGGCGGCGGCGCGGGGCCCGGCCCATGCGGCTCAGCAGCGGCGGCGGCCCGGGGCGGCGGGCGGGGCGGCACAAAGCGGGCGGCCCGGGACGCCCATGGCCGCGGCCGCTGGCTGTGGCGGCGACACGGAGAGCAGCGAGCCCCGCACCGCTCCGCCTGCGCCGCTGCCTCGCAGCGCCGGGGAGAGCGGCTCAGCCGCGCCCCCCGCGCCCCCGCCCGGTACTGCGGGCCCGGCCAGCCCGCGCCGAGCGGCCTCGGGGGCGGAGCGGTACCGGGCCCGGCCCGGCCCGGGGGAGGCGCCGCGCGGGGCTCATCCGGAGCCCGCTCCCGGGAGCCGTCGGCCGGGGCGGCCCTGGGGGTTGGGACGGAGCGGGCGGCTGCCTCTCTGCCTTTATCTCTTTTATTTTCTTCCCCTCCTCCAGCTCGCTCTGGACAAAAGAAAGCCAGAAGGGCTCTGTGCGCATCCTAGGCGGGACGCGGCCCAGGAGGTGCTCGTGCTGCTGAGGCTTCCAGCGGGGCGGCACAGCGAGGGGCTGCCGTGCAGCTCTGCCGAGAAGGGGCAGTGCCCCTCCGTGCTGCCCCGCGGGGCCGCGGTGCTCGGCCGCGGCTCGTACTTATCTGAGCGCTTCCCACAAGTGCACGAATGCGGGGAAAGAGCTGGTGGGGCACGGATAGCTGCTCCGGCAGCGGCTCTGGCCTTGGCAAACTGCAGGTTTCATAGAGCAGCTGTCTCCTGCTTCTCTGAGCTGAGCTGTTCTGCAGCAGAGAGAAATAAGGGAGCTCGCCAAGAGGTGGCACTGCGCGGGCTGAAATGGGGGAAACGACGTGGAGAGCTGAGAGAGGGCCGGCGGGACCCGGTCCTGCCCGGGGCGGATGGCTGCGGGAAGGTCCTGCCCGGGAATGATGCCCCGGCAACGGAGAGAGCAGCGCTGCCTGCGAGAGCTGGGGGACGCTGCAAAGAGGCGAAGGGGATTAACACGCGCAGAGAGCAAGAGCAGCCCTACAGAGAAACGCACAGCCAGCTTCTTCATTGGGAAGCGAGCATAGCCAGAGCCTTGGAGCCGAGCACGCGGACCCCTAGGTACGAGCCCAGAAGCTCAGCAGCGAGGCAGTCCTCCTGAAATCAGAAGTGTCTCGGAAAGATCTCTGATACGGGTCTGTTTCTGGGTTTTGATTGAACTGTCATCCTCCTGCTGCCTGTACCCGCGTGCTCAACGTTTTCTGACGTCCGTGTTTTGTTTTCACGCGTTTTAGGGAACGCTCTCAGCAGTGCACAACGTTGTTCAGCAGTGCTTCACCTCCAGGCAGCGGCGCTCCCTTTCTGGCTCCAGCACAGAGCCCGGCAGGATGGTGCGGGTCCTCGGGCTCTTTGTGATGCTGGGAGCTGATTTCCATGTAACAGTGCGACACTGATCTCGGGCATAATAATAGAAAAGCTGATGTGGGATTCAGCTGGTAAAGAATTAAAGGATGGGAATATAATTAATGCAATCAGCTTGGCTTCTGGAAAATAGCTCTTGTCAAACTCTGATGTCATCCTTTGAAGAGATTACAAGTTTGGCTGATAAAGGTTATGGCATAGAAATAACAGGCCTGGACTCTGCTCAGGCGTGTGACTTAATCCATATAGTATCCCGATTAAAAATTAGCACAATGCAACATCAAGAGGGACACCTTAAAGGGACTGGGAGCTGGCAAACCGACAGGCATCAATGGGGAATCCTTGCAGAATGGGAGCGCGCTCAGTGGGTGTCCGCAGGGTTTGATGTGAAGCCCAGTGCTATTCAGCATTTTCATCAATGGCCTAGAAATAGATTAAAAAGCCCTGCTGAGAAAAATGCAAGGGCTGGGGAAATGAGGGGGGCAGGAGACACGGACGAGGTCAAGACAGCTGCGGAAAACTTTATAAGCTGAATCCAGGCAAATAAAATGTGGTTGGGTGTGAGCAGCTGCAAAACGACGCCTCCAAGGAGCAGAGAACACATATGGAGCGCTGCATCTCGTGGCAACCCGCATCCTGCTAAGGGCTGACGGGAAAGGAGCTTCACTCGGGAGGAAGGAGAGCAGAGCGGGAGCAGCAGGGCCCTGAGAGCAGCGCCCGGGAGCTGCAGCAAAGTGGTCAGCCTGCCCTGGGGTGATGGAAGCAGCCATGCGGTTGTAGGTGTGCAGGATACCTGAGTCCGACGTCCACGTTTGGAAAAGGATGTTGAAAAAAAAAGCTGACGCCAGCTCCAGAGAAATTGCTTTGCCTGAGAAACGCAGCCTCCTCAGCTAGTTCAAAGGAGCCTGAGGGATGCCCTGATTATAGTGCTTAAGCAGCTTCATGGGTGAGAGACTATCAGGTATTAGAGAGCTTTTCATCTCCTAGAAAGGCCCAGAAAGAATCTGTGGCCTGAATGCAGTTAACATGAGAAACTGAAGCCACGTCTGTCTGTGACGTTGGAAGAGACTCCCAGAGGCAAGGGGTGGGGAGAAGGGCTGGGGTAACAACTTGGGGTGCAGAGGGATGTGCAGAGCTGAAGTGTATGGGTGCATGTGCGTGGCAGGCCAGCACTCTCCTGTCTGCAGCTCCTGCAGCAGTGCCAGCCCTGCTAAGGACAGCCCAGCCAGGGCTGGCTCTGGCTCCTGAGGCTCTGGCAGAAGACACAGGAGCTTTTACTTGCTGCTTAGAGGGGCCAGCCAGGGCCTTGGAGGCTGTGGCTGTAGGGAAGTTTGGCCAGCCTGTTGCTGGGGAGGAGTGGCTCTCCCACTTGCTACCAGATGCTTTGCCACAGGGTCCTTTTCAGAGGTTCTGCCCTGCTTCAGCCTGGCGCTCAGTCTCACATACAGACAGCAAACACACTCTCCTCCCCTACGTTTTCCTCAAATGCTCTCTTCCACTGCACCTAAATTCTTGCTACAGCCTTT